>JAODKE010000146.1:7979076-7993227 GCA_026779605.1 Mormyrus hasselquistii
AAACTTGTTCAGCAGAGTCTTTATATATATATAGATGATGCTTTTCGTCCCAATGGTGATATGATCACTCTTCCAGTCGGGGAAGTTGAACCCACAACCTTCTGGTGCAGATTCCATACACACTGGGGAAAAAAACACCGTCCCTCTAAACTAGCTAGAGAATAATTCATATTTCCATATTACAATTGAGAATGGCAGTTGTGTGAATCAATTCATATAATACAAAATGAAAGTCAGTGAAACTTTCATTTATTAATTGTTTATAAATAATCTCCAGATATGAAACATGAGCCTGTCTGTTGCAGAACTGATCTATTATACTTGCTTCGGAAATGAAGAAACATAAACCAAATCATTGTTCAAAGAAGGCTTTTTTTTAACTCCCTTATCATAGAGTGTCCAACACAGTGCACAGAAAATGAGGAAGTGTACCGCCGGAGGCTGAGCTGGTGTTACTGGTTCTGATATACTGTTTATTGTCTTAGTGCTTCTTTTTGTAAAATGTGCCCTTTTTAATATGCACGCACTCATGACTTGTCACACAAGATGAGTGTGTTTACCTGATAAATAACATGAGACAATAACTGGAGTTGAATATATGTGACAGTCCTTCTGGGTCATGCCATTTCCAGCAGGCCAGGGACCCGTGTGTGTGTGTGTGTGTGTGTGTGTGTGTGTGTGTGTGTGTGTGTGTATGTGGGGGGGGGGGTCATGCTGACCGCATCCCTACATGTGCTATTCAGATGTCTTGAACATAAATCTCATCGTCTCCCGTAATGCTCCCGTAATATTTTAATTTGTAGAGGGGTAATCTTACCCTTGCGGTCTCCCTGTGATCTGGATCCAAATATTTGCTGTTCCCCCACCCTGGCCACCACTCTCCCTCCCTGCAAATGTCTGTCGTGCCACACAGCTGGATTAATACACTCCTGGCTGTTTGTAGTTTGCGTTCGGATCGTATTCTTATCGCCAGCATAAATCTTGTTGTCACAGACTACGCCTGTATGCCGTTATATGTGCGATTTTTACGGCTGGATGCGCTGCATGGGAATGGGTGGGGAGGGGGGGGGTGTTAAAAGTTGCGTTGACGATCTAAAGTCAAACCGACTAAAGTGTCGGACATAAAGCGTGACCCGTCCAATCTGAAGCAGGTTACGGTGTGGCTGCATGTCAGGGATCTGACCCTTACTGACAAACCCCGGTCCAGCTGGAAAGACACGCTCCACGCTCCGGGATCTCCTCCAACATTTGTTGCGGTGTCACCGCAACGGCGACAGTGGCTTTGGGTTTATTTCGAGCTCGCCTGACTTACACCTACAGTGGAGCATGCAGGAAAGGGGAAAAAACCATTAGTAGAAATGCAATGAAGTGGGCTGGGCACAGTTGCCCTATCCCTCGTATAAGTATGGCAACGGACTAGTTCAGACGGACTTTACTTGGCTTGAGAGAGCTGCGTTTAATATGAGATCACGGTCAGCAATGAAATTACATCTGGTGAGTGTCATTACACGATTGTTTTTCTGGGCAATTGAGGAAACGACATAGGTTTTCAAAGGGGATTATTCTGCGATACTCATCTGGTATTTCTGCCAACATCTTCAGAACTCTTTCCGCTATTTTACACTGTTGCATTTTAGATGTCCGTTTACGCGTTTGGATACATGAAGTATATGTATTTTTTCTTTAAATTATTTCATTGCTTATTTGACAAATTATTAGTTAAAAGTCATGTTTATAACGTTTAATTAGTCTTGACTTGGTTTGACTAACGGAAAGTACAATGACAATTCACTTTCTTAAATGACCGTCATATATTTGAATGAGTTGCATAATTTTATTGGTTGCATTTTAAAGGGTCTGAAAGCAGTATCACGGTAAACTTAAGCGGCTTCCAGATATCTGTAGAAAAAAAAAGTTACGTGAAGTCGTGTGAATCCAACTTCTGGATTCCCAGTAATCTGGCAGACTGGCGGTATGTCTGGTTGGCGTTTTTCCGTAGATTTTCCCATAAATGCGGAGCTGACATATAGGTCTGCTGAACTTCGAGACACAGTAATACTTCCATGACGCTGGGACTTGCTGGGTAGCCTCAGATGGAGAGTATTTACAGCCTTACCACAAGCTGGACCCAGATTTCTCCTTACAATTACCTCCGAGGGGGAAAGAGCCCAACGCGAAGAGAGAAAGGCACCAGTAAACTGCAGCCTTCTCCCCTCCTGCAGTTTCTGCTCGTTGGAGCCCAAAATGGTATATGATGGCGAAGAATGCATTTTCTTTATTCATCTCGTTTTTGTTTATTTATTTGGCAGCTTATTTATTTTTGACTTTCCCTTTCTGTGAAAGAGAATGGGAAAAATCTCTGGATTGAAGTGTGGAAAGACTGCTTTATTTGAGAATGGTAAGAAACTTGCAGATATAGAAGAATCGAAATTATATAATAGCTGCGAATTACAATGAATGAATTTTAAACTGATAAGTATTTTTAATTCTGCGTTTTGACGTACGTTCACAAGTGTTGTTTTTCTTGACAGAGGAATGAGGACTGGTAAATAATTGTGTTTACTTCGGGATTTAGGCCTACACTTACATGCTGAACACCGACTGCCTTACGTATAGACATTCCTTTGCGATGTCGTTCAAGTGACACCATAATTAAAAAACGTCGCAGCGAAGGTGCCGTTCATCTTTTAGTCCGCCGTGTTGCAGTTTTAATTAATTTCAAGTAAAAGAATATTAGTATTATGTGCTGCTATATCAAACGGTTTCCTGGTAGGTGATGATGCCATTGTCACCTTGTACCTTTAGGGCTGCAGGATCACAGTAATGAAAAACTTGAATGGAAGTGCGGTCGTTTTGAAGTTTCATTATGTCTGAATTTTACCTAATAGATTTTTATATAAGAATGAGCGACTTATTGGCCATTAATTGCATTTTTTTTTATTCTGGAAACATCCATGTTGAGATGTATCGATTTGCAAAGTATTACGCCCTCGGTCTAAAATTAGACCAGTAAAACTGTATCAAGCTGATGATGTAAACTGAGGGTCCACATACTAATGATGTTTTTATGACTTTGGATTCTTACCTACCATGTCAATTTTTAAAGAAGAAGAAGAAGAAGCTTGTTGGTTTTTACCCAGGTTCCCGTGCAGTCTGTAACATTAAAATTGGACCATTCACACAATGTCTAGAATGTTCCTCTTATCTGCACATTGTCAGAAAATACAGTATTGATGAACTGGGCTGTCACCCCATAGATCTGCATCAGAGAGTATCTTGGTCCACTATTAGCAATGACATTAATCTAAAAAGCAGTTACTGGAATACTCCTGGGATAATTTCACACTGGCCCAGTAGATCCAGTGTTTAAAAACCATTTAGGATGCAGTTTCATATCAAAGAATTCATATGGTTCATCAATGACAACTGTCAAACTGTCATACATGCAACACTTTATTATTACAGACGACTTGGTAAACGGCTGATGATGATGATGATGATGTCTGTCATACCCTAGAGCGATACTATATAACACTACACAGATAAGATTTCAAAACAATATGGCCCAGAGCGGAGTACTGCGTTCCTTTGCGTAAGGTATTTATAAAAACGTCACGTACCGTATTTGGAAAGGGAACATGAAAAAGCGGGAAATTCCTAACGCGTTAGAAGGAAACGCAGCTCGCCTTAAAATCAAGCATTTGCCTTTTAAACTAGCTGTAGGCTACCGGCGTAATCTTTTGTGACTTTCTCTCAGATCCTACAAACGATGTAATTATGGTCGTCAGGGGACCTGTACTACCATGTAATTTTGGTTTAGAGTGCTGCATGCCGTCAGACGGCGACTTCCCACTGCAAGGCACGTGGGTTAAAAGTTCAGTTTCTTTTCCACTTCTCAGTTCCTATATATATATGACGTTCCTCGAGAATAAATTAACCTAACAACTTAATGACGATCCTCCCTGCTGTAGCCCACCAACAGCTGCGTGGAGTTTGATGTGTTAAGTCTTCGATGTGGGGGGCAGTCAAAATGTCACATGCGACGATGCACACATTGTGTTTCTTGTGGCAGCTGTACATGGGGGAACTCCGGAGGGAGATCTGCGTGCCAGCCCCCCCTCCCCCCTGCAAGTGCGCTTGCCGCTAATCGCAGGGCACTGCTGTCGGTGCGGTGGGGGTACGTTAGTGATCCATGGACCACCTGTTCAGTGGGATTCTCTCTCCTGCCCCGCCCCATCTCACCCCACCCTGCCCACCCCACCACAGCTATTTGTCGTATCCTTCGCCTGGGCCTTCCACGAGATGCCCCCGCCCAAGTACCAGCACCGAGACCCGGTGACGTTCGAGCTGCACCTGTGCGACCAGTGCCCCCCAGGGACGGCCGTCAAACGGCACTGTAGCGCCGGTGTGCCCACCGTGTGCGCCCCCTGCCCGGAGAACCACTTCTCGGAGCAGTGGCACTGGGGAGAGACGTGCCAGTACTGCACCTCCGTTTGCAAAGAGCGCCAGCTGGTGGTGAGGGACTGCAACAGCACGCACGACCGTCTCTGCGAGTGCGCGCAAGGCTACCACCTGGAAGTGGAGTTCTGCGTGAAACACACGGCGTGCGCCCCCGGCTTCGGGGTCTCGGCACAAGGTAGGCACCTTTCATTTGGCGTGTTTAGGGTCTGGCGTAGCTCCTGCTGCCACGTGCAGAGTCGATCTCCGGCCGTTTAATTCCCTTCCGTACAATATGACCCGCCGTTTTCGTCAAAAACATGCCAGATAGAACAGGAACCAAGAAACGATGTTTACATTGTTAAGGCTGACAGAGTTTGGACCCTCGTTTTTATTGAAATCATTCTAAAAGTGTAAGCGAAAGCTGTTTTTATTGTTGTTTTGTGTCGCTGTTTGATCTCTTAATGTCTTTCGGTGACAGTTACTTGAATCCAGCGAGTGTTCCTGAGCTTTACTGCATGATATGGGCTGCCGAGAAGCGGCAAATGGTATTAATCAGTAACTTGGCAGGAGCATCGGCGGATTTTTAATCAGCAAGAATAACACTACTGGCTTTTGTTGCGAGACACTGTTGATCGTGTCGGTTTTCTTAACTAACTGCGGCGACCATTTGTGCCATTAGTGAATTCCTGACTTTTGAGCTTATTTCCTCCTTTTGACTCACTCCGTCATATTTCAGGGAGAGTCTCAAACTGGCTTCTTTCTGGTGGCAGACTCCCAGAGCACAGGCTCGAAAACATTAGAAATAAATAATTAATTATATAACTGCACCCTCCCCCCCTCACTGTTATCTATATCTACATTTGTCACGCGAGGCACTTCGACTTTCTTTAACTATGTAGGCCTACGTTATAAATAGAAGCACATAGAATAACGTTTTTTTCTACAGTTTATTTGGTTAGTACTGATAATTGACATTTTGCGTCTGTTGTCTGTTTGGCTGTTTCAATGCCTTGTTTAATATCTTGTAGAGAATATCCAGAAAATATCCCTTGTGTTAAAAAACGTTTTCCAGCCACTACCAGAAGGTGGCGGTAGAACTCTGAGTTGTGATTATACTGGAATGTCAGAGCTCCGCCTCATTCTCCCTCACAAAAGTTTTTTTTTTTTTACTGTTCATTAATTTAAGTCATTGTTGCAGTGCACTTCATTTTAAAAATATCCAGGTAACTTATCTGCCTCAGTAATGGGTTCCTTCATAAAATAATAAAAAATTATACTACCATAAAATAACACATAAGCTTGATGTAGAATTTAATGTCATTGTACACATACAACAGTAGATGGCGCAATTATATGCAGTTTCCGGCATGCTTTGCACCTCGCGCACCTGCAGATAGTCTAAATTAATGTGTACTCGTATATTTATGATAATTATACATTTCAAAACTGTAATGTTTGCCGTGGAAAGCATGTGTTTAGTGTGTATCCCTGGTTGCACAGCTGCTGGTATTAAACCAATAGTGGGTGTTAATAAAGATAGTAAAATTAATTTTAAAAGAGCTGTACCGTTTATTTATACTGCTCAACAGTTCTCAATGTTTTTTTTACCCTCTTACTGTGAGTCTGCTTCAAAGAATACCTTCTGAAAAACATTCATGAAATGTTTGCTGTTTAAACACATTATGATCCGATTGGCTGTTGTTGAATTTTAACCTGTGGCTTCTGGTAAACTTGTATGATCTTGACAAATAAAATAATTTCTATTTATTTTTGCGGAAAAGTAGGAGGTCGTCTTGCAGTCAGGGTCGTGTTATGTTTGGGCTAATACGGTAATTCCTTCTTTCTAGGTTGCTGTAAGTGGACCTGTAGCATCTTTGCGCTCATGTGTGAGGGTGAAGTATGAGGTTCTATAGGAGTGACAGAGCTGATTTTCAAAGAGATAATTGATTGTAGTACAGTAAAGTGCAGTATAGTACAGTGCAGTATAGTACAGTGCAGTATAGTACAGTGCAGTAGAGCAGAGAGGAGTAGAGTCTGAAGAGTAGAATGGAATGGAATGGAAAATTTTTATTGTCACAAAATCAATTTGATGGATATTGTGTTTAGTACAGTTCTTGCTCTATTTCACAAGGTATCAGGATTTTAGGATAAATCTAAGTGGGACTAACCTGGTTAAATAAAAGTTTAATTATAATTTGAAAATGTCACCAACGCCTCCCAAGAAACAAATAAAACAAATACAGGATATGTGACAGATAAATCTGGGTATTTGGGTGTGAACAGATGCACTCAGGCGATTGTCTGTGCACTGGTAACACCCCTGACGAAGATCAGAGAGAAGTTTGGCTGTAGGCCTCGGACCTGTGTGCTGTCCCCAGGTCCCGTGAAGGGTTTGAGGGACCTAAGACTGAAGGGTTTGAGGGACCCGAGTCAATCATGCTGACACACGTCAAGTGGTAGGGTGTCGGATGTGGATGCGGTCAAAGAAGATGCGGCGGTATTGTATGAACGTCAGAGATCTTGGCAGATATGCAGGGTTAAAGTAAACTGGTGGAAAAATAAATGAAAAACAAGAAAGTTTTACAGGGAAGTTGGAGAAAAATACCAAACAAAGAGAACCCTTTAATGAACTTGCTGGTGATTCATTTGTTTTAAGAAATGTGTGGTGTGTTTCACTCCCGCCAACGCCAGTTCTACAATAACTGGGCCTTCCCTCTAGTGATGAAAGTGAATTTTGCAGTGCAGCTTTTTACAGTAAGCTTCTCACTGTCCCAACAATGAATGAAGACCTAGACCACACATTGTTCTGTGCTGTGTTCAGCATATCCGGAAGGACACCTCGACGAAGGTTCCGGAAAAGGCCTCATCGCGTGGCTCCTGAGCGCCGAAAACCCAAACTGAGATAGAGAAGTGCCCTGATTGCCAACTTTTCACTTCCACAGAACACCTGCTCTTTCACATGGTCTTTCGGCCGAGAGACTCCCTGTTTGTTTGGTCGCTTGGCTGCTGCTGTCGCTCCGAATGTCCTAAACGGCTTCCTGCGTGACCCCTGCGGTTCGTCCTGTCGTTTTGAGATCACGTCACATATCTGCTCGAATCTTAGCGCGGTGGGGCCCTTTGCAGAGCTCAAAGCATCTGAGAATCTGGCTCCTTCCCTGCAGGGCAGTTGGACTAACCATACCGGCCGGCGTGGACCGGCCTGATTGCAGTGACCCTCCTGCCAATGGTCTATCTTTTTTCCTGGCACAAAGCACTCTTTCTCCTGCCACCGTCCCTTTGGTTTGTGTCCCGGTGCTTTTTTCGAGTCACGACGTTGCTTTTAATCCTCCTTCCTGTCCCAGGAAAGCGAGCAGCCCACTTCCAAAATATCTTTTGATTGAATAAGCACTGATTACAAACAAATGAACCCTGAGCACGAATTACAAAAACTAATTTTGCCTGGTACAATATGACTCACTAAAAATGCGTCGAAGTGTGTCACACAACCGGGTAAGCTTTGTTATGCCGATGATATTATCCAGAGAAATGCACAAGAAGTATGTCATGCACAGCCAGTCCGTATATAATCAAATGGTGGAATGTTTTTGTTCTTTTCTTTTGGGCATTTCCCACACTTCAAAACACAGACTCTGCTTGTTTGCCCTTTCCTGCTGTTCCAGGCACGCCAGACAGCGACACGGTGTGCCAGAGGTGCTCACGGGGCTACTTCTCCAGTGTCGCCTCGGCGACAGAGCCCTGCCTCCCCCACAGGAACTGCAGCCGCCTGGGGCTGCGGGTGGCGGAGCCGGGGACGGCCACGCAGGATGAGACCTGCGAGTGCGACCAGGGCCCCCTGCAGTGCCGCACAGGTACCCGCCGCCCCCACCACGCCGCCCCCACTTCCCGCAACTCCCCACGCTTTGTAACCGTCAATAAACTGAAGTAGTGACGGTCGGCCGTCAGGTGACACGGTCACACATTTTCTGTGGGGTCACTCTCACGTGGTGCAGTATCTCGGTAGAGTTCCCTCTATACCCTCTGACTAAATAAAATCACACCGGTCGCATGTGATCATACTGGGGAATTTTCCAAGGTATTTTGAGGCCTGTGGGTGTCGTAACGTATGCGAGATGATCCCGTCTTGCTAGGGGAGACTGCTGATTGCACATAGCATAACTATGTGCGGAAGCTGGACCAGATAGAGCCTGACAGCACCACGCAGCATGACCCCACAACCGACCTATGTTGAGGAACAGCTGATTTAGTGTGTAGACCAAATTCCACCCCTCCCCTCGTGGGACATCTTTTCCACAGATATATATGGAGTAATGGAATTTCTGCCCAACAAGTCTGGTGACATAACTGATATTGAAGGCACGCCTTCCTTTGTTACAAGCTGTTGTCATCCTAAAAAAACAAGTAGGTAATAGATATGCAGGGCTCTAAAGGTAAAGGTGTAAGACCAAAAAAGCATAGAAACCGCGACTCTTAGTTGAGTTCCATTAACTTGACACTTTTGCTAGAACTTCGATAGGGCATTACATGAGCCGATGGGGAGGTAGGAGTCTTCAGGATTTCCTGTCACTCACTGACTAAAGGAAGGGTCTAGTGAGACCAAGGCTTTACTACAGATAGCACTTAACCCTAAATCTTTGAGTGATATGAAGGAGCTGTCTTTGGCAATTAGGGGCTGGTGTTTGTACCAGACTAGACATACATTCATCAGTGAAACCCAACAGTAGGGTTGCTACTTAAAAAGGCTCGGTCCTTTTTTGACATGACTCAGGCGTATTTTAGTTGAAATAGCTACATTTATGAAAGTGCTTGGAGCAGAGAAAATGTTGCTTCCCTCAGGAACTAGCTTTTGCAGAATAAATAAAAATCTTTCAGAATGAAAAGGAAGACAAGTTCCCCTTGTGTTGTTCCCCCAGACACCACTCTCTGCCAGGAAGCCATCTTTCACTTCCTAGCCTCGCAGCGGCTCTGCTCGGAGCCCCTGGACCCCCAGCTGTCAGCCAAGAAGATGGAGAAGAAAGTCAGCGAGCACGCAAAGGTGTCCTGCAGGCCCGGCCAACAGACCCTGAAGCTGCTCAGATTGTGGAGGGAACAAACCAAGGACAAGGATGAGAGACTTCTCCTGCGAGGTCAGGCTCAGCGTTCCAAAAACGACATTGTGTCGCCTTGCTTTGCCATATTCGTTTTGAGTGTCTACTGACGTAATTAAGTACCTTAAATGCCCCTACTCAATAATGGCTACAACAGCAAACCATAGTCAGTAGTGGCAATGACCCAGCACAGGCTGTCTGATCGCTCAGCACAATGACAGTAATGTTGAATCTGATCTCATCTTACTTGGAGAAGTTAAGGTCTAGTATTTAATGCTGCGGATTCATACAATTTAAGACTGGTTTTTACTCCACGCATTATTCATTGATTCACAAACTGTTTTTGGCCCACTCGTATTCGTCTATTGGGCCTCAGCTTCTATATACTGATTAAACAGAAGTTCTGGAGTATTTTAATGTGTTACAGTGCTCCTGCATCTCATGTGGTCACCGCGATACTCCAAAACCGCGATACTCCAAAACCGTGTACGTTCGAGATCCTGATATAAAACTGCCTATTTACTTTGCATTTTCACCTAGTCCCATCCAGTCGTATACTTTTAATCATGTCTAGATTGCAGGACTGTACTAGTACTATGTAACTTCCATGTAATACAGTACAGTAGTGGTTTGGTGCCAATTTGAAAGTGTGCATTTTGGTTAGTTTTTAATTTTTTTGCTTTACATTTTTTTACATCGCAGATATTCAAAACCACCCAAAACACGGGCTTTATTAACATTTAAGTACAGGAATTTGCCTATCAGAGTGCACAACTTTATTCTTTTACTAGTTACCGTCAAAAGCGACTAACCATGAATTTCTTTGTTGGAAATGGCGGACAGATATCAGCGGCAGAAGTGTTATATTCTAGACACAGATCCAGGTTATTTCCCAGGGCCGTCGTACTTACTGTCTATGCATAGATAAGAAGGTTTCCGTCATTTTAACTGCAGTCCTCAGATTTCCAGGTTTTAAAACATTGGGCCTTGATGGTTAATTCTCCTCCCATTCCTGTCTTTGCTGAGAATGAATGCCGAAATGAACATCAGGCTGCTGTGCAGAGCTCTTTTGTTAACACTGCACTTAAGTCTCTAGCACTGGGTGAGCCTCACTCATCTGTGGCTGTCACAGTAGGTCTTTATCACTTTGCACAAAGCAGAAAAAGTGCACGGATACAGATACTGGATTCCTCGACGATAAAGTCAGACGTCACCCTCAGACATGTCAAGGCCAACAAGTCGATATAGCGCAGGAAAATTGCAGGGCTAAATAATGTTCCCTTGAGTTTCAGTAGATCACTGCTCTTGGAAAAGGAATGACTAGCTGATCCTGATCCTGCTTGTCGTTTTTATAGCACTGCAGAATAGCCCAGTGAGCATTAATGTACATGTGAACTAACTAAAGCCATGTCTCCATCCAACAGGGGTGAGCCTCTGCGAGAGGAAGGTGTCCAGGTGTGTCGGCCTTCGGAACCTGTCCCTGAGTGACCTGACAGCGGTGATGGACAGCCTGCCAGGCAGCAGGGTGCACCAGGAGGAAATCCGCCAGATGGCCGGCTCCTGTCCGTCCCAGCAGTCCATTCTGCAGCTCCTGCTCCTCTGGAAGTCCCAGAACAGGGAGAAGGACCTGGCGCGGGCCCTGACCCAGAGCCTTCCCAAGCTGAAGGCCAAGGACGTCACGCCGCTGGTCCTGAGAGACCTACGGAAGATCAGTCGCATTTTCAGCGCGTCGTCCCTGCACAAGATGTGCAAGAAGCTGCTGTTTGACAAAAGCCAGGACAGCAAGTGCCTCAGAGCCAAGTCTTACAATGACTAATCCCTGCAGGGATTGAGTGTGAGAACTGAACTTTATTTATAAGTTGTATATAGTACTAAGTCTTACAGAAACCTCTGATTAATGAAATGGAAAGGATATTTGAATTGTGATTATATCGGTGTGTCTGATTTCAAAATGAAATCTGTATCCATTCTATTTGGACTATTATATTATTTGTATTATTATTATTATTTATACAGCTCTATTAAGTGTTGTCCGTTTAAATGAATGTATTAAAGAGTGCAATTTTTCTGTGTTTTTGTATTATTAAAATGACATCTAGCTTGAGTTTGTCGGGAAAATGGAATCCAGGCTTTAACAAAACATTTCAATTGTAAGAAATGGTTGGTTTGAAGTTAATTTTTGTATAAATTAAATATTCAGGTATTGTATTAATGCATTTTTACTAAAATATTTGAGTTAAATAAATTCTAAGACACATGTCACTGCGTTATGCGTACAAGTTGGTTTTTGTCTCAGAAAGTTATAAAAAAAATGGTGTTTTGATGGGAGCACAGGAGGGGCCATAAATCGTATGGAGGGGCCGGCCTTATCATTAGCCAATAATATGTTCTGAATCAGTGAGAGAGGGGAAAGGGCACTGTGGGGCCCAATCAGCTTTCAGCTGGGGGCACTGGCCCCGCCCATGTATTCGTAGACTGTGTTGTAGACTGATTTTAGAAGGCATTGAATTTCTTGATTCAGTCACCATGCATTCCCCCAAATAGCATTGTGATGAGACATTTTAGGTATTTTTCCTGAGAACCGAAACCTTCAGCTTAGATAAGTTTCTAAACCATTTACTGCAAGACTTTCGACACTCCAAATCAAGCCGAGATGTAGTCTGCTTCTTTCAATTGTCTTTGAGACGTCTATAGAACTTCATTGTAATCTACCTGGGACGGTTTCACTTGATTGGACATGATTAATTAACCTCTGTCTTTATAAGGACCCACAGTTCACTGTGCATGAATAACCAAATTATGGATTTGGATAATGTTATTTATTTATTTTTACTTACCTTTATTTAATCAGGCAAGACAGATTAGGAACAAGTTTCTTATTTACAACTGTAAATGTAAACTCTAACTGTAATCCCTTGAGGTAAGAATATAGTGAAATCCATAATTCTGGAAAAGGGTATGAAAAATTTGGCAAGGCCTTGAAGGTTCCCAGGCCCATGGTTTACGTACGTGTGTCATTAACAGGAAGATATTTGACGTGGCCAAGAATAACCTTTATTTGCCATTTGCACAAGTACGTTGGAATGCTCCTCTTCGCCTGCCCTCTCTTGTCTACCCTTCGGCTTGCTCTCTGTGCGACACGCATACAGGTGAGTGCAAGGGTCAGCCAGCATAAGCACCTCTGGATCTGGTGGTTAAGGGCCTTACTCAAGGGCCCACGGACATGTGACTGTTCTGTTGAGGTCGGGGCCTAAACCAGCGACATTCCAATCACTGGCATAGAGGCTTAGCCACTCCCTGGCTCCAGCTTGTTGCCAGAGCTTGTTATCTGGCCAAATTGGGTATTTGGGCAGGAACGGCTACTTTCACATAACTTCAGTGTTTCTGGACAAACTTGGTCAGACAACATCGGTGTGGCAATCCACCAATCGCGTCTTTATGATGGAGTGGATAGCGGCAATCCCCTTCTGAATCATGAGCATAATATGGCCACAAAGACCTCTGTGTCTGGTCAGAGCCAGGCACTGTTTATCACCTGACGGATATCATTTCTAGCGCAGTGGAGGCAACATTGCTATGTGGTGATGCTTCTTGGCATCAGATACAGGGGATTACTTGCCAGGCTCGACGGAAAGATGAACAGAACCGGATGAATAGGGGAAAAAAACCTGCTTCAGAGTAACCTTAGATTAGGGCATTGATTCACCTTTCAGCACTGCGATGATCTGAGGCACACGCCCAAAACAACACTGGAGTGGCTTGGAAACAAGTTTCTGAATGTTCTGGAGCATCCAGAGGAACCTGATGATTGGATGGGAATCTGAGAAGCTGACGGACCCTTATTGGAAGAAAAAACCACCCAAATCCAGGTGTGCAAAGCTGGTAGGAAGAGGAGTCAGAGCTGTAGTTAATATGGAAGGTGGTCCCAGGGCGTCAGAGGGGCGTAGATACCATGACAGATTTAGGGGGCCCAGCACGTCACAGGGGTCTTTAAATAGGTAAAATGACACAAAGTGAGACGGACAGTGGGCCCCAAGGTACCATTTTGTCAGGGGCCCGGAGTATCTAGCTACCCCCATAAAGTGGTCTTAGAGCAGGGGTCTCCAACTCCCGTCCTGGAGAGCTACTATCCAGTAGGTTTTCTATCCTACCTGGCTTCTTATGAACCTCACCTGCTCCTGGGATTTACCTGAGAACTAGTGTGGTTCATCAGAAACCAGGTAGGATAGAAAACCTACTGGATAGTAGCTCTCCAGGACCAAAGTTGGAAACCCCTGTCTTAGAGAGTGCTGAAGTTCTGAATATTTCTGAAAAATGGGAGATTTTTTCAGTAAATTTGCAAAAACAAAAAACCCCAAATGGTGCTTACTTTGGCAAAAAGAGTCATTTCAATCCATTCTGAAATGTTGAGAACACCACAGAGAATGTGTGGTGCAGTACGTATTCTTGGTGAAAGCACTAATGCTTCAGTGAGCAGATTCATTTCAGACTCTGAGTTTCATATACAAATAAATTCCTCTCGCCAGAGTGAGGAAGCAATAAAAAAGGAAAATAGGATGTTGGGTTATATCTCTAGGTGTGTGGAGTTTAAGTCAAGGGAGGTGATGTTACATTTATATAATTCCTT
>JAODKE010000146.1:7993327-8004447 GCA_026779605.1 Mormyrus hasselquistii
GGAGAGGTTAGCTGAGCTGAATCTGTTTAGCCTCAAGCAAAGGAGACTAAGGGGGGACATGATCCAGGTCTATAAGATTCTAATGGATCTGGATGCTGTTCAGCCAAATGGCTACTTCAATATTAGTTTAAATACTAGAACTCGTGGAAATTAGCGGGAGAACATTTTAAAACGAATTTGAGGAAGCACTTCTTTACACAGCGTGTAGTCAGAGTATGGAATAGTCTTCCTGCTAATGTAGCGGAAGCTAAACCCCTGGGTTCCTTTAAATCAGAGCTAGATAAGATTTCAACAACTCTGAGCTATTAGTTAAGTTCTGCCCAAATGAGCTTGATGGGCCGAATGGCCTCCTCTCGTTTGTAAATTTGCGTTATGTTTTTTTAATGCATTTTTAAGTCTTCCAGAATAGAGTTTAGTGGATATAGATTGTAGCTCCATCTTTCTATTTTACCCCTTATTCAGTACAGCATCATTACATTTATTCACCTAAAATTGATGTGCTGCATGGAGGTCATGATGATATAGCACATCTGAAACTGTGTGAAATTTATGAGTCGTAGCTATGCGCACATGATCATCCACAACCCAGTCATATTAGTTGTCATGTGTGAACAAAGGTTGTGTCAAACGAGGAACTAAGTAGGTTGAAGGTCAGCTGGCATAAAAGCGGTACTATATTAAGGAAGGTAGGTTGACATTTGACATTGGGAAGTTGGGAAGGACCTATCTGAGAACCTGCCCTATGTCAGTCAACACTTCAGATAATGGCAACAACTACCACAGCATTTGCTGAGGTGTCCCTCTAACCTAACAATCGTTGACCCACATGGACTGAGGTCAATCCCTTGGAACTGATTGACCATTATCCAAACTGCCAACGTGCATGAACGAAAATCAATACCAGATACAGCTGAAGCCTACTTCGTACTGTGGTAGACCACAAGGTCAGCGACCACCACTCGATCATGCATTTGCATACACAGCTGATCAAAAGTTTAGGACGACATGCCTTTAATAGGCCAAATCTGTGCAAAGATGTGGATTCATTGTCATTTCCTGTCAGGTAGTCACACCGTCATGACATTCTGATGGCAAAGGCTAAAAAACTCCCTTTTTGAACATGGTCAGGTTGGTGAACTGCATAAGCAGGGTCTCTCACAGCGTGCTGAGGTGGGACGCAGTGAGACAGTCATTCAAGAATTTCTTATAGAACAAAAAAGTCAAGTGGAAGACCCAAAAAGATTTCACCAGCACTGAGCCGGAGGAACCAACTGGCTGTCTGTCAAGACACTGGATGATCCTCGACCCAAATTAAGGCCGTTACTGGTGCCGACTGCAGCCCCATAACCATCAGACGGCATCTGAGACTGAAGGGCTTCAAAAACAAAAAATGTCTTCAAAGGCCTCGTCTACTTGAACACCATTCTCTGATGAGAAAAAATTTAACCTTGATCGTCCTGATGGTTTTCAACGTTATTGGCATGACAAGCAGATCCCACCTGAGATGTTTTCTACGCGCCACAGTGGAGGGGGCTCCATAATGGTCTGGGGTGCTTTTTCCTTCAGTGAAACAATGAAGCTTCAGGAGGTGCAGGGGCGTCAAACGGCTGCTGGCTATGTCAGATGTTGCCAAGAGCATCCCTTATGACTGAGGGCCCTTGTCTGTTTGGGGATGGATGGCAAGGGGAGTTTACAAAAATGGACAACAGTTCCAGACAGTAGATGCCCTTTGTGCAGCCGTCTTCACCGCTTGGAGAAATGTTCCCACTCACTTCATGGAAACGTTTGCATCAAGCATGTTGCAACAAATTTTTGAAGTGATCAACAATAATGGTGGAGCTACTCAGTACTGAGTTCATGTTTGGAAGTTTTATTTCTGTTTTGGGGGGGGGGGTTACGGGTTTTTTTGGAGGCGTGGTCCTAAACTTTTTATCATCTGTGAAACAGCCTGTTTCAGTTTTCAAAAAAATGTTTTGTCTCACCCCCATTTTTTCTTGTTGCATGTTGAAGCTCTACTTGGAACCTTGAAAAATGTGATTTTTTGCCGTTTTTCAAGTGGTCTTAAACTTTTGATCGGGACTGTACTAACTAGCTACAATCCTCTAACGCTACTCCTTAGCTATTTAATTAGATGGGTGGAGATCCTACACACTCTTCATTGCAAGAGGACCAACAATGAAACCCGACAACTGTCCCAGATGGTGTAGTTTTACCAAAAGGGATGACTGTCACCTAAATGTCATCTCTATTTTTCGTTATAGCATTTCCTTAATGTTTAACATAAATGGATTTTTCAAGCATTTCCTGATGAATGTCTTCATAATCATATCAAGATTTAATTAGGGACACATTGGGTGTGTGTCTTACTTAATGGTGACTAAGAAATCAGAATGTAATTTAAGTTATTAACCATCTATAAATGAAAAAAAAAACTTCATTATAAGACCTTGGTACCCCTGCACAGGGAAAAACCTCTGTACTCATTCTCACTTTGCATTCTTGTTTTTCATGTCAGTAATTGGAAGACTAATAAGTTATGATTTGGGGATTTACTACTGGTTCGACTTGCCTTGTGACTAAGCATTATTCATTACGATTAGGTCAGAGGTTTGCAAGCTTCTAGTTACCAGATCACAGCTGTGAAATGACTGTTCTGCTCTTTATCCTATCTTAAAGTTCCACACCTTTCAATCTCGTAAATTGTTTTTTTTTGGTCTACGAGCCCGTTTTGTACCTGTCAACAAGACCGTTTACATCTGTGTGCAGCGCCTTGGAGGGCAAGACCAGGCTGTATACTCCTGCTGTAGATGCCGGCTTCTCGTTCTCTGAGTGGTCAGATTATCTTATTAATCTTATTGGTTGACAACTTCATATCGTGCAATGGACATGATGGACAACTTGGGATGGTCAGTGGGGTTTGTCTGGTAGGATCCGTTTCTTATATTTGAATCTTTCCTTTTAGTCTTTTGAGCTTCTCAGTGCCTCCATTACTCGATTTAAGCCTTTCAACACACCTGAGGTCAGATGTCTGGTAGGTACAGTTTAATCTGGCCTTTGAGGCTGTTTCCAGCTACCAGACCAACACTTCAGCCGAGTACCCATTTGTGGTATCTCTGGGGTACAAAGACCAACATTGCAGGAGCAGCATGTGACTTGGTAAGTTTGGATGCTGTATTTAAATTGGGAGGTTACAGGTTTAAATCCTTGGGTTGTTAGAGTAACTACATCTCCACTGGGCCCTTGAGCACAGCCAGTAACCCCATATGTACCAGGGACTAACTGACCCTGCCTTGTCAAAATGCATGTTGCCTTGGGTAAAAACATCCACTAAATATATAGGCTAATGAGCCTGCACTGATTACAGTGCGTTGCTACACCCACCAAACCACCTCAGGAATGAGAACCTGAGCGCAGCCATGTGGCAGGTGATACCTCAGCACCACACTAGTCCAAATGGACCAGTGTGAGTTTTTTTTTTTCCCCAGTGGCTGGAGTGCCAATCCAACCATCAACCCCCAAGTTTTTCCTGTAAGTCGGAGGACCTCCTTAACAGGCTGGATGTAGATTAACATCAAACCCAGGATGAAGCAATTTAGCAGGTTAAGGGCTTTGCTCAAGGGCCCGACCGAGAACAGTCACTCTGGGCATTCAGAAGATTTGAACCAGCAACCTTCCACTTGCTAGCACAGATGGCAAGCCTTGGAGCCACCACTCTGCCTAAATACATCAAAGTACATCGAAAAAGCAGTGGGAGACCTGGCCATTACATCCACATGAACCCTTGCGCAAGAAATCAGTTGTTGTGTCACAGCATGCACACTGACACAGAGCGGGGAAGCAGGCACAGAAATCCAGGGATTCGGGGGAATGAGGGATTTATATGGGAAGAACACGTTCGGGAACACGGAGCGATAAACAGGATTGACGTCAATGACCGAACTAGGGAAACATTCACAGAAACTCACATACACAACAGTAATTAACACAATTAGGAACAGCTGGTAACACAGGGATTCCACCTGGGGTAGATGAGGGGTGTGACACACAAGAGGATTTGCACGATCGGGGCGTGACAGTTGTGTCCATATACAGACAGACTGATGCCACAATTACATTAATTCATACTTATAGCCTTGGGGTCTGATCTAGGTGGATTAGTAAAAATTGCATGGGAATAACCCAAGATGGGGCATAAATCCATCGCAAGACACACACAACATTCATGCCTATAGGGAATTTGGCAACTCCAGTTAAATTTGCATTGCGGCCAGATGGAACAGACGGTGCGATTCTCTCTTCAATAAACACAGACAGCAGAAATATCTTCAGTATTACAAACTGTTTAGTTCTAGCTATTCAGCTTTACGTGTGAATTGTGTGACATCCTGCATGCCTTAGCCCTCCTGAGACAGCACGCAGGTACAGGCTTTCAACAAGACAACACCCTTCCACACACATCACATGTGTCTATGGACTGCCTGCATCATGCTGAGGTCCTCCTGCAGCCAGCCAGGTCCCTCAATCTTTCCCCAATTGAACGTTTGTGGGATCCAGCTCAGACATCAACTCAGACCCAGTGCCAATCCACAGGATCTCGAGGACCAGTTACAACAGCTGTGGCACGACTTGCCGCACAAAGGCTGTACGACTCCCTTGCGTATCCCCATATCGCTATACATACCCAAACCTGTAGGGGGCATACTGCCAACTCCGCTGTCTGTGTGATCTGATATTATAATTGTTGCCAATCAGTCACATAACCTTTCCCCACGTGCAGATTCATTTTATTTCCAGCAGTCCGTCGGGGTGGTTAACCTTCTTTTTTTGTCACTAAGTATAATATACTATATAATATATACTCAGCGACAAAATCACATATGACATAGAGATCTCTGACACATACAATCGTCAAATTGTAATCAGTTACAATAGCAGTTCCCTGTTATTTGATTTTGTTATGTATTAAGTAACAACGTCCCTTTTTAAACTTAACCATTAAACCAAATGCTAAAGATTAATATGGGTGGAACGTCAATGTCTGCCAAAATACGGAAGTCCATTAAGGTTTACGAAAACAAATTTCCACCATAAAAACAGCATTTGGGTTGCATCAAGATTAAGAAAATCTTCCTTGGAAATATGATTGTGCAGATTAAACAGGCATACATGCTCTCCGTGCCGGGGGGGTTCACTGGCAACCAGTCAACTGGAGCAATTTGGCAGCCTTTTGGAAATAAATGCCTTTAGGTTCTCAATAGCAAAGATAAGAAATATCAAATAAATGTGGCCACAGGATCACAAACTGTTTAAAAGTTTGCTGAACTACAGTCAAGACACTGCATGATAATGGCCTCATTATCTTAGAACTATAGTAATGTGCAAATCCTCCATTAAATAATCAGGAGTAGGATCTCTCTGCTGCCCCCTGGAGGACGGGCTCCCCCTTTTATGTCTGGTCCCTCCCAAGGTTTCTTCCTTCTAGGGAGCTTTCCTTGCCACAGTCACCTTTGGCTTACTCACTGGGGGCTTTGGGTGGGGATGCTGTAAAGCGCTTTGAGACAATGTAATGTGATAATGCACTATACAAAAATTAATTTGTTTGTTTGTTGTTTGATTAGATTTAAGAAACTCCTAGTCACTTTAATCCTAGCTATCGATTTGCGATGTAAATTGCAGCTCCCCTGTAGCTGTACCCTTCCTGTACTGGTAAAACCAGTTTAGCAAGCGCTGGAGTTTAAGCCAGCTGTTTTCGAACCACAGGCTGAGTATTCTAATCTAAAATGGGCAGCTGATTGTACTTGTATGGCTGGTATTTCCAGGAGGGCTGGGCAGCCAGGTAGTCCAATAGCTTCCTTTTCCTGAGTGTTGGGATGGATTTGTCATTTCTGGGGGTGAATCTTAACAGTACAGAAACTTTACTGATTTGTATTTTATGCATACTTGTTGTTAAATTATACCTAAATTATACCACTAAGGCAATTTAACTTAAATATAAATATTTTTTTAAATTATGAAAAATTACATCTTTTGCTCATAGGCTACTTTGACGGGGCAAAAATCAGTAGGCTATAGAGGATGATATTTTACCGTGGATTTTTTTTTCTTTTTAACTAGACCGAAATATATTATGTTGACGTTAATTTGCTATTTTCGCTTTGTTTTTGTAACCACAAAAGAGGACGGGTGCGTAGTATGAGAACGCCCATCTCCTGTATAAAGGATCGCCCTGGACCACCCCTCGTCATTAGCAATGGAGCAGCCGAACATCTTTCATATAGCGGTAAGTAGAAACCAAATATAGCCGCTCATATTAGGCATAACGCATAGCCTGTGGAGTAGGGGGTAACAGAATAGAAGAGTGAACAGGTATTACTGTTGTAGATGCGTTTGATTTCGCTTTGCTCATAGATTTTACCAAAACGTGCAGAACGCAAAGACAACAGGAGATAAACTGCAAGAAGACACGAGACAGCCATAGACAAAAAAACACGACGGTGATAGGATCATAATTAAAATCCTTGCCGTTTTATGTGTGTTTTCTTTGCAGTCTCTGCTGGGTCTGATATTACTTAGTCTCTATGCCGATGTGACACTGGAAACCCCGACCTACAATCACGAAGATCAGGTCACCGGCCGCAAACTTACCTGCAACCGTTGTCCTCCGGGATATCATATGGTGTCCCACTGCACCGCCCTACGCCAGACCGAGTGCGCCGCTTGCCCCGCTAGCCATTTCACGCAGTACTGGAATTACTTACACAAATGCCTGTATTGCAGTAATTTCTGCAGCGATAACCAAATAGTCAAAGAAGAGTGTTCTCCTACGCATAACAGGGTCTGCGCGTGCAAAGAGGGGTATTATTGGCACGCGGAGTTCTGTATCAAGCATGCAGAATGTCCGCCAGGGTATGGAGTGAAGCAACACGGTAATTCGTCTCTCAGACTCATCTAAGTCTTATTCTAATTATGATGTTTCCACAAGTCAGACCGACGATGTAATATTTTCAAACATTTGTGCATTTTGTTCACTTGTCATGTCATGTGACAGGTTGAAGCATCATTGATTTTTGTTGTTTTATTAATATCTCGTAATAACCTGTTGATAGGGACAGCTGTCAGGAACACCCAGTGTGAGCAGTGTCCGGCCGGCTACTTCTCTGCGGGGTCATCCTCCCGGGACCCCTGCCAGAAACACACCAACTGCACGGCTCTGGGACAGCATCTGGTCCTTAAAGGCACCACCGAGAGCGACAATCTTTGCCTTTTTTGCCGGGAAGTCGATCACGATGCAATAGGTGCATACCGAAATGTCATGATTTTTTCGCTTCTGATTTTAAATCATGAAAAGAAAATTCGCCTAAAATTATTCTTAATCAGGTACTGATTTCAAGTTGTTTCGACAAATTTAACGGTTACGTATTCCTCTGCAGATTACTTACTTAGAGATTTTCTCCCGGATTTGCTTGGCGATCGGAAGAGACTGAGGAGAGCAGTATCACTGTTGCCGGAGTACTGGAGACACACGGCACCGCAGGGGGCTGTAAGCAACGGCGGCCGATTCCCCGCTATTATCAGAATAGAAAACGAGCAGCCGCTGGAGACGCCATCTAGGACTCTGAGGAAGACTGAGCACCAGCGCCTGTACCGCAAACTGCGCGCAGCCATGGAGGCACTTTCATTACTGCAATACATGTGTTTTGACGGTGAAATGACATCATGACAGTATGTATATTTGGGGAGGGGTTGTGTGTGGGGCCGGTGTTATGCTGAAAAAGGCATCCCTGCCGTAGAACGTATGCCTGTCTCAAAACGACCGATTGATGTGAAACGAGTTGATCTACTTCGTCGAATTAGGCTACCCTAATAAAACCCTAACCCGCAAAAAACCTCTAATCCCCCCCCCCCCCCCCCCAAAAAAAAAAAACACCCATAAAAGCTCAACTCGTCAGAACACCGGCATGCATTCTACGGCAGGGATGCCTTTTTCGACATAACACCTGTTCTGATTATTGGTACACGCCCCCATAATTATGCCCATGCGTGTGTAAATTCCAGTTCATACTTTTATCCATCTATATAGTTTTAATAGATAACATATCAGAAAAATTAGGCAGCTACTTTACTGGTTTCTTCACGAGTATTTATTTTTTTCCTGTTGACTCAGATGTGATGAATCTTGTCGCATTAGTGTTAATGTTTATAAAATATTAAAATTTTTCACAGAATAATAATAGAAATAAGTACTATATTTTTTTTCCCTCTGGCAGCATCTGGTCAAACAACATGATCAAAAATAACAAGGAATGTATATTTTAAAAAACTAAATGCAGAACATAAAATCTGACATGTTACAATAACAGTTTATCCCATTTGGATGCCATCAGAATAAAGTTATTGTTGGCATTTGTCTAGATCTCACCAGGAGGTTTATGCTGGTATCTTCCAGTATTCTGGTTACTGGGACTGGTACCATAACGGTGCCTCACAGCTCCAGGGATGTGGGTGTGAATCCCGCCTTTGCTCCGCATGTCAGCTGGTCACATGTTCTTCCCATGTCGTGTGACTTTCCTCTGGATACTCTGGTTTCCTTCTGCAGTCCAGATGGAGACCCCAAACATTACATATATTGGGCCCCATGAACGTGTACCGCACCACACTGGGCCCCCAACCAAGACCAGTCCAATTATATTACAAGTTGTTCAGAGTCACTAACTAACCCCCCCCCATTACGATGCACCTGGTCATGTGACATTGATTTGACAGAATTTCTGCCTCTGATACACACCAACTGTTAAAAGATGATTGTTTCACTTCTTATAGTACCTGATGCTACACATGTCTATTAAATGCATATGATTTGAGATACAAAACAGAGAATGTTACAATAAATGCTTGTATTTTTTATATGGAAAATGTAACACTGGGTCAGTTATTAATCAATAGAGTATCCATTCTATAACATAAATTTATGTTCTGATGCCTTTTGGGTGCTGCTCAAGTCCAATAAAGCTCAACTTCCGAACTTTAACCAGTGTCTGTTTACAATAGAATAAATGTGCATGCATTACCTGAATCTCTATACTAGATAAGCAGTAGGAAGATGGATGGATGGATAAATGTAAGTGTGAGTGGTGCTGAATGAAGATATTCTCTGCAGCAAGGGAAGTTCCCTGTGTGCAGGGAAACGGAAAGGAGCTGATGGAAAGAATGGATTCCCGTCCCATGGGCTACATGCAGAAATGTGACGTCAAGCACATGCATATTCAGAACTGAACAAAACAGGCCTGCAGAAGATATGGCTATTCTCAGGGGAAAACCTGTGTGACTGAATTCTGCACCTGGTCTGTCCTCAGGTCAGGGATAAAGGATTTCAGCAACGCTGGAAACTCCCTGTTTACTGTGCTGTCAGTCAGAAAGGCTTACACATCTAGAAACTGATTGTTTGTGATGTTTATAGAACACCCCCCCTGCCTCACTCCGTCTCTGCCTGGCCTTTACTCCTCTTTAATTGCACTTTCACAATGTCCCTTTGTGTGTATTTCTCACTAAGAACCTTTGGGGAAAAGTTACATGTTTCATGATTTAATTTCACCATGATGAAGTGCAATGGCTGAGAGCTTATTGAGCTGCTTTGCAACACTAAGGTTATGGGTTTGAAACTCGTCCCAGGTTCTGTGTTTACATTTAGATGTTTCTGGTGATTTCCACCAGCTGCTCTGTCACCTCCTGCAGCCTGTGTGTGCCCTATCCCTATAAAGCACTGGCATCCTATCCAGGCCCCCCCTCCTGCTTGAGGCCCCTGTTCCTGGGATGGGCTCCTGACCTGGCGTGACCCTGTACTGGATGAGCATTTGAATGAAGCAGTCAGACACTGTGAAAATGGCGTCGCTATAGAGACTGGGGAGCCTCTGACAGCTCCATTGCTTTTAGCAGCATTGTTTTTACTGTTCATTTAGACATATGAAACCTTAGGCATCTATTAATATTTACACCAGTCCCTTGTCAGACCACAAATATTCTTACAGCACTGTTTTGACTGTCCAGGCTGCCCTGATCAATAGTACCTTTGTCAAACCCTCTCAGCACAAATGATGCACATGCAGCGGGGTCCGGGAACCGGGTCGGTCACATCCGGCTTTCTCATGTAGCCAAAGGCTGGCGGACCTGGACAGAGACCAGCAGGAGGACGCATCAGTGTTGGGATTTCTCTTGGATGTAAAAGACAAAGAAACAGATGCTCTTTGAGCTCCTCTATTATCCTCCACACCACTGACCCTGAGCAAACATTGTCTTTAGGTGGAATCTGCCAGGATTAATAACCCGAGACTAAACTGCTCAGTCAGATTTCCCAGAAGATCATCCTGCCCACGGTTCAGGTTTTCCACCTCCACAATGCGGAAAGTGCTCCTCTGACCTTTGCTGATTAACCAGTGATGTTCCTGAATAAACACAATTGACTTAGAAAATGTTGAATGTTTCCTGGTTGTAGATGCAGATGGTGGGGTGATAAGAACCGATACTTTATTGATCCTCATGGGGAAATTCTCTGCATGACTCCCCCCAACTTTTTTCTCTGTTGGTGAGAGCAAGTGACTATGATCAGAGGCACAGCGGCTTAGCTGAGCCACACGCTGCCCCCACAGGACCTCGGCAAGTTAGATCTCTGCACCTCTGATGGGGAGGTTGCTGTTTGAAGCCCCATCCTCAGTGGAATAATCACATCTCCTTTGGGCCCCTGAATAAGGCCCCCAAAATACCACTGTGGTGTCATATAAACAGCCTGACTTGTGCTTAAGCCTCAAGCTATGCTTTCACCTGAACGTGTATGTATATTTCTCAGTGGAGAGCCAGGTGTGACATGTGGAAACTGACATAGACAAATGTAAGGTGCTCCATGTAGGGAACAGAAATATAAAGTACAGGTATTTTATGGTCCTACTGAAATAAAGGTAGTTGATTATGAGAAAGACCTTGGTGTGTATGTTGATGCTTCCATATCCCATTCTCACCAGTGTGGGGAAGCAATAAAAAAGGCCAATAGGTTGTTGGGGTATATCTCCAGGTGTGTAGAGTTTAAGTCAAGGGAGGTGATGCTAAGATTATACAATTCCTTGGCGAGA
>JAODKE010000146.1:8006601-8020282 GCA_026779605.1 Mormyrus hasselquistii
GCACCTTTTCTAAGGCCGCAATGTCCTTTTTAAGATATGGCGACCAAACCTGCACACAATATTCTAGGTGAAGTCTCGCCAAGGAATTGTATAATCTTAGCATCACCTCCCTTGACTTAAACTCTACACACCTGGAGATATACCCCAACATCCTATTGGCCTTTTTTATTGCTTCCCCACACTGGCGAGAGTGAGACATGGAAGCAAGTCTGAGTCTGAGACACCTTATACACAACATTCAGAGTTTTCTCTAAAATGTATAAAGAGTTACTTCCTTTTTCTGATACTCTGAAGCAAACTGGACCACAGACACTGTATTCCTGGAATGCTTCAATCGGAAACTCGTGGCTGTTTTGTCAAAAACATTAGTAAAGATAATATTACAGAGAAAACAATGATATCTGCCAGATCAGAACAGTTTTGTACACGGTAATGATGGGATCTATTTCGTGCTAAGGAGCGCAAGATAAGGATCAATTTAGTCTAGTTTTGCTTTTAGCCATAGTATCTGTTTTAATGTGTAGCGAAACGATACTTTCATCTCCATATGTCAATTATAAGTTTGCAAACTGACTTAGGGGTATGTTTCTTAAACAACGCAGCACTATCAGGCATGTTATCAGGCAATAGGCTTAACAAAAACAACAAAGACAAAACAGGAGTCAGACAGTCACAACTCGTATTGTTGTTAAGGGGCGTTGGTGGAGATGAATGGTTGGGGAGGTGATGGCAAACATATATATAATATTAAAATCTATTCTTGTCTTAAGCCAATAAATACCCCCCTAGAACAGACATGACGACGCCCCATTTGTCGTTCTTCCCCCTTCATGTACTGTAACAGAGCTGAACAAGAACGAAATCACAAGCGAAACAATAAAAACGTTATTGTACTTTCCCAGTAAAGGCTGATAAAGCAGTTTAAACAAATACAGAGCGCCGACCAGTATTTCCGTGTATTTTCATTATCACAGTCACCATGCAGCAAACTGAACCTGCCATCTCGGCTTAGTCACTTCTTTCCTAACACCCCGTATAAAGCTGGATTCTACACGAACCTCCCAAAAACCTTGGTAAAAGTTCCTGTAGTGTAACGACAGAAAAGTTCAAGGAAGTTGTTTATTTCATTTAGAATTTTTCACATGAAATACTTTGTTACTTCAATGATAACTTGCAGCGAATACATATTAACTGCTATTAGCAATGCCGTTCAAAGTAATTTTGAATTTCCTCCTTCGACAGTCTCTGATATTTATATCTTGCTTTTGTCTTTCTTTCTTTCTTTCATGTAATAATAACCCGCCCGCGCTTGCATCTTTGGAAATAGGACCTGTGTGAATATTACAGGTACAAGGGGGGGGGTTGTGACTGATACCCGAAGTCGCACATTCTCGGGCGGCCATAGCTTTCGTACGGGAGATATTTCCTCCTATTCGGCGGTACGGTTACCTGCCCTGTGCTGCCCTGGACATGCTCCGGTAGACGGACGGACCGGTAGGCGGGGCAGCCGCGACATCCAGCCGCCCCCCCCCCCCCTGCAAATCTCACATGTATGCGAAACATGAGTGAGGATCAAGGCGCTGATGTCATGCTTATGAAACAGACCCATGACACGATGGTCTTATATCTCTCATTTTAATGTATACAACTTAAAACAATTTTAAAATATAATAATTTGCAATGTTTTGTAATGTGGGAATGATTCTATAAGGTTATAACTAATCAAAACAAGGGCTGACTGGCGCCGGCAGGGCAGGATGACCGAATTGAGACAGATAGAAGGAACAGACAGAGAACTCAAGCGGCCTTCACTTATCTTTAGCTTTCTAGAAGGATAAGTACTAACCAGCTTATTAGAACAAATGTCAAACGTGTGGTTGACACGTAATACGTGACAAGACGGAAGGTACAGAGAGGGGGGGAAAAAGGCCCAAACGAGCTATAAAGGAATCAAGCTGATACATATGGTTGAGCTTCTTACTGTACATGCTGAATGTATGTCAGACGGTCGCTCCCCGATTGCAATCTGCCAGAGAATAAACTTGGACCTGCAACTTCTCCACGTCTCAGCTGTGAATCTCTTCTGATCAACGGACCCGGTGGTGTAACAGTAGCCAAACTCTTGTCGAGGGGAGTATTTAACGGAAAAAAGCATGTTTGTGTAACTACTGCAGTGCGTGATGGGTACGATATTTGGAGGCTACTTAAATTTCCTCATCTGCAACTGGTGTAGGCAGGCGCTAGGTGTGAATATGGAGGGGGGGGTGGGCATGGTCCATTTTTGCCCCAGGACCCAGTGTATTGTTCGCCCCTGCTGCAGTAACTCTGTATTGGACAGCCCAGCCCAGCTATAGCCTTGAGTGAACGAATACCGGACATGTTTTGCATGTCAGGGTGATGTAGGAATTACGGGCCGCACTAGCAGCCCACAGACAGTGTTATGGCAGGGCCTGTGCAAGATAATCGCAATGTTAATCACCGACTAATTGATAATAATCCTAATAAGCTTGAGCTGTAAATGCCACGTATGTTAGTTAATACCCGTCATTAAACAATGTCAGAATTATCAGATGTTCTGTATACAAAAGACACAAGAGCATAAGAACATGTACAATCAGTGTGCTAAGTGTGTCCTGGTGCATAATTATGTGCGCCAGAAAATTAACATATAACGAAATTGACTTTTACATGTATAATTTGTTGCAAGAATTTAGTTTTGATGGTAATTTAGTTACACTTTTATCGCCATTAGGTGGCATTCTAGTGCTTCATTTTCAATAATTGCATTAGTTTCTGATTAATTACCTTTGTAATGTTAAGTTATGTTTAATGTTGGTCATGTTTAACATTATTTACATTCACAGCGCTAATGAGTGTTTCATTTGATTAAGGTTTCCTTTCCTTTACGCATTTTATGTTCCATACGCCTGTGCTGTGCTTCATCTCCTGTACGCCAGCGGTACAGCCGTTAGCCGATACGAGCGGCTCCAGAGCCTCGGATAGCGGAAGGGTTTCATAAAGCTGTCAGCGCCCGTCCGTCCCGCCCTTCATGTCACTTCCCAGTTTGGCCAGCAGGTGTTGCTGATGGTCTTGTTCTCTCCTCTGTGTTAGTACCTAATGTATTCACATTGGCCGCCAGACCGCTGCATAGCACAGTGGGATGAGTGTGTGGCTTATGGTCAGGGGTTCAAGGCTGGTCAGATGCCACCCTTATCCCTTCATCTGTTATCTTGTATTTTGTATGATGACAAAGCGGTGAGTGACAGTGTGTAGAGGAACCCAGAAATGATCCAAGACTGCGACATGACAATAGGATGACATAATAGATCAAATGCTTCATACCCACTCATGCAAAAGGAAGACACGGGGGGGCTGATGGTGTCACCCCCCCAAACTGCTACACCACTTTCACAGCAAGGCACCCTGATTAAATGGGGGCTGTAACCCGCGCCATATAGACAGAGGGGTGTAGAGGGCATACCCTACACCCTATAAAGGCGTGTAAGAGGGGGGAATGGGAAGATGGGGGGGGGTTAATCAAAACTCAGACACCATCTAACCCAGGAGAAAGTCACATGAGGCCAAGACAGACAGAAGAGGGACAAGATCTGCCATCTGTAAATGAGTGATGACAGCTCTTTTAAAATGAAAGATACGCTCTTTAGTAACAGCTACTATTGATTTAATACTAACAGCAGCACAGACAGAGAAGCCAACAATTTACACGACACTCATGGATACATGGTAACAGAACACATCCATTCAATGGCAAATATTACACAGTTATAACATTTATAATGAACCTAAATGCATCACCACTAAGACCGCTCCACACGAGTCTCCCTCACCCAGCCCAGAGGAGGCCAAACGGCCTAAGCCTACCATGCCCGGCCTGGAGACGCTGCTCAGCCTGACGTCCTGTCTGTGGCACCACAGACGACTGACTCCCAACAGGCTCCGAGGGTCATTATCAGTCCTGACCCTGCTTTTCCAGTTCCCTGTCCCCGGTCTGCCTTCTCTGTGGGCCCTCCAGTATGCAGGGTCTCGCCCTGTATGCTGCTCCAAGATGACTGGCTCCCTTGCCAGAGCTTCTTCTTGTTTCCCCTGCAGTTTGCAGTTGGCTCCCTGACGTCCCCCTGGAGCCCGTCTGATCCCCTGGTGTCCTGTCGGCACCCACCTCGTCTCCTGGTGTCCTGTCGGCACCCGCCTCGTCTCCTGCTGTCCTGTCGGCACCCGCCTCGTCTCCTGCTGTCCTGTCGGCACCCGCCTCGTCTCCTGCTGTCCTGTCGGCACCCGCCTCGTCTCCTGGTGTCCTGTCGGCATCCGCCTTGTTTCCTGGTGCCCCATCAATGGCTCCTGGTGCCCCGTTAGCGCCTCCTGCTGTCCCACCAACAGTCGCTCTCTCTGGAGCTCATATCCCCAACTGACTCTCTAACACTCAACACTTCGGTGAATCTGGGGAAGGAGAGCCCGGAGTAGGACCCACCCAAGGATTTGGAGTGGAACCCCCTGGGCATCTCTCTCAGTCCTGACCAATATTTGGTCGGATACCCCCATTTTTCTGGAGACGGAGTCTCACACCCACCCCACATTTCCCAGTTCTGACACACTTTAAGACCCAGTGGGTGACAGTGGAGGGGACATGGGCTGCTCTCCGTGTCCCAAAGCAAACGCTGGAGTCATAAACGCCACCCATAACGCTCAGACCCTCATTCGTCCAGCTCTGCCCCTTTCCCTGGTCTACCAGCAGTCACCAGGTGACCAAACCTGCAGGTCTCTCTGTCTCCGAGTCCTCAACTGCTCTCCCTGCTCGTCTGGATCCCAAATAACCTCGACCAATGAGGACCCTAGTCTGTTCGGAACGTATCTAATTTGTAAGTGGAGGAGCGTCTAAAATTAATTAATTTACTTCCCCACTGAGTGCTGTTTATTACTCAGTTTATTACTCTATGTTTTGGGCACCGATGAACCAGGACATTAATAGAATAGAATAGAAAGCCTTTATTGTCATTTGGACAGATAGGAGATACAATATATAGAAATACATAAAATGTACTTAAACAAGGGAAGGAGAAAGTCCCCCCCAAACATCAGGCTTACTTTCGTTACATTTTAGTCAGAGAGAAAAAATGTTATTCTGGTCTCTGTAAGTGTTAAGTGGATTATACAGGTAAAAAACAGAGATTTGCCGTGGAGAACCGGCATCATGTCACACTGTGATACAGTCAAATGATTCCTCCAGCGCACGGTGACCTATCCCAGTGTGCACAGCGACAGTGAGGCATCTGTATAAGGAGCCTGAGACCCTGGTGTGTTTTTACCAACCAAAAGCCCTGGACAGAGGGGCTCAGTGAATGAGGAGGTGAACCTGTGCATGAGGGTCAGTCCATCAGAGGAGATTCTGTAGAAGCACAGAGTACCAGCCTCCCAGTCCAGATACACTCCTACTCTGATAGGACCGTGGTCCCAACAGCATATGTGTCTCCTTTCATTATTGTGCCGGAGATGGTACGTCGCAGGATCACAACACAGACTCCACGACTTGTCATTGGCTCCAAGCCCACAGTCAGCACTGTTCCCTTTCCTTACGATTCCTTTATAGGTCACTCCTATCAGAGGGTAAGCTTGATCACACTCCTCAAAATACCACTGAAAGTCCGGTCCAGTTCCACTCCATTCAACCTCCCAGTAACAGCGGCCAGTCAGACTCTCTCTGCACAGAACTTGCTCCCAGTGGTCAAATCTCTCTGGATGATCAGGATATGGCTGCTCCTCTTCCACCCGTGTCACCTTCCTGTCCCCCTCTGACAGAGACAGGTGTCTATGTGCTGTATTGGGGTCCAGGGTCAGGTGGCAGGAGTCTGTAGGCAAGAGGAAGAGCGATTAATCCAATCAGGCACCAGCATCTCTGCCATTTAATCCCTGTCACACCTCACTCACTGACACAGAACTCGCCCCAATACACATGATTTATTCCCAATATACTCTTTAAGCCCCCCGAGTCCACGACGCTCCGGCTGCCCCCTGCTGGGGACAGAACTGCACTTCAGCCGTCACTCTATTATTCTGTATGATACATTAAATATAAAAACTGCACAGCTTCCCCTGATGAAACGGGAGTTCAGGTACATGAAATACCTCAGGAAATGTTGGACGCCCCCCCCTTCCCACCCACATGCCTTACAAAGTTAAAAAAAAAAGCTGACACACCATGAGTATGTACACTGCTCAGAATTATTAAAGGAACTTTGAAAACACATCTGATCTCAATGGGAAAAAAACATGTAGTATATCTATACTGGGTAATGTGTTAGGAAAGAATGCATGACACATGGTTTGGTGGAAATGAAAATCATCAACCTACAGAGGGCTGAATTCAAAGACACCCCAAAAATAAAGTGAAAAAATTAGAATAAAAAAATCCAGAATGAAATTTCACTGCATCAACGAAAATCGTACTTGGTACTTTGTTATCTGGTGCCACATAAACCACCTGCAGCTCAGCACCTCAAAAACCAAGGAACTTCTTGTAGATTTTGGGAGGTCCAGACCAAATCCATGACCAGTTCAGATCAGGAGAGAGGAGGTGGAGGTGGTGAACAACTACAAGGACCTCGGGCTGTGGGTGGACAATAAACTGGACTGGACATACGGCACACAGCTCCTGTACAAAATGGGCCAAGCAGGCTGTACTTCCTGAGGAGGCTGCGGTCCTTTAACATCTGCAGGAAGCTCCTATGGATGCTTTACCAGTCTGTGGTGGCCAGCGTCCTTTTCTTCAGTGTGGTGTGCTGGGGGGGGGCGGCACAGCAAAGAAGGACTCATCCAGGCTGGAAAAACTGATCAGGAGGGCTGGCTCTGTTGTCGGCATGAGGCTGGACACTCTGGCCGCAGTGGCAGAGGAAAGAACTCTATACAAACTGCTGGTCATTATGGACAATGTCAGGCAGCCTCTGCACACTGTCATTACCAACCAGAGGAATATGCTCAGTGACAGGATGCTGCTCCATTTATTAATTGAATTTGCAGAAAATGTGCTATATTGTGATATAAGTATTGGGGTAAGAGATTTTGGTCATATCGCAAAGCCCTAGATGTGTGTTATTAAATAAAATTTATCAGCTAAGGGTCACAGGATTGCAGATTTTAAAACTAGTATAGGATAATCCCTTACTGGTCATTGCACAGGTACATAGGAATTCCTCCATTTTTCTACCACACCTTGCTCTTCACAGCTTTGGGGTCACAGTGCAGGGTCAACCATCATGGGGCACCTCTGAAGCTGGGGGTTAAGGGCTTTTCTCAAGGGCCCATGGACATGCGACTGTTCTGTAGAGGCTGGGGTTCAAACCAGCAACCTTCCGCAGATGGACACAGAAACTTAGCCCGCTGAGCCACTCACTTTTATCATGACGTTATCGACATGCTATTCACAATTCACCACTAAGTCAACCTGATCACAAACATCCGAGCATCACCTCCTGCCATTTCCAGAGCCGCTTTCCATAACGCATCAAAAGGTGGTGTTTGTAATACAAACTGTACAGCAACCAATGTCTCCAACCACAAAAACAAACATAACGCCCAAAGGTTTCATCTTGCTTTTATGAAAGTTTCTAAGAGCTGATAGGATTTGAAACCTCTACTCCCTGTTTCAAGCCACTGGGGATTACAATGACGAGGAAAGTCATCATCCGATTGGAGAAAAAAAAAAGCTACGCGATTATAAAATGTAACGCAATGCTTAGTAAAAATGTAGGCTAATACAATACAATGCATAAATATGTGCTGTATGATAAAGTCAAAATTGTCCACGGCTAATTCTACTTAAGTACAGTTATTTGAAAAATGTACTTAAGTACAGAAATGGTGTAACTGGACTTTGTTACCTTCCACCACTGGACACTGTAATACACTAAATTTCCCATCATTGTATGTAAGTAAATTTTTAAAATTTTATTATTACTACTTCTGGTGTGTGTACTTCGTTCACTCTTGCCATAACGACATGCATGTTCATTAGTTTGCAAACTGATTTGTTCAGTCCACCGTTCACTAAAAATATGAGTGCATTCAATGAACAGAGAATTCCTATTAAACAAAAAATAATAAAAAATCATGCTAACAAACTTACATTTCTGGAACCCTGGTCTGATCCTGCACTCTCCACTGTGGTCCACACTATAGGACAAACAGAATGACATAACATTGTATATCCATTTATTTAATTGCTGCATCCTTCTCATGTGTGTGTCTGTAACAGGGACCTTCACACGCTCTGTACTCACTTCAGCTTTTCCAGTTTACAGCTGGGATTCTCCAGTACAGCAGAGAGCAGCTTCACTCCTGAGTCTCCTGGGTGATTGTAGCTCAGATCCAGCTCTCTCAGATGTGAGGGGTTTGACCTCAGAGCTGAAGCCAGGGAAGAACAGCCTTCCTCTCTGACTCTACAGCCTGACAGCCTGCAGAGAGTCAGAAAAAAGCTCTCCAATAAATAAGATCACCTCAACATTACAAGCATCCAGTTTACAGTGTGGAATACGAATTAATACTGACCTCAGTATCTCCAGTTTACAGTGTGAATCCGCCAGTCCAGCAGAGAGCAGCTTCACTCCTGAATCCTGCAGGTCATTGTCACTCAGGTCCAGCTCTCTCAGGGGTGAGGAGTTTGATCTGAAAGCTGAAGCCAACGCCTCACAGCATTTCTCTGTGAGTTCACACCGGTTCAACCTAAGGAAAATTAAACACAACCACTTTTACACTGGTGCACTGTATATTCAATGCAAATGAGGAGAATAGGGGCCATGATGGAACAGATTTTTTTGAAACATTGAATTTACTAAGAACAATTTTAACAATTATCCTGGTTTTGACTGGTGTTCATTGCATTTTTATCTATAGTATATGTTAAAGTAAGCATGCAATATTACCGTCAGTTTTTATTTTTTAATTCTATTAACTCTCTTAAGCAATAAAAATCTTCTGCATGTGTTAAGAATGAATGGCCGTATCCTGTTTCACGGCTTAATTGTTTATAAGCGGATGAAGTGCTGACAAGTTTGTGGTATGTAAGAAAGCAGGAAAATAAAAAAGAAGCTGTTTGTGTTTATTATGTCACTGGTGAAATGCATTCTGGGTTCACTTGATGCCCAGTTTCTTTTTTGTAAAATGCATATTCTGTACTCACCACAGCTTCTCCAGTTTACAGCTGGGATCCTCCAGTACAGCTGAGAGCAGCTTCACTCCTGAGTCTCCTGGCTGATTGTAGCTCAGATCCAGCTCTCTCAGGTGTGAAGGGTTTGACCTCAGAGCTGAAGCCAGGGAAGAACAGCCTTCCTCTGTGATTCTACAGCCTGACAGCCTGCAGAGAGCAAATCACAACATTTTTTCCACTTCCTTCTATATACTTGTAATTATCTGTTTAAAGTAAGGGAGAGACCAACAGTGATTATTGAACATTATTACAATCAGAACAAAGAAATTTGTTGAATATTGATAGTTACTACATTACTGGCTGCTACAGACAACTTCCAGCTCTTAACCTTGCTGCTCAGCATGTGGAAGCTGTTAACAGTTTTAAATGTCTTGGGTCTTTTATTGATGATAAATTCAGTTTTGTAGAGAATGTAGATTTTATCAATAAGAAGGCCAATCAAAAGGTCTCTAATCAGGAAATTGAGAGAGCTTTGGGTGATACTCACTTCAGATTCTTCATTTTACAGTGTGGAATACTCAGTAATACTAACCTCAGTATCTCCAGTTCACAATGTGGAATACCCAGTAATACTGACCTCAGTATCTCCAGTTTACAATTTGAATCCCCCAGTCCAGCAGAGAGCAGCTTCACTTTTGAATCCTTCTGTTCAATCATGCTGAGATGTTTATCATCACTTAGGTCATCATCACTCAGGTCATCATCACTCAGGTCATTATCACTCAGATCATTGTTATTCAGGTCATTGTCACTCAGGTCCAGCTCTCTCAGGAGCGAGGAATTTGATCTGAGAGCTGAAGCCAACACCTCACAGCGTTCCCACGTGAGACCGCAGCTGTTCAGCCTGGAAAAGAAATCATGTTAAAGCAGACATACACACCCTACAAGTCAGTAACAGGACTGATATACAATATCAACACAAATGTTTATTTTCAACATAATAAGCAGCACAGCTTCTATTTTAAAATGAATCATAGTGTGCAGACTGTACTGTGCAACCATGGAATTTCACTGGGAGTCAGTGAATTTTACTCCAAAACTTTATACTTTACAGTCAAACTATAGTTTCAGCAAAGCCATACATGTCACACTAAAATAATTTTGTGATTATATCAGTATTGTTTGTCTATAGTCAGTATGAATGAGAGCATGAGTGTGAACATTCTCTATATTCCAACCAGTTACAGGGGATTTTAAACGTATCAGTAATTTTGTTGTTGACAAACACAAGCAGACCATGCAAACTCCACAGACACAGAGCTGGTGACGGGATTTGAACCTCCAGACCTGGAGATGTGAGGCCGCTGGGTCTCTCCTACTCATTTTAAATTTCCTACTTATTCAAAGAAAATTGTTTTATATATGATAAGCACATGTTCTAACATAGGTTAAAAGTCTACAGTTTCAAACTGTATATTTTACAGGGTTAGGGTTAGGGTTATAATCCCATAATCCCAATAACGCTCTGTATGTATTACACTGCATTACCTTCGAGTCAGTTTGAATGAGGGCATGAGTGTAGCCATGCATTCAGTCAGTCTCACAAAAAAGGTGATTCCTGGTTTATTTTGCAAAAAAAAATTTTTAAATCACCAGAAGCATGCAATTGGCAGTATTTGTTTTATCTTATTCAAGGCGCATACCTTAAAATAATCTTCTTCTTCATTATAATAATAATAGCAGCTTTATTATTTAATAGTGATTTCTGTCCTTTTTCCTACCCCATCTTACTCTCCATGACACACATGTAGGTGAGAGGAAGCTTGGCAGTGAAAGGCAGCCGACTGCAGCGGCACCCATGGAGCTGGGGGGAGGTTAAGGGCCTCAATCAAGGGCCCACAGAGGTGACGGTCCTACTGAGGCAGGGCTCGAACCGGCAGCCTTCCCATCACAGGCACAAAGGATTACCCCTCTGAGCCACATGCTGCCCCCTTTAAGATTTTTTAAGATGTTTCAGATCTTAGATTGGTCCAAGGTGTGAGATAAAAAAATCACATCCCCACTTTACAATACGAGACCCTCTTTTCTTTTTGGCATCTGTTAATCAAGCCTTTTTAAAAGCTTCATCTTGTACTTGCTTGTAAGCAGTATTTTTGTTTGACATTTTGTTTCTTAACGTTTTAGGTTTGATAAAGCTATGCCATTTGTTGATATTTGTTGATTTTTTTTAACCATTTTCCCCAAATAGGTCTTTAAAAATCGGTTACATAAAACTACATACAATGTTTTTAATCTTTCAACTTCGTGGCATGTAGCCCACAATAATCAATTTGTATGATAAGATGTATATTTTTGCTCAATGGTTTGTTAGTTGTCATTTTTTTCTCATCCCAGTAATTCTTGCCCAGGACTTTATTAAATATCGTTTATTACAGAAATTAACGGAAACATAAGACTGATTAATTACCCCAAAGGCAAAATTTTTAGTCTGTCTGAAAATTTGGGAAAATTAATGTTCAATTTGTATTTATTCTACATTAATTTGGGAATTCAATGGCTAACTATTTCATATTAGCTGCAATTAATCACAGAAAACTTTTTTTAATCGATTCACCGCTCTTTTATTTAATTTAATTTATTTATATTCATACATTGAAGGTGTTAATATATTGTGTAGTTAGAAGTTCAAATTTGCCTTCAAATCCACAAAAAAAAAGCCATTCCTTTCCAGTCGACAACCTTCATTGTGCTTTATTACTGCTGCTTTGTAAAATACCCATTCAGGCACTGTTTTAAAAGTATCATTTTAGCAGCAGTGTCAGAAACCCCCCAAATGACACCCCGTCCTAGTACTATGACAATCAAGGGCAAGCACACTGAGATACTACACACTGCGGTGATGCAAAGTGCGCAAGTGTGAAGAGCCCAAATGTGCGGGGATTTCGTGAAGGCAAAGAGACACACTTGATATCTGATGAGCTGAACAAGAGACGTGCTACAGCTGTCGTCATTCGTGTCAGTTGTGTTTGGGGTTCTCCTTCACCGTAACCTAGGCTATGTATCCATTCATTATACAACTTTGCACCCTAACACTTCTTTGGAAGCATGTTGGACTCTGATTAGCAGACTTCCTCGTGTTTAGTCTTCACTGATGTGGTGCATCGTGGTCGACATAGGTAGCCTAGGACCACCACCATGCAGTATTTGCCAAAGTGTGGATGAAGTGCACTTCAAGCGAGCTGCACTTGGCTTATTTGAGGAATGGGACATTCCTTAATACTAACTATAATGCGCTAAGCAGATGAATGCACACACCAAGCGTTGTAGTGTGTAAGTGTGGACTAAGTGGGGCAAATGGGAGGAAGTTGTTCTATTCTATTCTATTCTATTCTATTCTTTCATCAGCCAAGAGCAGCTGAGGCCAGCAGAGGGCCCCAGTGAGCAGCCAGAGACAGCAATCTTCTGGAAGCTCCCAGCTCTGGGCTCCATCACATGACCACACACTCACACACCACTTATAAACCTTCCAGATCAGGGGTACTCAGTTACATTGCCAGAGGGCCAAATTCCATCAGCAATTTAAAGACAAAGGGGGGGGGGGGGTAGAGGGGTCCCCCGCGGTAGATTTCACCAACTGGGGGAGTCTATGGGGGCAGTCAAGCGGGTCCAGGATTAAACTGTGTTTGTCTACCGACTGAGTATCTCTGCTCTGTATAAAGAGCCTCCCTGTTTCTATAGCAGGTTAGGATGCTGTTCCTGTGATCGGAAGGCAGACTGGATGGTAACGGAAACGTCACTTTTGTTGTTTTTAACTACATTACTACCTTGAGTCACTATAAAATCTGTGTTCCTGATTATCAAAAAATCCAACCTGATTATTAATGAAATGAATAAAGTGTATAAGTTATATATTTCGAGCAATGTAGATGTAATACTGCCAGACAGGGTGTGTTCTCACATCCCCACGTCACTTACAGAGCTGTCTTATACTTCTCCACCACAGGCAGCAGCCTCCAGTAGTCCTGGCTCTCCTCATCATCTGATCCGATGCATATCCTCAGATCAAACACATCCAGCTCCTTTTCTGACATCAGTAACACAAAGGCCAAAGCTGACCAATGTGCAGGTGAGAGGTCTTCTGCTGACAGACGTCCTGAATTAAGGTATCGTTGTACTTCCTCTACTAGGGAATTGTCACCCAGTTCATTCAGACAGTGGAGCAGATTGATGGTCCTTTGTGGAGATAAATTCCCCTTTATTTTCCACTTGATGTATTCGGACGGTGATGGGTCGGCCCCCAACTTTGGGTCAATTATTGCCAATAATTTATGTATTTGGAGATAATCTTTAAACCTCCATGGCCCTGAATAGGACACAGGAATACAGAAATTGGATGGACAGATGCATTGGTCTGTTTCCTTAATGTTATGCGAGCTGATGCTTGTCTGTTCCAGTAGCCTTTGTAACAGAGTCTTACTGGAGTCTGTTGAGAGGCCCAGGAGGAAGCGGAGGTAGAGGTCCAAGTGT
>JAODKE010000146.1:8025975-8042001 GCA_026779605.1 Mormyrus hasselquistii
TTTCAGAAGCAGCTCCTCTCTCCTTATCCTCCGCAGAGGGGCTCATTTCATAAGCAGCTCCTCTCTCCTTATCCTCCACGGAGGGGCTCATTTCAGAAGCAGCTCCTCTCTCCTTATCCTTCGCGGAGGGGCTCATTTCATAAGCAGCTCCTCTCTCCTTATCCTCCACAGAGGGGCTCATTTCATAAGCAGCTCCTCTCTCATTATCCTCCACAGAGGGGCTCATTTCATAAGCAGCTCCTCTCTCCTTATCCTCCACGGAGGGGCTCATTTCATAAGCAGCTCCTCTCTCCTTATCCTCCATGGTGGGGCTCATTTCAGAAGCAGCTCCTCTTTTTCCTCTCTTCTTTCCCATTTTTGTGCTGATCCAGACCTGATGACTCCTTCTGGGTTTTCTGTGAACATAGAGGATAAACAGATACATACATACTGTCAGGTCCGGACCACGCCCCCACCGGTCAGGCCACCCCTCCTAATCTACAAAATTGGTCTCACATGAGCTGGCAGCAATAAAAGGATTCGCCTCACTCTCCTCGGCGTGAGGTATTGTTGATCCCATATGACTTACTGAGCGTTATTCTTCTTATCCTGTCTGCAGCCCTAGTCCCGTCCCTTCGTGTCGACTCCGTGAGCCCCCACCACCTCTACTCCTGCCCGTGTCCGCCCTTCCTACGTCCTGTGCTCCCCATCGGCTTGACTTCCCCGGGTTATTCGACCTCCAGCACCGTGCCCTGACTACGCCTCTTGATCGCCCCTTTCAGTTCTGGTTACTAAGAAAACCCGTCCACGGACGTCCCGATCCCTCGAGTGTTCTGTGCTTCGTAACACATACACAATATCTTGTACTCAACACTTTACACTGAAGTTACACACAGGGTCTCCATTCTGTTACTCTGACACATTTCATATGTAGTATTACATTTAGTGACTGAGTACTGGAGTTCATGCCACATTTCATTATTTTATACATGAATAATAATCGGATCTCTGTGATGGGTTGGTGCCCCATCCTACCTGAGACAGGTGATGTAAATGAGGTCCCCCTGTACAGGAGCCAGCTTGCCGACGCAACGATACTTTTTGTCCAAAATAAACACGCGAGATGCGTGAGGTAGAAGTGACAATTAATTTTGTATTTTTTTATCCTACATAACTTATTGTGACATGTGGTTCTGTACATCTTGTAGTCAGACATGTAGATACGTTAAAATAAGGTTTGAACATCCACGCACAGAGAAAGTTGTTTGCTGTTGATCAGACCCAGTTATGAAAATTCTACTCCCCCCCCACCAAAAACAGGGGCAGACAAACTTCTCTGGAGGCCCATTGCTGATGGATAGGGGCCCCTAAGTGGGAATCCGAGCTATTTTTGGAGCTGAAAGAGAATTATAAGGGAATTAAAAACGATGGAACATCAATAAGTGCGGTCATTCCCACAGCAGCTTGTGTTCATACTACATTTGGGTGCGAATGCTGATGGTCACGGTCAGTGCTGCACAAAGTGGTGATATTCCACCATTTTCCATACATCGCTTAAATAATCTTGGATGAATTAATGCCAGTAAAACTCATCCGCGATAAGTTGGTTGTTCAAATGCAGCTGTGTAGTAGATTAGTCTAGCTGGATCCATTCATCCAAGATGATTGCGTGCATTCAAATTCAAAGATTTAATATGTGCTATAAGAAACGCATCAAAAGTGGCCCAAAGGTGGTCACCTGGCCTCGTACAAGATGGTGGGTTAGGGTCTTGCTCGGCCTCTAACTATTCTATATCTCCACCATTTAATCTGTACATTTTTATTATAACAGCTCCGAATATATTTGAACGATGTATGTCGAAGCCTCAACGGGATAAGGACTTTCCAATTTTTTCCTCAACTCGTTCTCATACTGACAAGAAAAAAATCGCCCCAACAACTAGCTGCTAGTCAGGAAGATGAGGACTCTCATGCTAGCCCAGATGGTACTGACTCTGTACTGGACTGAATACTAACTCGTCTAGAGGGTACCCTGAACATTATAAGAACATCAATCTCTTCCAATCAGAGATCTCTTTCTAGCTTATCAAACAAGGTGACAGAAGTTCCTCTTGCTGCTCTTGCTGCACTCTCCGAGGTTCCTGCACCTCCTACCGCACCCCCTGAGGTTCCTGCGCCTCCTGCTGTGCCCCCCAAGGTTCCTGAGCGTTGATCGCTCCGCCTTCCTCCTCGCCTCCTTTGGCATTCCCTCCTGCTCCTCCCTTGTGCTCACTGGCTCCGGCTTTGTGGTCGCCTGCTGCCACCGCAGCGTGCGCTTCTTGCCTGCCGGGGTTCCCTCCGTCTCCCAGTTTCCCCCCACCCTTTGCCTCCCTGCCCTCTACCTTTGTGCCCCCTGTGTTTGTTCCTTGTCCGTCTGTGCCTCTGGTCCCCTTGTGCCCTCTGTGGGTATGCCCCCTAGTGTGGTCCCTCCATTTTCGTTTTCCCGGGTACTATGCTTCCGTTGTTGGTGCCCCTGTGTCTGTCTGTCTTCCCTGTCCTGTGTCAGTTGTTCTTCAAGTCCTCCATGTGCCTGTTCTGAGTGTCGGTCTTGGAGTTCCTGTGTGATCAGCCGTTTTGAGCTGTTTTCATTAGTTTTGTGTGTTTAAGTCCATGTCAGAGTATGTTTCCTTAGTTCTGTCATTGTATTGTCATTCTGAGCTTGTTGCCTGTTCCTGATTAATCCATGTACAGTAATCCCCGATTCCCTGATGTCTGTGTCTCTATCTCTGTTCTGCGCCCCACATGTAACGTGACAGTGTAGTGAAACTTTTATGGTCAGATATAAAGTTATTAGTCAAGGCCTGGGTGGTATTATAGTAGCCTGGTGTACCACAGTATTTTGAAACCCTTCACGACAAAAATTGCATAGCCCAACCCGCTCGTGAATTTTATTGCCAAGATACCATATACTCAGTAAGATGTCTGGACAGTATGAAAAATTAGATATGTGGGCACCTCCGGCCCTCCTCATACAGCTGCTCACCATAACTACGACAACAGATATTCTTTCTCTTTGTGCCAACATACAGACAACAACTGAAAGGGGCCAAACCAGCTACGACAACAGTTAAACTATGGACTCCAGAGGCAATCGACATGCTGCAGGGCTGCTTGGAGTACGCCGACTGGGAGTCCCTAAGGGGTCCTGAGGACAATAATAGTACTTTTGCTGATACTGTATGCTCACATATCAACTTTTGTAAACAGAACTGTCTCTCAAGTACACAGTAAAACCCCCAGCGCTGAATTAACACTTACAGTGTTTATATGAGTAAAAGTGGTTTCAAATGAATAATGTAAAAGCCCCAAAACACTGTAAATGTTCATTTAACACTGGGAATTTTGCTGGCCAAAACCTTCACTGTAGATACAATAATGTCAAGTATAAACTGCGATATGACCAAACACCCATATCCCAATAATGATAATATATCAAGGCTACACCTCATATTTCTGTATTTTTTTCTACAGATCAGCTACAATAGAAACTGGACAAAAACCTGCAACTTATAAGGAGCAGGGTATCAAAATTAATATACAAAATCCATTTCAGGTGCAAAAATTGCTCTATATTTTTGTGGATATAATTTTACACAACACAAAAATCCACATTTGTGGATAGTGAGGTACTTGTGATGTTTTTCTGAAGATCAGCTGTGGTGTACTTACTTCTCCGTTACTAAAAGCAACAGTCCATCTAAAGTGCAAAACAGAATTAATGGACTAATAAGTATAATCCTACACGATACAGGCATGTCCAGTTAAGTTTGCTTTAAGCAATAAACTATGGGGGAAAATAAACACCGTGTAACTTTCATATGTGTGTTTTTATACGTAATACGTCCTAAAAGGAGGGAAGTCACAAATAATACAGGACAGACAGGATGTGATCCACAAATTTGCAAAACATGTTTTATGTGTATAAATCGCTCTGTATTTTTGTGGATATGATGTTAAACAACACAAATAAAATAATTAAATATTTATTTAGTTAAATATTCGTAGATCTTGGTGCATATTTTGGTACATATTTGTCTTATTTGTATTTTGTAGGTTACAAATAATATAGTCCAATGAAAATTTCCATACTAGGTGCCACATCCCATATGGTGGCGTGTAACCTTGCAAACTGTAATCCAAATGATGAAAAAATGCTGCCACAAACAATGTATTTGGACGCACATTTGTGATTGAAAGATTGTTGGTTCGAATCCCCGACCACTGAGGTACCCTGAGCACTGAATTAGCTGCCTCCTGCTATATAATGATGTCACATAAGGGTTAAATGCAGAAGATACATTTAATAAATGCTGGTTTGGGAATATATTTATTAAACGTATTTAAAAAGTTATTTAAAACAGTCTAATGTATTGACTTTTTGTAATCTTCATTCACGTTCTGAGTATTTTCTCTGCACCTCCAATAACCACGATCCATTCCAGGCCGAATCCTGGCAACGGCAAAGTATACACACTATATAATTTATGTCCCTGTATGTACAAAGTTATCCAAAATTAATGGCACTGAGAAGTATTATAGTTACGAGACACGCGTGATTCCCCGGCCACAGATGTGCAGCGTACCGAGAGTTTTAATATTATATAATATGCACTTACACGAACAACTATTAGCTCTATGTATCAATCATATGTATATATTATGTGATTCTATGTGATCCAAATGAATTCCGGCACTGTTTTTGGCTTACACGTCGTCTGCAAGTTTCCGCGAACAATTTCCGTTTTTTTCCGTTTAATTCCGATTTAATTCTTCCGTACCAACTTGCGTATAACCATAATGTCAAATGTGCAAATGTGAAGGAATTACTGTATGATCTTACCTTGTGATATCAAATTGTCTGTATGTTATTCCAGAATCTAATACTGTACGCGTTCCTTAACAAAATGGCTAATCCAGCTGTATTTTTTATTATTATTATTATTCCAGCTGTAAATTACTTTCACTTTGCAGTCAGCAAATGATCAGCTTCGTATCAAACGCGGAACGGATCTAAGCGGATGTGGTCACGGACTCACAGTGACATGGGGGATATTATCCATGTAACTTAACATGCAAAAATAACAATAAGAGAAAAGGAACAAGCTCCCGCCGACGCTTAATTCTGTCAAAACGCACATTTTGCATTATATTTGTGCTCATACCAGGGCTTTGGTAAATACTATTTATTTATTGGCCCAGAGATGTCGCTGTTGGCTATTTTCTCGAGAATATTATAAAAGACATTATTACAACAACAAAAAGAGATTTATGTGGACCTAAATTACTGTAGGTTCTTGCTCCAAGTGAAAAATAAAACATTCTCTTCAAATAGGAACCAAGTCTGATACCAAGTCGGAAAATTACACAGAAAACCAGGTGGGTTGTCCTGCATTCTAGGAAGATGCATCACATCTATCCACCTATTCTCCAGAACCACTTTTGTGATGCTAGGAAACAGGGCACCTGAATCCCATCCAGGAAGCACATCCACCCTGTCCTGGGTTTGTTCCCTGCCTTGTGCCCCTAGCAACCTGCAGGTCTCTCTGTCTCCGAGTCCTCAGCGCTCTCCCTGCTCGCCTGGGTCCCGATTCATCTCGACCGAGGAGGACCCCAGCAACCGACGCTCACCAACCTTCACTTGAGTCCCCAAGGCTCCCAGGGGCATCTGGCCATCCCATAATCACCCTGCTACCAGCCCTCATGTCTTGCCCCTTCACACCTGTCTCTGTCTGCCAGTCCTGTTCCATGTACACATATGCATGCCCTCACTGTCTTCCCCTGCTCAGTCACTGTCCTCCCATCTGTAGTTCTTTTCTTTTTTTTTTTTTTTTTGCAAATTTAGTGAATTTTTCAGCATTCAGAACTATAGCGGTAACTGTTGACCCAAGAGGACGCTGTCTGAAAGGGATGTCCAGGTGAATACATTGGCATAGAATAGAATAGAAGCTTTATTGTAATTGTACACTAAATACACAATGAATCTAGGAGAAAATGAAATAAAAAGGCCTCATAAAAAGTTACACATCATACAAATAAATACTTGTATGTTTATGCACATGTAAAAACAGGCAGCCATAGGAGGCAGGTAGTAAATATAAAATATACTTTTAATAAATAAGATTACTGATAATGATTATTAGTGCATTGATTTTGTGATCACTAAAGACTTACATTGCACACATAATTATTTTTCTTGTTTACTTAGTGATCTTTTGGCCCAAGGGAAGAAACTATTTGTCATGGCACAGCGGGAAAAAGGTGATGATAATTTATTAACAAAGAGCACAAACAGCAGAGATCATGAGAGAAAAGGACAATGAAACGCCGAAGAGGAGATGAAGCCGGTGTAGTGGCTGCTACAGGATGGATTCCTCCCCCCTTGCAGACTTAACTAGGAAGGTCCTATAGACCCACCCCCAGGGTGAGCAAGTGTCTAAATTAGACGGGGGGGGGGGGACAAACAAGTCGCCAGCAGAGAGAGCAGCGCAGTATGTGGAGCTCGTCACCAGAGGAAGGAGAGGAGCGCCAGAGTAAGGACCCGCCTTTCCATTGGGTTCAGTGCTGTATCTTTATTACTGCAGTGCTGAAGTGAGTGTATTGTGTGCCACATTGTATCTCATATTCTTATTCTAAATGGAGCGGATTTAAAAAGAAACAAACCAAAATATAAAATACATCAGGATTCCCGAAAATGAAAATTATGCTTTTCTGGTCATTTAGAATCATATACTGTGCATCAGTGATGATCAAACATGTTGTGAAATCAGAAAGCTGTTTACATAAATTTTTTGACCAAAAAATAAGATACATAATAAAATAATAATAAAAAACAGATGCAGTCAGAATAGCAAACCAACTCATGACCTACATCCATTACCCAGTCCCAGTTGCCTTATTTCCTTCTTTTGACCTGTGTTCAGTAAAAATGACATTGTATTCACATACTACTGAAGGTTGATGCTGGTTCCACTGGATACTGGACATTGAAGCAGTAATCACTTCCAAACATGAGTCAGATTGCAAAGATGAAATTTGGAATTTCTGCATTCACAATGGACCAATCATCACTCAGCATACAGAGCTGAGAGGAATAGCAGGAGGGGCCAATAGAAAAAACAAAGCTTTTTAGCTTTTTATCTTAAACATGCAACATCCAAATTTTAGAGATCATACAGCAACATTTTATCCAGGTAACCCAATTTTTTTATGTCTTTCAGGAATAATTTATACATTTAATTTAACTAATACAGTGAAGGTTGTCAGTCAGTACCTCGTCAGACAGGCATGTTTGTTCGACATAACGGAAAGGATAGCTCTTTGTTTCATCAAAATAGGAGAGCAGGAGAAGCACCGTGTCCTTGACATCTTCATTTGATCCTCTCATAACTGCCATCTGTGTAACAGCCAGCAAAACGCGTTTGTTCTTCTCACACAGGCTGCTCTTATGAAGTGCAGGAACCTCTTGCATGTACCATCACGCCTTTCTCCTGGAACAAAAATGGCCGCTCTGCACCAAGGGCCATTATGTGAGTCCCTTTGCTAATTGCTTTTCACTAAGAGTAGTATGTTGACTTCATTAATTTTTTTTTTACTTCTACTTCATCAGTCTTTTCATTTCTTTTTTTTCTCATGCTGACGTTCATTTGTCTCATTGAGAGGCATGTGCTTAGTTTACCAGTTAATACACCCGTAGCTGTCTTGAGCAGTTGCTCTTATTTCAGCAGGCACCTCTCCTGAGTCATTCCCATCAGACCCATGGCTGTACTTTTTCATCTTGGGTGCACCATTTTTCTAACATTATCAACTCACTTGAATTTTCTTCACTACAGAGTGGTACCCTGGATTAATGACGTCTCCTTCGATTACATCCAGCAGGAACTTGAGATATTTTCCCACCATTGTTTTCACAACTTCAGTTGAGTCCTTCTCAGACAAGGGTCGAAATAACAGGCACTTCTGAAACTCATTTCTGAAAAAACAATCATTTAGCTGTGGAGAGAGGCCTGAGAGGCCTTTTCTTTTTTTCTAAAGCCTGTGTTAACTCTTCAGGAAACTTGTTTCAGGGAACCTGAAAGCTGTCAACCCAGTTCTGAAATGGCAACTTGAAGATGAAGAGGAAGAAGTAGAGGGGGAAGAAGCTGGAGAGGCACACACTGATTGTTTGGTGGACTTGGTCTTCTGTTCTGTAAAACACAAAAAAGTAATTATTTACAATGTTGGAATTGTAACAATATTTTTCTAGAATAACATGTGAGTAGTTAAAATTCATTTACCTGTCTGCTTCCAATATGATATTAACTTTCTAGTTTGATTGAACTGCAATATTATATTCAGATCAGCTTCATCAACCAATTTCAAATCTTCAGAGGTCTCCACCATAAGCAATTTTAAGGTGTCCATGAGAGCATTCTCAGTCAAGACAAGGAGGCCAGGCAAAGCCGCAGCAATGACAGTTCTAAGGTTTGGTTTGTTCAGCTCAGATTCTCCCAAATCTAAACTCAGAAAAAGCACAAAAACACACACTGCTGTCAAACACTAAAAACATACTCCAATACACTATGTTTTAACGAAGTTACTTGATGCCTGTTAGTTATGTAGGACGTCAAAGGATAAAAATCAAGTAGGTCTTTGGTGTTGATACACTGAATCCTTTGCTTATTTAGCACTTATAGATGGTACTGAGGAAGGAAGGCTGCAGTTAATACTCTAAGAAAATGTACAACTGTCTCATCCTCTATCAAAATAAACATAAATTCCCCAAACGTTGTCCTTTCTTGTATGATGTGTCTTTGTATGTTATTTCCACTGAGATCTTTGCATTAGTCTCAGTAAAATCAAGACGTCTCGCTGCATCTTTTATTGCATCAGTATAAAATTCTGAGCAATATGCATAGCTGTCCTTCACTTGCAATATTTGGAACACTGACCCTCTTGATAAACAGCCCTGGAATATCTGATGCCTTTCAGATAGAGCAAGACAAAGATTTTTTAAATGCCCAGCACATTGTTTGAAATAATGCATACTTTCTAAACACACGGTCCACAATCGAATCAGTGGACCAAATTTTAAAGTCAGGGCAGGATAGTGCCGCAAATAATGATGCCTTGGTTTCAGGATATTACCTGGGAACAGAGACGATCTACAATGCAAATATTCTTGGATGAGCACATCAAGGTAAGCTACCTGAGATATAGAAATTTTCTGTGCACAAATCATCTCAACTAGGTTGGAGAGTCAACTGCCGTACATCATCATCTGGATCTAGCACTCTGTCAGCCACTAACACAGGTAGCAGTCTTAAAAAGGTCCCACTCTGTACAGCATGGCCTGAAAGCTTAAGCCCCTGAGAACTGACTTTGCATGGCATACTCAAGGCATCAGTCCTACTGTATCTGAATTGTTTAATGTGCCTAATTAGTATGGAGTAGCTGAACCACCTTTTCTCCTTAATTAAGTACTTCAGGTACAGTGCTTAATCATTTTAGAGCACCCACCACATGACGAACCACTTCAGGGATGAGAACCTGAGTGCAGCCGTGTGGCAGGTGATACCTCAGCACCACACTAGTCTGAAAGAACCCGTGTGAGTTTTTTCCAGTGGCTGGAGAGCCAATCCTGCCATCAACCCCCAAAATTCCCTGTAAGTTGAAGGACAAAAAAACAGATCCCAAGCGTCAGAGCTACCACTCTGCCTACAAAAAGGTCATGCCCTAAGCAAGATGGTAAGCATGGCATGCAAACACTGCAGTGATTAAGGGAATTAAACACCGACTCAAATGCGGTATTTTCAACATGTCGTTTGTCCTCAGCTTACAAAAGGCGCAAGGCAGAACTGTAGCTTTCAGCTGTGCATCTGGGGCCAGACACATTTGGGTTAACTTTAAAATCCCTTTGTGTTACTTGGTATTGTCTACAAAAGTATTCAGAGACAGTAAAATTCTCTGCGAATCCCCCAATGTTATGTGATCCTAAATTATCACCAGCAATACAATACGGCTTTTCACCAGACAGCGTACAACACATCTTTCCATAATAAGCTCTGTCAAGTGAGCGAGCAGTTCTTTTACATCATGACACTGGCGATCGCAAAGTGACTCAGTACATTTTTTTGGTTAAAACTTGTAAAAACATTCCTATTGGCAACACAGGACATCTGTGTTATGTTGCGTGGTGCGGGCGAGCAGGGAATCAGGCTTGGATAGACGGGTAAACGGGGTTTATTCCAGGGAACAGGTAGGACAGGGGAAGCATGACAACGAGCCTTACAAGCACAACCACTAACGTCAATGACCAATCTGACTATACTCACTGGGACATGGACTAAATACACAAGACAAGCTGAATTCAATAAGCAACAGGTGAGAACAACCAGGAACTCAAAAGAGGTAACGAGGGGGGCGTGGCACACACGAGGGTCATACGAGCTGGGCGTGACAATCTGTGCCTTTGATAGAAGTGCAACTTGAAGGCACAATAGTTGCAGAATATCTGACTGCAGTCCACATCTGCACATTTGAACAAGGTGAGCGGCTGATTGCAGTTGGCAATGAAGTACATGAGCCCTTAAAGCAAAGGTGGGCAATCTTATCTGCAAAGGACCAGTGTGTACAGTCGCTGCCAAAAGTTTTGAGAATGACACAAATATTGATTTTTACAAAGTTTGTTGCGTTCCCCCGAGTCACTTAGTTATCACTTTTGCCTTATGGCACGGTGCTCCATCATGCTGGAAAAGGCATTGTTTATCACCAAACTGTTCTTGGATGGTTGGGAGAAGTTGCTCTCGGAGGATGTTTTGGTACCATTCTTTATTCATTTCTGTGTTCTAAGGCAAAATTGTGAGTGAGCTCACTCCCTTGGCTGAGAAGCAACCCCACACATGAATGGTCTCAGGATGCTTTACTGTTGGCACGACACAGGATTGATGGTAGCGCTCACCTTTTCTTCTCTGGACAATCTTTTTTTCTGGATGCCCCAAACAATCGGAAAGGGGATCCATCAGAGAAAATGAGATTACCCCAGTCCACCCAATCTTCGCCTCACTGTGCAGGTGTAACAGTGCTTATAAGAAATTGTATACAGGGAGTGACTGTGCAAACCAAGCATGATGCGGGATGGGGTTGCAATCAAAATGGAAAACAGCAGTTTTTTTTTTGTTTTAAAGTGGGTGTTAATGGGGCTGGTACCATAGGTGTGCATGCATGGGTGTGTGTGAGTTCCCGTAACAGGTGTGCTCAATGCTATTAATGAGCTGTGGGACGGGTAGAACTGGAGATAAAGATGAAACGGCAGCGGAAGCGGGGGGAGAGGACAATCGGAATGGGTTTGAAGTCTATGCAATGACCAGCCCACTCTAGAGATCCCCCAGTGGTGAGTGCAACAAGGACTAGCGAGATTATTCAACACGCTCTAGTTCCTTCCAATAAAGGAAGTGACTAAGTTTTCCTTCTGGTGAATGTACGGACACAAACTGTGTGTGTGTGTGTGCGTAGGTGGGTGGGAACTCATACTCCTCCTCCACGCTTCGCAGATCTGCGGGGATAGTCCTTCGAAGCTACTGGGAGAGAATCGATGCTCGACAGGGGCAGTGTGCTGAATGCTGTCATATACACTGCTGACTCGTGCTGCTTCTTTATTATTGCGGCAACATTGGAGGGGGGCTGAGCTGTGTGTGGAGGTCCAAATCCCTGGTCGGTACTGACCAATCGATACTTCTCTTCTTGTGATGTCCCTGCAGGATCGGCAGACTATTCCTTACTTAAATCTCCTTGCCGATAAGCGTTAATTGAAGGGGCATTATGCTAGGAGTGAATACCGCTGACCTAACGTAGATGGGCTCCTGTGTTCCTTAAAGTGTGTTCTGTATTTTATCTGAGGATGGTTTTATTGCATATTCTGTATACACCTGAGTGCATTACCCGAATGGTGATTTTTACGCTTTTTATTTGTTGTGAATCTTTGATATTGACTGGTGCTAGTTAACCAGAGTGCTGTGTATGCTAGTGTGTACTTAACCCATGTCGACAGCTTTAGGGGGATGCAGTAATCACCTGGTATACTGGTTGGATAGGCTAGGTAGGGAGGGGGGGTGCCAGCTAGTGATTGGTTACCTAACCATTAATTTGAAGCCTGGTGATGTAACCTGGTTATTGAGTGGGGGTCCGATTTCCTTATGCAGTTTGGTGTGTGACACTTGACTAAAACTTTTATCTTTGAAGATTCTTACCTTTGACTATTCCTTGTGTATTGCAAGGGTTGGAGGTTTGTGCCTGTTGCAGCACCATTACACGTGCAGATTCACTCACACCGGCCTGCTGCCATTCCTGAGCAAGCTCTGCACTGGTTAACTGTAATTATACAGTATTATAATTATAATTATAATGTGGAAGCTATTTTGATGCCAAGATACAGATAAGCTAAAATTAAAATACAATGCAGATTGTTTTCTTTTTTGGAGTGAGCAGTGAGTAATTTAATTGGAGTGTGATGAAAATTCACTGGAGCAACTGTGAGCTATAAGTGGTATTTTTCATCACTCTGCTCCAATCACATGTTCTGCAGTGGAAACTGCTTATAGTGATCATAGTTACAATGATCAACCGCATATATGGATCAAAAAGCTTGGGACAGAATCATTCCTGTACAAATAGTGTTTAAATTATTTGCTTATATTTATTAGTCAAGTAGTCTGCTTACAGTGTTCATTATGGGTTTATTAAATACATGACAACATATGGAAAAAAAATTAAAACTACAATTATTAATTAGTTTATTTTTATTTTACTTTGATCGCCTTACTTTGTCTTGTTGTAACCTGTTTGCTTCTGCTAATGCTGTGTGCTCAAAAAACATGACGGGAAAAAGAAAGTCATTTTGTTTCAATGACAAAAATAGACTCCTCAAAGTGCATGATAAACCGTCAAAAATGAGCCACCCAGATACAGCAGTGAAACCACAATAAGCTATATTTTTTATACAGTACTGTACTATATCAAAGCATTTGAATTATAGAGTTCAGTAATTTAATTTGTGCAATTTGGGCATATTAGTAATTTGAAAAGCATTTCAAATAGCTGTAGTGCATTTCCATAGTCCATAAAATTCAGTAAATAGCGACACTGCCCGTTTTATTACCTTATACTCATGTGATAAATATATGAATGTCTATTAGATGGTAATCTGCCTGAGATGTAAAGAAAAAGGGAAAATCGGCTATAATGTTCATCTGCTTATAGTGCTCAATTTCACCCAGACAGTGATCACTATAAGCGGATTTACAGGGGAAGGGGGACAGCCCTCCACTTAACAAGCTTACATTTTGTTACATTTTAGTAAGAGGAAATGCTTCACATTTTAGAGTTAAATGTATTATAGCATTAGCATTATAGCATTTTAGAGTTAAATAGCAGAGATTTACCATGGAGAACCGGCATCATGTCACACTGTGATACAGTAAAAATGATTCCTCCAGCACACAGGGAGCTATCCCAGTGGACACAGTGACAGTGAGGTGTTTGAATAATGAAACCCAGACCCTTGTAACTCTGCACCAACCGTAAACCCTGGACAAAGGGGCTCAGTGAATGTGGAGGTGCACCTATGCAAGAAGGTGGAGACGCTGTAGAAGCACAGCGTACCAGCCGCCCAGTCCAGATACACTCCTACTTTGCGGGAATCTGAAGGCTCTATGGGTATATCAGTTCGTTTATTATTGTGCCGGACAGAGTATCTGTGATGATCACAGCACAGCATCCATGATTTGGCATTGTGTCCAAGCACAGAGTCATCGCTGTCACCTTTCCTCCCGATTCCTTTATAAGTCACTCCTATCCGGGCTGCACGTCCATCCCACTCAGCCTCCCAGTAACAGCGACCAGTCAGACTCTCTCTGCAAAGAACTTGGGGCCAGCAGTCAAATCTCTCTGGATGATCAGGATATGGCTGCTCTGCCCCACATGTTACCTTCCTGTTCCCCTCTGACAGAGACAGGCGTGTGTGTGCTGTGTTGGGGTCCAGGTGCAGGTGGCAGGAGTCTGTAGGCAAGAGGAAGAGTGATTAATCCAATCAAGCACCAGCATCTCCGCCATTTAATCACTGTCACACCTCACACGCTGACACAGAACTCGCCCCAATACACACATTTTAGTCAAGCCAGATGAGTGAGAGTTGGCGGCCCTGTTTATGTCTCTCTATGACTTTCGGTGGCTATTGATTCAGTATTACTCAGCATTAAGAGCCACTTGCATTCATAACGATTAATCATCAGACCACAGGATGCCTTTCCATTTTGATTCAGTCCATCTTAAATGTGCCCAGAGAAGTCAGCAGCGTTTCTGGATCATGTTTAGATATGGTTTCTTCTTTGAATGGTAGAGTCTCATCCTGCACTTGTGGATGCAGCAACAAACTGTGTTCACAGACAGTGGTTTTCGGAAGTGTTTCTGAAGTGTTTATTACGTTAAGGAACATTGTTGCACTAGTTGCCCACACAGTGTTTCACAGAGTGGTGAACCTCTCCCCATCTTCACTGCACAGAGACTCTCTGTCTCTCTGGGATGCTCTTTTTATGCCCAATCATCTTACTGACCTGTTGTCAGTTAACATAATTAGGTGTGAGATATTCAACCAGGTGTTTCATTTTAGCATTACACAAATTTTCCAATCTTTTGTTGGCCCAGTCACAACAGTTTTGAAACATATTGCTGGCATCGAATATAGATGGAACATGTATTTGTCGTAAAACAATACAATTTCTCAGTTCCAACATTTGATATGCTGTTTTTGTTCTATTAAGTTTATATGATTCGCAAATCATTGCATTCTGTTTTTATTTACATTTTACACAGCATCCCAACTTTTTGGGGGTTGTACATAAAACAAACAATATACAACATAAAATACATTATAACCCCAAACATAACTACCTGGATGGAAGTGGGAACTGGAGAACACATTGCTGCCCGCACAGAGCGCCCAATTTAGTACAAAGGGAGGGGGAAAACTCAGTGTTGACCGGAGTTCAGCCGTGGGATAGAGCGTGCATCGCCTGGCACTTTCTCGGAACTCACGTGTTGGTCTCCTGCCAGGACTGAAAAAGGCTCCCCAGTCGGTGTGTGAAGGTGGGTTATGAGGGCACATCCGAGTGTAAAGAGCTTTGCAACTGCTTATGCCTTTCATTGATTCTTGGGAGTAATTATCACCGTTTGTAATAATATTTCGTAACTTCTTTTATGTTTTATGTTTATGTCTTTTATGAAGCAGGAAGGCGAGCCGTAAATACGGGGAAAAAGGGGTTTATTCAGGGCAAACAGGTAGACGGGGGAGCATGTGGCGACAAACATTAATGACGGATCTAGTAAACCGGGGGAAGACGCGGACTGATATACACAGGACAAGCAGAAACTAACAGGCAACAGGTGAGTACAATCAGGGTAATACACGTGGTTAATGAGGGGGCGTGGCACACACGAGGATCAGACGAGCCAGGCGTCTTTGCATCTATTATTATTAGCTATAATATATATATACTATTTGATATCAATAGTATAAATATTTGCTGTAAGATTACAGTAGAGTAAAAGTCAAGTCAAGTGTCCATGGCTAAATCTACTTAACTACAGATACATGAAAAAAGGTCTATAATGAAGTTGTAACTTTCACCACTGGACACCGTAATATGTTGAATTTCATATCACCATATGAAAGTTAATTTATTGCATGTTATTGCTACTTCTGGTGTATGAGCATTGGTCACTCTTGCCAGAGTGAACAACAGTCAAGTTCACCTTCATTAGCTGCAAACAGATTTGTTCAGTCCACCATTCACTAAAAATATGGGCGTATTCAATTAACAGTGCTCATTTGGCACGCTGGTGCGCAACATTGAAGGTAGAATCATTGGTATTCGTTAAAAGAAAAAAAAATCATGCTAATAAACTTACATTTCTGGAACCCTGGTCTGATCCTGCACTCTCCACTGTGGTCCACACTATAGGACAAACAGAATGACA
>JAODKE010000146.1:8081044-8092813 GCA_026779605.1 Mormyrus hasselquistii
AGCCATACTGGCATGGTGAGAGGATGGTAACGTTTTGTAAGGCTGGGCTTTGGGGAGTTTGATGGTTTTAGCTGAAACCATCTCAGTAGAGATGTGTTTCTTTTCACATACCCTATCCTGCTCTCCTTTTCTGAGGAACACCTGCGCAAACAGAGGTGAGGGCGAAGCTGTTTGGGGTCTGAGCATAGGGAACATTCTGGAAAACGATTTTGCTCAGTGTTTTCTCGAGCCAGACTGCCCACTGCTGTATGTCAAATTTCAGCCGCTTATTGTTGGAAGATGCGTTTTGTGTCTAACGCCACGTCGGCAGAAGCGAACCTCACATCTGTGACGCGCTGTGGCTTTGACCTGTCACGTCTCGTCGCTGAATGCGCGTGCTGCGTGGTTGCATGTGCGCTGTACCTGTGACGTGTAGTCGCCTGACTTCCCTGCACGACAGCAGCGACTAAGCGCTAAACCTGTCCCGGGCTGCGGCACTGCCAGAGGGACATATATCTGGTGGGGGGGCGGTCGTGTTTTTCTTTAATGTGTGCTTATGTGATAACATGCTAATGCTACTATTCTGAATTGTAAAATAGCTTCTGCTTTTCATTGTCCGACTCCTTGACGCTACCTTTGTTTCTAATGTGCTATTTGCCTGCTATCTGCACCTGTATGTCACTTTGTTCAAAGACGTCTGCTAATTGTGAAACCAAGATGTCTCCAGGACTGAATGCACAGTTTTGTGTTCTGTTACCTTAGCTTACTGCACATATCCCCCTCCCATTGGTCCTCAGTGCCCCTTTCTGTTACCCTAGTGAATTACACGAGAGCCCTTCCTCTGACGGGGACCTTCTTGTCCACAAGTAACAGTTTAACGGGATTATAACGTTCGTGAGGTTGGAGTGAAGAGACTCGCTGGCAGATCAGATTAAGCTGAATGGTGCTGAGATCCATGTTTTAGAAAGTGCTCCGTGAGCAGCGCCTTGACCTCTGACTCCTCCTCCTATCTCGACACTCCGTGTTCAGGTTTTGGGCTTCTTCCATTTACTCCAAGGAACAAGAGAGGTCAAAATGTCATCATGGTTCTGGGGATTGGGCTGCAAGTGTAGGAAAAACAAATGCATACATTTTTTCCTCTTCTTCAATTGTGAGGAAATCATGTGACCTAAGCAAGGTGAAGCAAATGTAGCATGAGACTGAAAGGTGCTGTGGTCCTGACCTTCCTTCTTCCTGCCGGGACCCTCCACCTCCTCGGATCTGGGGCTCTCGTGTGGCGGTAGGCAGACCTCAGACGCCCACCCTCGAGTTTCACTGGGGAGTGGAAAGGTAGGATCTAGCTGCCCTCCTTCAGCATCGTGTCTCTGCCGTTCTGAGCTACACAACCGATTTGTCCGTGAACGTTATCTTTCATGATCTCCAGCTGAGATCGTTTAATCCCCCAGCGGGCCGGTGGGCCGTGTGTAAGTGACCATGTTTGCTGCTTTCCTCAGAGTTAGAGGGAGGATCTCATAGCTGGGTAGGCGACAGACAGGGAGGGGGCTTATTAAACTTTGCTGACCCAGGGAGCGGATACCCCTATACCCCCCCACTACTGGTTACTGTGACTTGAGCAGAACTAGGTCAGCTCCTCCTTTCAGAGGCCAGTGTAAGGCCTGAGACCCCCACGGCTGCAGCTCTCCAATCCCCAAAGCGCTCCTGAGGTCTTTGGCGTCCCGCGGGCCTTTATCTTATTATTAAGAGGAATGCCGCTTAGCACTGAGAGCATTCTTGTTCACGTGGGCAGCACCTGATAGTCCTTCTGTCCTGAGGTCATGTGTGACACTGGAAATGAATGGTGGCCCTCGGGTAACTTGTTGAATTTCTGCTCGGTTCTGAATCTCTGAGCTTTAATGATGACCCCCCCCCCCCCTCCTCCGTGTCGAGGGACTCTCGGGGTGAGTGCTGGCTGCTGTCACATACGCTTCACGTTATCAGTCATAATTATTCTGACCCGCATTTGCTATCTTAATACCCTCCATTGTGAACTACAGTATATGTCAGTCGTCTGAAAACCACCTAAATGTTTGATAATGTTCACTAGGGAATGAAGATACAGCAATGACCCCCTTTATAAATCAGATTTATGCTAAATTGCATGTCTGACAAGTCATAGGTTACTGGCATCAATATTTCATAGGTAACGCTGGTGAGGTGCATGCATGTGTGTGATGTGTGTGCCTTGAAATCATTAGCTTGGGTAGAACAATTTGAGTCTGAGTGTGAGTGTAGACCTGAGGACCACCCCAGAAGGTGTCCGTTCTTAGGCTCTCGGTAGCCATAGTGACCCTACAGGACTCGGTGAAGGTCACTGAGAAGCCCTGAGGTCACAGAAGGAGCCTGACGTCCAGGAGAGCCGGACACTATGCAGGCTGAAGCTCGGCTATGCTTAGGTAGCATCACAGAAAAATATTAACGCATTATGTCATTACCCCAGTGAGATATTCAAGGGCAGGTCTTTTATCTGCAGGGTGTCCCAGCTTGCTGGTTTATTTTCAATGGCCCTGCAGTCTATTGATTAAGTCTTTGATCCCTTAAGTCGGAGATCTAGTGAGTGGTACAATTGAGGATCTTTAGTCACTGTTACCACCTGCTTCTGCTTGAAATATTGATAGCGGCTCATTCTGGATTAAAGCATCTGTTAAACCAGGGCTTCGAAATTCCGGTCCTGGATGGCCACTCCGTGACACAGTTTGCAGTTTTCCATGCTCAGACACACCTGCTAAAGCTGGCGATTCGTTGGTGAGCTGAATAAGGCGTGTCTGAGCAGGGAAATCTGCGGGCTCTGCCGCAGACTGGCCTTCCAGAATTGGAGAACCCCGTCCTAAATAAATAAAGCATAATATTTTGTTTTTGTTGAACTTGTTCCTGTCATTCATGGGCTAAAAAAAATCACCCTGGATGTTTTTGCTGACATGCGAAGTGTCGGGAAGGCAGAGCTGCAGTAAAGCTTGGTGATTATCTCCATCTCTGAAGAGCGGGCTTGTTGGCACGCCTGGCAGAGATTGCTGGCGGCTGTCAGCATCGGCTCTCGGGGAGCTGCAGGACACGCTGCTCTTCGTCACGGTCGAGGCCCTTGTTCACTTCCGCCTGTCGATGGAAAGACTTGTATGTCAGGGTTAATATTTAAGCAAGGTTATGGTGAACTTGGAGAATTTGCTTGTGAATGCTTGCGTGCATATTTGGCTTGGAAGTTGCTGTGGGTGGGAATCATGTCCTCACTTGGACCTGACATGTGGGGCATGTTTGTTTCATCTAAGTGTTGATTGGGACAGTAATTAAAAAGAAATCCCCCGTGAGTTGAGAGTGCACAAAATTTACTTGAAAGCAATTTTAATGGATACAGCCCAATAAGTGATTTTTTTCTGTCTTGTAAGTATATCTTGCTGTTGGGGGAGGTGTGTGGCTCAGTGGGGTAGGGCAATTTGTCTGTGATCGGAAGGTTGTTGGCTCAAATCCCAGAGTTGGGAGGCAGATATTCCCACTGGGCCCTGGTACAAGGCTCTTAATTGCTCTTGGGACTGGCTGACTCTGCTTACTCAATTGTACATTGCTCTTGATAAAAGCATTTGTTATATAGATATCTATAATGTATTTCTTTTAATTTACATTGATCCATCCATCTTCCATAATCACATACTGCGTTCTGGGTCACAGTGAGATCGGGGACACCATGGGCCGGATGCCAGTCTTCACATTCCAAATCGACTGTATGTCACACTTGACGCTTTATGTATTTTTGTGCATTTCTGCTTTTATGTCTCTTTGTGTTTGTGTCTGTGTATTTGTATTATTGAATGTGTGTGTGTGTGTAATTGTGCACAGAGTGATGTGTTTTTGTCTGTGTATTTGTGTACTGAATGTGTGTGATTGTGTATATTGGTGAACAGAGTAACATATTTCTGTCTGTTTCTGTGTATTTGTATACTGAATGTGTGTGATTATCTCTGTGTGTGTGTTGGTGTAGAGTAACGCATGTTTGCGTCTGTGGGTGTGTGTTGGCCTGTGATCACAGGCTCTCTCCCGAGCGAGCGTGCCCACCCACACTCCACAGGGAGTGAACAATCAGCACCCAGCCTGCCGGAGTGGCCCTGCCGCGCACTCCGTCCAGCTCACTACAGCATGGGTGTATCTAGCAGCCCTGGGAATATGTATCTATCACAATTATGGAACAGAAAATCTGTGTCTCCAAAGCTCTTCATACTCCTGCACCTGTATATGTGAGGCAGGGCCCCGTGGACTTTGATAATGAAGTCATCCTATTTGCTTTTATTTAACTATATTAAATCCTGTATTCCCCAGGTAGCTCTTTCGTACACGACTGATCTCACATCAGCTGAAAGAGGTGCCATGTTAGCGTTTGGCCTGTGGCAGCGTTCAGAGTATTTTTTCTCATGTGTGGAGTTGATAGTGTTTCTTTGCTGATGTTACAGAGGTGAATCGTAGCTTTGCGGAATGCCAGTTTTCAGGGGAAACGCCCGTGCTTTGGGCAGTGCAGATACGACTGCACAGACACGGATCTCCTAACCGTGTGTCTTTGGAGTGTAAGAGTAATTTAATCTCTGTCTGTATTATCCATGTATGTGTCAAAGCTGCTGCTCTGAAATGTCATCAGGAGAGTCGATGTGGGATTGAACAGCGGAAGCATGACTAAGGAGGAAGTCGAGCGGCAGGTGAGGCAGGATGTTCCTGGCGCTAACAGCAGACCTGCAGCCGTCGACCCCGCGGTGGAACCTCGTCTGTCCTTGACGGTATTTGCTGAGCTGTGGTGACGGCGTCGGAATGATGATGTAAATACGGGCGTCACAGTCGGGGACACGCACAGCGATGCGAGGGCCTCGGCAGGAGGGAGGGTGATCGGGGTGATATTCTGAGTGCTGTATAATTAGCTTGGCCTCTCGAGGCGGAGTGGCACAGGGGTCACCTGAGGTCAACGCTGGGTGTCAGCGTGAGGAATGAGGGCGTGTATGTAAGGATTTCTGGCCGGGGCACCGGCTTGGTCATGTGTGTTGCAGTGTTTTGTAGATTTCCAGGGTGGGAGGGGTTCAGTGCCTATGAGCAGCATCACAGCGACATCAAAGAGTGCAGGTTAGGAGATTCTGCCTGAATGTCGGGCAGAAGAAGGAACGGCATGACTCATTTACAAAGACGCAAACCCTCCAGCTCCCTGCAGGAGTGAGAATGAGCACCAAACAGAGACATTCTTCTTGAAAGCGTTGTTGGGGGGGAGGGGGGGATAAGTGAATGGCATCCCTGATCATATCTTGCATCTTATTTTGCCCCATCATCTCACCTACATGTTTTGTTTGATTATGTTTTGTTTAAAACGATGCATCAGGGCGACCTCAGCGTAGTGGGGGCTTCGTTATACCAGGGGGGGGGCTGAGTGAGGGCGTGAGAAATATGCTCTTTCCTTCCACCTGCGTCGCCCCTCATGACGTTGTCCCGGGGCCAGCCGGCATCGGGACGGAGGAGACACCAGCGTTTTGCCCTGTGGTCGTACTTTGGCACCCGATTGGCTGCCTGGTCCTGCTGCGAGTCTGGGTGTCATGGCCGACCTGCTCTTGGGTGTCTGCCATGTTTCATTGTGTGACCATTGAACCAGACCACCCCCCACCCCACCCCAGAGCCGATGCCAGACCGTGTAACCACTGATTGTTCTGACCCGGTGTGTGTAACACTGAGCCTTTTGACTGGTCAGTGCCTCTATTAAAGCAAACCCATTGTTGTCCTGTGGACAGTAATATATGCTTCTACAGCAGGCTCCCCGTGCTCTCATTGTACAGGGCCATGGTTTTTATTTTTGCTACACGGGAGAGCAGCTTAAAGGAGAATAACTCATTATTTTTAGGTAATTTCTCATTACATCCCAATAACAGGAATATTACTAAGTATAGTGTGGTGTTTAGTTAATTATTGTTGGCATAATTATTCTGATAATGCTGCTTTTTTCCCATTTATTGGTTCTTTTAGAGGGATTGTGCTGTTTTTTCCATTGCGTTGGAGTAAATCACTCTTCGCATTTATTGGCTCGCTGTCGTAGTCGTCATATAAAACCCGAGTGATTGATGTTCTTTGTAACTCCTTCGCTTTCCAGTAGACGGACGCCAAAACCACACACATACATTAAGGCTAATCACATGTTTGCCAGCCCATAGGATTTATGATATCGCGTATTATAACTGGTCATTTAATCCGCTAATGTGGTGGACAGACGTAACACGTTAGCACTTGGGATTTATTGGGTATGACGTGATACGTCGCACGCTTGGGTGGCCCCAAGTCATCCCGCTTATGTTGGGGGCATGCGGACCCCGCAAGGCCGTCCGGGATCTGCCCTGGTTGTAGATATCGGTGCATAGATGGGTGAAACATGGTGGGTCAGTAAGTAACCCTGTGCTTGTTATCCTGTTGCCTCTGGCTTCAGGTACTCTAGTTTCCTTCCAGAGACTGCGAGTACTTGATGTAAATGATCTGCAGAGTGTGAGTGTGTACCCTGCGACGGACTGGCTTCCCTTCCAGTGCTTTCTGCAGCTTCCATGTGCTTCCTTAGATAGGCTCCAGAACCCTGTGACTGGATAAGCAGTTATGGAAGACAGATGTGCTGGATCGGGGCAGGTAGATTCATTGTTTTAATGCTTGTTGCAGCGAAATGTTACTGGAAGACCTCGGGACACACGTTGAAAATTCCTGAAATCATATACATGCGTGATCCGATTGGCTGATGAGGTTATGTCACTGGCCAATCCAGACAATGAGATGTGCTCCACGGCCCTGAAACATCAACACTCCCCACCCCCCACTGGTAAATCCAGGGTGCATTGAGTGGACGGGATGAGGATGCTGGCAGCCATGATTTCACTCCCCAATTCTCCATCTCTTTCCTTCTTCCATTACATAAAATCTGGGGGAAACAGAAAATGTTCCTGAAATCGCCCCCCTTCATCATGCTGAGTTTTGATTTCCTGCGGCATTTGTGTTTCAGTATGTGATAATATTTATCAAAATTGGAGGAAATATTTAAACTACCTCTCGTATAAAAAATTAAGCTTATTAGAGGATTCCAGATTGCATGTGAAATGTTTTAATTTGGTCTTTTAAATGCATAGTGCACGTGGTAGGAATGAGGCTCCCTTTATGTGATAAATCTTAGTCAGCGGCTGCAGACATAGACACACATCTCGTTTTTTTTTTTTTTTATCTGCGAGCCTGTAGCACCCATTGGACATTGCGAAAACATACTACTCTCATATGTATGGGGGGGGGAATCGTCGCTATGGTAACAGTGGGGGGTGGATGATGATGTGAGGCCTTGTTTGACAAGCGCAGACAATTTCCTGGGGCACTAGCTACGGTATGGGGTAGACGCCTTTTGTTCTCAGTCGTCTTTTTTTTCCCGGATGGTGCGTGCGTGTATGTTTGAGCATCAGCATCTGCGTGGCCGCGTAGACGTGAGCATGGGGCAGGTAATGTGGGAGTGAGGGGTGGGGGGTGGGGAGGTTCCCTTTGTACCACACCACGATGCAGTGCTCGTCTCCTGGAGTGCCTCTCTGTCGCCATCTGGAGGTGACTGTCGGCAGCAGAGAGCTGTCCTGGTGAGGATCGGGCGCCTGTCTTATGGAGGCCACACGCTGGTGCTTTCCAGTTCCTCATTGGGCAGCAAAACGCGAGGAGTCCGCGGTTCCCTAGCTGCGCCGCCAATTGTGACCGTGGGGGCTGATTTTTACAAGTGCTGCGCTGAAAGGGCTCTCGGCCTATGTGGGGTGTGATTGGTCTCACTGCCCTCCAGGTGGGAAAATTAAGTGTCACTGTGAATTTTTCCCCACCAAAGCGCCCTGTGTTTGTGTTCATGCGTAAACTATATGTCTGTACATTAATACTGCCGTTACGAGCCAACAGATCCAGGTCCTCTTTGAAACTCTTTCTCCAGAGGGAAACGTTTCACATTTCAAATCGACCTCGTGTGTTACACGTGATGCTTTTTGTCTTTTGACCTCTAATAAACCTCAGTCTGATTGTATCTGGCTCGATTGATTTAAGGAAGGTAAATAGTATGTATGATGAACTGCTGTTTAGACCAGTTAGACATTGAGTATGGGATGAAAGCCTGCTTATACCCCTGCTGGGGCTGCGCAATATTGGAAAAACTTCAGATTCAAATCATGATATGTATATTTTTGCAATAAATATTGCGATACTTCTAAGGCAAAACTGGAGATGAATATTCACCCAGAATAAACTACAGCCAAGTGGAGCTTATCCACCAGTAGTCAGATAAGTTGGTGGTGTGGAGTTGGTGTGAAGTGCTTTTGCTCAGTTTCGTCTCAGTCGAAGGCCGATTCTCACTCTCTTTGCTCCTCCATACTCCGTTTTGTTAAGTTTCTTATAAATGCGCCACACTGTCTATGGGTGACGGCACAGATGAAAATTATTATGATTTTCTTAGAGCTCATGCAAAGGCGACAGCAAACCGATATTTTTTTTACATACATTGGATAATCTTGAACAGGAACAATCATTAAAATTGCCAAGCTTGCTAAGCTTTGTTTCCTATGGCAAAGTAAAAGAAAATTAGTAAAACTTATTGATAATCTCATTCAGTTATAATAATACCTTGGTTTTTTTCGGATCCCCGCCCGCCTCCCCGGACCTATCTGTTGAACTTTATCAAGAAGATTTCAAAATATCAAAATAGTCTTGCTTTTGAAAATACTGTCAAAATACTGTACACTGCGGACAATGCCCGGATGGTATGAAAAATTAGACGCCACCTGAGATTAATCTCTACCCAGCCGACTATCGCGGTTCTTCTGATGTGATGATTGCCCGTGTGCATGACATGCGACGTCGATATTAGCATCGCGCATTGTGCAGCCCTAACCCAGATCCCTCTGCTGCCCAGTGGTTGCTGCGCTCATTATAGCTCCTGGCCTCTCAGAGAAACCCAGATAATCTCTCAGAGGTTGTTTTATCACAACAGGCTATTAGTTTAGTTCCCTTTACTCTGTATTTAGAGGCCACTGGTTCTGCTGAGAGCCTCACCTGCTGTTGATGTTACTGGACCTTGGCCTAAAAAGGCTCTCGACACGCTTCCAGACAGGACAGCCCTGGTACAGGCAGGCAACCGTGTTTGAATGATGTATGAAGATGTGCCTGTGACTGGGTGGTCCCTAGTGGGGACAGATTGTATGAAGATAGCCATGTGACCTGTGACTGGGTGGTCCCTAGTGGGGACAGATTGTATGAAGATAGCCATGTGACTTTCTAATCCCCTCCATTGTCTCTGTCTCATGGTTTACTCTCTCACCTGGTCTCGTTCTTCCCTTAAGGTGTTGTCTCTACATATTAAAAACGCAAATTCCTGATCAGAGTGTTCAGGTCATTGCTGCTTTAATCTGTGTCTAGCCTCCACAGGAGCGTAAAGCAATTTCCCTCTCTGAAATTGAATTGCAGTCTTAATGAAGTGCTTTTCTGTGGCTGTTCTGTTCGTTTCGCTTGATTCCCGTTATCACCTTCATTTGCATTAAGCCCTAAACCGCATTGCTCTCTCACTGCAGGCAGGCAACCGGCTCCTCATTTAATCCTCTCCCTGTGACTTTCCAGGATTAGTTCTTGCAATGTAGAGTACATGCTCCCTAAACCCTTTACATTAGAGATCTCGGAAGAGGGGATTCCGTGTCAAGCATGAATTCCCAGCGCTGTTGTTTGTCTTTGCGTTGTTGGGTTTGTGGATAAGGTTTTTTTTTTTCATATTGAGGCATTTTTTTAAGCATGATTCACAGGAAAATTAAGTTTCTCTGAAAGATTGTCGAGCTTGATCTGTGGCAGCGTGAGGAGTTTGGAGATCTGGATGGGCCACAAAATAGAGGTGTTGCTTCTTCAGATTAAGAAGAGTCAGTTTAGGTGGTTGGAGCATCCTATAAGGATGCTAGCTGGGTGGATCCCAAGGGATCTGCTCCGGGCCCCAGGGAAGCCCCAGGACATGCTAGGGAGACTGTATTATATCCCAGCTGACCTGGGAATGTCTAAGGATCCATCAGAACCGGCGAAAGTCTGTATCTATCGGCGAAGGTCTGGTCTGACCTGCTCAACGTGCCACCACTGTGCTCTTCACCAAAAGAAGCAGGGAAAAGATGAGATGAGATTTAGAAGGAAATAAAGAAGCCTTCCCTCCGTGTTGTGTAATGTATGCAGAATGGTGATCAGGCAGATGAAGGAATACAGCTTGCTTGTTAATGCTGGTTCGGTTCGTCTCTCATGACGTTGCTCTTCCCCCTCTGTTTTTCTGCAGGCACTTTCGGCTCATCGAACCTACCTTCTAACCGCCCGCATCCCAGCCAAGGTAAGCCAGGCCTGGAACGGGCTTCCACAGCGTGCCAGCGGGCATGGGCACGGCAGCCCAATTCCCCGTGGGCCTTCTGAAATTTTTTGGTTCCTATCGATAATATTATGAACTTAATTTGAAATGGCAGATGTTTGTTTTGTGATTCACATGTCTCTGCTCTACGCTGCTCATGTTAAATAAATCCTTTCACAAGAACCAGCCGGTTCCTTCCCGTATCCATGACATAGGTGGAGCGTCTAGCATGCCTGTTTCCCCAAATCGTTTTTTTGGAGAGCAGCTCATCAGCCTGTCAGCTGTTCCTCATGGCCTTATCTCTGTGGGCCCTCTTTTGAGCCTGCCCTCCTCCTTTGTTACCAAGGGTGTCCTCTTGGCATTTAGCCCTCTTCCTGCTTTTTATCTGAGACGCGATGTTGAAATGCTTTCAGGTTCCATGTTTTTGGCTTGAGGACACAGGTGTCACCAGCTAAGAGTTTAGTTCCTGTTACCCACGCACCAAACAATCGGCTGTAGGTGACCGCTCGCGTGCACAGTTGTATTTTACTCATCATCAAGCTGGGGCTATATGTTCCTTCCTCATTGCCGAATGGTAATTTCAGCAAAACAACCGATGGTTAGCCTAACGTGTAACATATACTAGTGAGTCCAGCGTTTGTTCTGAGGTCTGCACGCTATCAGAATGTGATGCCACAGACCTCTTCATCTTCCTAATCCTCTTCATCCTTCCCCATTTGAATCCCCATTTGTCACACTCGGCCAAAACTAATGTGTCCGTTTAGCTGTTTTAAGTTTATACATGCATAGTGAGGTTTTAACCTACTAACAGATTAAAAAAGGAACTTGACTCTACACCATTGTGATTTATCAGAGATGCTATCTTAATTTATTCAGAGTATATTTTGCAAACTTCTGTTTTGAGTCTGGATGTCAGACTTTCATATCTTTTGTTAATCTTGACAGCAGACACCTTGGGCTGACCTCTTCTGCTTTAGAAGTATAATTTAAAAAGATTGTAACTGAAAATTCAAGATCCATGAATTTTTCACGAGTCAGCCAAGCATCACTGAAGTGGTAATTCACATGCCAGAATACAGCATTTCTGCAAGATAAAAAAGATAAGATATGGATCAGGCAGCTGCATAAAGGAAGAGCTTGCATGTAGATCATCAGCGAGGTGCCATCAATCCACTGCATGTCCATAAATTTACTGCATGTCCGTCAATCCAATGCATGTACGTCAGTCCACTGCATGTCCATCAATCCACTGCATGTCTGTCAGTCCACTGCATGTCCGTTAATCCACTGCACGTCCGTCAGCCAACTGCATGTCCGTCAATCCACTGCATGTCTGTCAGTCCACTGCATGTCCGTTAATCCACTGCACGTCCGTCAGCCAACTGCATGTCCGT
>JAODKE010000146.1:8115786-8162666 GCA_026779605.1 Mormyrus hasselquistii
GATGGATGGATGGATGGATGGATGGATGGATGGATGAGCCCTGTTTCAGTCATGCATTCTTCTCCTACTGTCTCTTTTTAATAACTGACCGTAAGGGGACCTGCTTTGTCCTTCTCAACAGCACAGTCATCTGGGACAAGAACAGCGTCAGCCCCCAGGGACTCCAGGATGTGGCGGCGGCTCTGGAGAAGTGAGTATCTCACGCTCTGCGTCTGCCCTGTAGATGCACACGCTTGTCCGTCTGTGCGGCTACGTGCGGCCGTGTGTCTGCGTGGTCACGTGACTCGCTGTGTCCAGGGACAGATGGCCCCCTTCGGCTGGTGCGGGGGCTCAGAGCATCCTGTCAGCAGATCTGTCCCAATGAACTGCGTGTTAGGAGTCTGCTCAGATATTCACCGACTCCCCCAGGGCGCCTTTTCTTACCCACGGTGCACCGGGGGTCTAATGAGTTCTCAGAGGCATGAGATGAAGCCAGAGTGGGCTGGGGGGGGGGGGGGTTTGGCTTTTGAACTCGGAGAGAAGCATCGGGCCAGACGAGTGCTGCTGTAAGACCCCCAGACCCCGAGATGCCGTGGGCGGACCCAAGAAGAGGAGGAGGCTGAAACTATGTGTTGTTGCTATTTTTTAATTTCCCTGCTTCTCTGGGAGCCGCCTTTGTTTGCTCTCTGCCTGCACGTGTCGTCCCTGGCTGCAGGGTGAGAGAGCAGCAGCGGAGAGGCAGGAAGCTGCCTTGATTTTATTATATGGCTAGAAACACACAGCCCATCATCCGGTGCGTCTCTTTCCACTGACGCTCGTTGTAGCACCGTTTCCATGACGGTGACACACTCTGCTAAAGCCCCCAGAGATCATCTCTCATCGAGTGACACTTCCGTGGTGGTTGCTGATTGGCAGCTGGGTACCATGGCAACGGGGAGACCTGGGAAAGAGGGTGATCCAGCAAGTTTGAGTGTCTGCCAAGTGCCCACCTCCGCTCTGTGGCGGGCATGTCCCGCCCGTTTTTGGGGAGGACACTGAGCTTTCAGTTGGCCAGCGCACCCGTGATGAATACTGCTCCAAGTCTACAGTACCATTACACGCTCTTTTTGTGTAGGCCTTATTCTTGATTTTCCGTTCTGTATCCAAAATGGGAATCGTACTGCAGTACTCCACCAGTCGGCCAGTATCTTCCTGGAAGCTGAGCAGTATCTCCTGCTCACCGGTGCTCTGTGGCTTCAGCACATTTTCGATATATAAAAATTTGTGCATCAAAGCAGAGACGTCCAGTCTGTGATGCATGCCCCCTAGTGGGGGGTGAAGGAATTGCAGGGGAGTGTGCTGGTGAGAGAAACTGCAACCTTTAGAAATATTAAAAATAGCAACAGGAAAGACAGGAAAGGCACATCCTTCCCAGTGAACTGCAAATATATCAGCCCTAGGGGGGGTCCCTGTCAAAAAAGGCTTAAATACCTCTGCATTCAAGCCTCACAATCTACACATCTAACGTGGATATTTGTAATATGTATGCTTAGACTAGCTTATCCAGCGTGTTTCCATCGCTAGTATTTTATTGGATGATGAGTACAACATGCCTGTAATGGAGGGTCTCATGTCATCGACAGAAACTTCACCATCCGATTCATGCCGATCCCCATCATCGACGCCTCCCAGGCCCTCAAAGCCAGCCCGGAGAAGACCGAGGACGCCCTGCTCAAGGTGAGCCACCCCCCCGAGCCCCGCGTTTTATATGAGCCGTGACATAACAGCGCCCTCCGGGGGAGGGACCTGAACATGGCGTGCTCCTGCTTCCGGTCCAGATTGAGAGCTACCTCTTCCGGAACCACAAGACCCGCAAGTACCAGCAGGAGCAGGCCTACCGGCTCCAGCAGGGCATCGTCACGACGACCACGCAGCAGGTCAGCATCGGCAGAATCTCCTGGTTCTGGGCTGTGACGCTTCACAGCAATTACAGACCAAGGCAAAATGGCCGCAGCCTTTCGAAAAGATTTATTGGGGTAGTAAGGACTTCATTTAGAGGTGATATCTGAGGAGTTGAGCAAAAATGCACCAGTAACCATCAGTCTCTTGTTCCGGTTCCTCTAAGATGATTGACAGAATCTGCGTGAAGGTCCAAGACCACCTCAATTCGCTGAGGTACACCGAGACCGACACCATCCTGGAGGACATGAAGATGGCCGAGAACTTAATGAAGGACGCCAGGAACTCCAAGACGGTGAGTGAAGCTGCTGGTATCGCCCTATAAATAAGAAGTTAATTGGCTTAATTGAAACTGACAGTGGGTGGCAGTGGGTAGAGTTGTTGCCTCACACCTACAGGCCTGGGGGGGTTTGAATCCCACCCCCACTGTGTATGTGCACATTGCTTGGTCTCCGGGTATAGTGCAGGGCTCTTGCAGTCCAAAGACATGCAGTTATGCCCAGTAGCATGTCAGACCAGAGCACTCTAAGGCTCCTTTTGTGGGACATGCCAGCATGAGCAGTTTGTGGCTCATGCTGTGCCTGTAATCAGAAGGTGTCCAATTTGAATCCCACGGTTGGCAGTGTGATGTCATTGTTGGGTAGGGTGACCATGTCAGGGAGGACACCTTGAGCTACTTCAGGTTTTACAAACTACTTTAAAACTGAGAGGCTGCTGTGGTTGGCTGAATACATGCATTTTTCTTGTCCTCTGACTGATTTGTTTCCTTGACTGACTGACTCATCCAGCTGTTTCCTATTAGTGACACATGCATGATTATAGGAGACTGACCTGTCCTAGGTCAAAGTGTCCGGGATGACATGGATTATCTGGTCACCCTACCCTTGGGCCCTCCAGCAAGGCCCCTCACTCCTGGTTGTTCCAGGGACTGCCTGATTCCTCTTTCTCAGTATATTGTTTTGGATAAAACCAGTAAGTATTGCTGATGCGCCCATCCTCCTGACCCCTCCCCCCCATCCTCCTGCAGCTCCTGCCAAACCTGTACCACCTGGGCGCTTCCTCGCGGAGTGAGATCAGCGGCGCCTCAGCCAACCCCATCCAGGAGAAGCTGGAGTCCATGGCTGGGGAGGTGGCCCAGGTGATGGACGAGCAGCTGCAGGTAAGGGCAGGAGCGCAGTGACCCCTCAGGACGTGAGTGGGTGGGCTTCACAGGACCCAGCCCGGGTAATGGGCCGTGAGCCACATCTACGTCAGCTTGTAGGCAGAGAGCCCAGGCCGAACTGCAGCTCCACAATGGCGTGGTCAGCAGGTCCATTGGGAGTTTCTCAGATGTTTCTATTTTATCATTCATCTGATTGCTGCACAACAGAGCTGCCCCAAATCATTTAACTAGAAGCCTATAAACTGAACTACTGAGTCGCGTTGAATGTGCAAAATTTACAGCTCTTAATTTCTGTGGGCCGGATGCCAGTCTTTTTTTCTTCCCCTTTCAGGCAGTAATTACCTTAAATTACGGCTATGAAACGGGCTATGCGTAGGAGCTGCGGAGGCGTGTGTCTCTGCAGCTCACTCAGCCTCCATAATTGCAATAAAACCAACAGCCGCGTAGAACGTAAACATAGCTGCAGATGTTTTCTACATTATGTATTTTTTTTTTCACGGAGACGTTTTACTGGGTGATATGCAAATGAGATGCGGATTTTCCGCGTTGGTGCTACCAGTATCTATTCGGACCGTTAAGTATATCTCAGTGACAGGATAACAGATGTGTGGCCAAGTCTGTTCAGGGCTGCTTAGAGAAAAACAGAAGCAGGCCATTCCAGGTAATTCCATTGTTGAGCTTTGGACCCTCTGGCACTCCACTTCACAGTATGCACGCCATGAATTTCTTTGTTAGAAAGTTTAGTTTTTAGGAAATCCTTTGGTACATATTGATGGCTAATATGCTAATGCTAATAACATAGCGCTAATTTGGTAATGCTAATGCTAATACCGTAGCGCTAATATGGTAAGGCTTATATAGTAATGTTAATATGCGTCCACATTCAGTTCTTTTAATGCAAGTGAAAGCTAAGCTGTTACTGTTAAGCATCTGCTGAAGTAATTAAATATTTATGCATGATTAAATATATCGTTTCACTGTTGTTTTAGAACAAAGGCAATAGAGGCCCAAAGGCACCTTGCATTAGGTTTATACCTTTGGTCTCTCTCTTCTCTCAGACCCTTTTGGAGTCCATGGTGGGCGCAGCCGAAGGTCTCTGCCCACATGTGATGAAGAGGCCAGACCTGCGGCAGGAGCTGATCGTGGCCGGCGTGGGCAAGGCGGTCGTGCCACGCAGCTTCGTCAGGGACACCCTCCTGGAAGAGTCTGGCGTTGACATCATCAATAAGATCAGGTGATGCCAACTATTTGCAGATGATTCTGGAAGGAAATTGATATCCAAATTAGATCAGATCCCGAACCGAGTACAAACCAAGTGATGTCATCACCCTGAAGTTCTCTGTGAGTCATGGTGGCCATACTGATGAAATTGGTTTATCTTCTGAGGGAACACTTTTATTGGCTGCTTCATTTCACAGCATTATGGGTAATGTCACACCAAGGTGCTTTATTTTCTTGCCACCCCACCCCCTTCCTGGTCCATGTTCTTCAAGCTTGACAGTCACAGGTTACAGGGGCCCCCTAAGCGCTCTGGCAGCGGTGACCTTGCCCTCTCCCCCACGGTGGCGTCCCTTCTTCTCACCTTTCCCTTTCCTTTTGTTTGCGCTCCCAGTGAGGTGAAGCTCGGATTGGCCTCGTTCCTCTCTGATCGAATCGTGGACGAGATCCTGGAGGCCCTCTCCAGCTCACAGCGCGCTCTGGTGAGCAGCTCTGCAGCTCAGGGACAATATGGCTGTCCTCCTGCATGATCCTGATTTTGTTGAAGCGGTCCACCTTTACGGTGGCTGAATATCGACAAGAATAATATAATCTCCTGGCTGTATTTCCCACCCCCAGGCAGACCACTTGACCCGGAAGGGTCAACCCCTGATGCACCAGGAGTCGCTGGAGCTGGATACCTCGGAGGAACGGACCCCCAAACGGGCCGCGTCTGGGCTGGCTGAAGTGGAGCGGCTGGACGACCAGGAAGCTTGCATGGTAACGCTTTTTCTGCGCCCTGCTGGTGAAACCGTAGCCATGACAGACGTCTCCGAGTTTTTTAAACAGTCAACGACACGCCAAGTACTCAATAGGCCTGATTAGGCGAATTACGAGGTTAGATGGCACAGATGCCCGCCCGTTGTCACGGAAACCGAGCTGCATTGTGTTTCCAGAGAGAAGAACATTCCAAAAGCGAATCAGCTGAGAAATTTCACTAGTTCTGTTTTTTAACCGTAGTTACTTGTGTTTAAGTTTTATTGTAAAAAAAAAAAAAAGGAAAAGATTATCACGAATGAGAAGGGCTGCGGTAATCACTTTGGAGAGAGAAGCATTGCCCATGAATTGAGGTGTCAGCTGTTTAGCTTATGGCAGGGTTTCCCAATTCCGGACCTGGAGGGTCGGTTTTCAGCGCAGTCTGGAGATTTCCTTGCTCAGACACACCTACTAAACCTGGCAATTCGCTGATTAAGATGTTCTTGATCAGGGAAATCCGCAAACTGTTGAAAACTGACCCTCCAGAACCAGGATTGGGGAAGGGTGGTTTACAGGCCTGTTGTGCGTCGCTGACAGAGCTTGCTGTCCTGATTTATTGGGTCCTACAGGCAGATCAGTGTTATCAGATCAGTTTCCCCGTATGTCAGTTTAATGTGGTATATTTACTAAATCTGTAATTTATAAGCATGTAAGAGTCTGTCAGCTTGGCTTACTGTATCTGCCAGGGATTTTTTAAGGTCATATTTTATTTTCACCTGACTGGACAGAAAGCCTTTTTGGTCCAGGCTAAGAGAATGGACTAGAGGGAGTTTTATAAATATAGTCACTACTAGGGCTGTCGTCTTCACATCGCGATGTAATCAATTATATGGCACATGTGCGATAATCACCAGGGCTTTAGATGACGGGTGAAACATTTGTCCGGACGCCGGCTTTTCTGTACTTTACGGACATTTACTTACACTTACAATTTGGTAAGCAGATCACTGCCTAAGATATTAATGAGATGCGTATTGTGAAGCCCGAAAGTCAGGAGACAGTATAGATTCAGCGTATCTTTACGCTTATTAAATTCAGTTTGGAGAGTAAATCATGGAAGCCACAGGCAGTGAAGAAAAGATCAGCTCAGCAGCTACGACATCTTTTAAAGAGGAGATATTCCGGGTAACAAGGTAAAAAGACGGTGATGGCGTGGTGGTACTTTTTGCAGTTTAAAGTCCGACACGTTCATTAAACATGAGGATACGGCAAATTTATACAGATCACTAACTTTTGGGTGTCACAATATGCATCTCATGAAGATCTTACGCACACTAGTGATCTGCTACTGTGGAAGTAAGTAACGTCCGAGTTGCACCGAAAAGCCGGTATCTGGACAAATGATTATACGTGTCATCTAAAACCCTGGTGATAATTGCAAAATTGCACGGCAGCCCTAGTCACTTCAGGTTCTTCTTTGGCTAAGGATCACCAAAAGCCGTCAGTCAGCGCAGGGCCAAAGCGCTGCAGCTAAACCCATGGCAGACCAGTGAAGCGACGAATACTAGGAGGGTATCGTGATCCCAAGTGCGGGAATCTCATCACCTACATCAGCTCAGGGTTTCTGTTACCTCCCTGTCGACTCCATTACTTTGGCGGTTTTGGGATTTTACTTTTTCATACAGCCTTCGATCTTTCGCCGTGAAAGGTTTTGCGTATAGAGTGTTTTCCTTATTTTCGTATAGTTCTCCCATTTCTGGATGTCTTCCCCATCTCTGAATATCCTGAAGAGTGTGTTCGCAAAACCCCAAAAATCTGAAGGTCTGTGGCAGGTTTTCGTAAATAATTCCTACTAGTGATAATGTAAAGCACAGGATAACATGGGTCAGATTTTCATTTCTATTGAAGTTATTTTTATATAGTGCCTTTCACAGCAGAGTGACCCCAAGGCGCTTGACAAGAGTTTGTGGCAGCCCATATTTCCCCAGAGGAGCCAGATTGGGTCTGATGGTATTTAGACCGTCGATGAAGCATGACACAGAACCTGGGCAGGTAGTAACCGTGAAGTCAGCATGCAGTTCATCTCCGTCTTTCATTGGCCGAAGGAGCACGAGGGCTCAACTTGTGTAAAGACAATGTTCAGCCCCCACAGGTCAAACTACGGGCTTACCTTTGAGATTACGACCTGGGGGAGGGTTATGGCCCCCCAACTCAGCTGTCAGCATCTCGGGGAGGGGGTTATTACCCCAGGAGGCACGTAGCGGGCTTGGTAACAGCATGGTATGTTTGACTTCGGCACCACCTGACGCGCTAACGTTGTAAGTAGGGAATTCAGCTGGACGGTGTGATTAAAGTGCACTTTTTACAACACATATGGTATTTAAAAAACGTGACCTGTGTGCTTTTTTATCTCGGTCAAAACATTTTGCCATGGGCACAGATGAGTCTTGCCATGAATGTGTTTGTCCATGTATGGAATGTTTGACAATCCCTAACTGAAGATTCTAGAAGGCAAAGAGATCGGGATTGCAGATTAGCCTTAACACTTTGAAATGACCTCAGCGAGTACAAATTTCTTTCTCCTCTTCTCCTCCACACATTTGTCTTATTTTATCTTCCTCTGTTTCTCCTATATATGCATTTTCTATATGTGCCCGTATATCGTTCATACAGCTCGTATACTGTACTGTACATAAGCGGTTCTCAGAAATTCCCTCAGGGAAGCCCAGCTGTTCAGCCCGTTTGTCATGTTCCGCTAACAGCGCGTCCAGCTGAGTAATTACGTAATTAAATACTCAGGAAGCTCTTTATTAGCCGAAGTGCCTGTGCAGGAACATGATAACTGGTTCCCCGTGTCTTGCCGCAGGGCTGCTTGTGACCACACGGTGGCGCTGCTGCACCCACAGGGGCTTCTGTCCTTTTTGATTATCCTCCGCTTCCTCACAGTGTCCTCTCCTCTCCCTCTTCCTCTCATTCTGCTCTCTCTCTCTCTCTCTCTCTCTCTCTCTTCTGTCCTCCTCTCTGACCCCTTTGCCCCATGAAGACTCTGTGCTGCTCGAGTGTAAGTAGGAGCCGTCTCTCTACTTTGCCACCTTCCGTCCTCGCTGTCGCTTTGCGCACAACATCACCCCCTCCCCCCATCTTCTCGGTAAAGCCTGATCCGAGCCCCTCGGAATCTGGCTGCACCCCCGCTCCTCATACCTGGCAGATGGCCGAAAGATTGGGCTGGACTCACTCGCTTGACGACAGATTGAAAAACCCGCGAGCCCCTCGCTTGGGCTAATGAACCATCGACTTGGGCTTCTTGACTGGGCCGCAGACAATCTATGCAGAGGGGATTCATCGCTATTCCATCTGTTCTGCAGTAGCTCCTGGTCAGGGGGGTGGAAATCCCTCAATTTGAGAAGCGTCTGCCCTCTAAACGCTTTTCCGATTTGGAATCACACTGGAAACGTGTGGGATGGCGTGCCGAATCCGCTTCCTGACCAGCGTTAAATCAGTCCGCTCTCTACATTACGCTTGCTGTCCATTACCCCCAGCCTAATGATATGCGTGATTAGGCTGCTTCTGCCTGATGTACTACATTTATTTAACATTAGCTGTTTGCCATTAACTGTCCACGTAAGAGCACATATGTACACATTTCACTCTGAAGGTGCTTTTCCACTGCACTGGTCGTTTCAAAAAAGTACCGAAGGTACTGTACTTCCAGTGCTGGTTTTCCACTGGCGTGAAAGACTGGTATGGATGCACAAAGACATTATTACAACAGAGGCATGGTGTTTTAAACTGAATTCAAAATGGCTTATTTAGTGTATTATAAGGCTGGATGATGTGTGATTATAATATTGCCATCGCATGTTATGCACATGCAATTCTCACAATGCGAGGAATGCGATAGTCCAGTGGATTGAGACCGTGTTTTTTCACACCTTCATACTGTTCGGACATTAAACTACGAGTGCAGGGAGTTCCGTTTCTCTAAACGTTTTTTTATTGCCACTGCTTTTGCATGAGCTCTGCTCACGCTCCGCGAACTGTATAAATCACTCGGAGACGCTTCTGTGAGAGATTTAGCCAAATGAGTGAGGTGGACAAAATCAAAGCAGGCCGTTTGTTGGCATTAACTCGCAGTAAAACCACCAACTTATTTAGCAGACTGTTGGTAGATTGGTAGAATAATTTCTGTTTGGCTGTAGTTTATTTTGGATAGGTATTGAACTCCTTTTTGCTCCGTAAATATCACAATATTTAAATTCATCGCAATTCTTGACATTTTTCTCATATCACACAGCATATTATACCATATTATACCATATTATAACATATACTTTTTTAAATTTCTCGCCATGTCATCCAAAACTAGGTGAATCTTTTTTCCGACCGGATTGCAAATAAAGCTCGAGTCTTCATTGCTCCACATCCACTATTATTGCTTAGATTTTTACTTAATTTATAGCTGTTTTCTGAACGCATCATTGCACGTGTTCAAGATGGCAGTTGTATTTTGTGTTTGCGAGGCAGGTTATTTGCATAACCAATAAACAGTCCCTCCTAAAAGTACCGAGCTGGTCTGGTACCTCTGGTATCTGTACTGGTAAGGAGCTCCTTACCTCTGGTACTGGACCGGAAATCAATAGAAAAGGGAAAGTACCAGATTTTTAATACCAAAAGTACAGTACCTGATGCAGTGGAAGAACGCCCACGTTTGATTATATCACTTATTTCTGTAACAGCTGTAAAGGTTGCTTTGCATAACTTTTTTTTTGGAGTAACAGAATGAAGTGCATGGTAAAAAAAAAAGTGAAAACATTATAAATTTCATTCATCAGTTAATTTCTATTTAACTGTAACAACGATTAGAACATCAGAGTCCAATATTAGCAATTTTTTCTTTTTCTTTTTAAACTGGATACCATACAGGCGATTATGCTACACTAAAGATGGCTGCCCTCATTTTTGTGATTATCTCAGCAGTGTGACTGTTCAGGGTGATGGGTTTCCATCCCGCGGAGACAACCAGTGGGTTGCAGGGGAGGGAGACGGAGGTTACGCAGAGCAGCAAGCTAACTAGATTAAGGGCACGACCATCTGATGTGAGTCAAGGCAAGGTTAGCACTTGCTAAATAAAACATGTCCTCAAGGGGGCGCCGTCTAGGGATCCAATGCCCGTTTTAGAAATGGCTTTAGGCAAAGGGAGAGGGAAGGAAAAGGGGACATCTCCTAGAAACCTAGCACATACTCAACACTTGGCGTTTCAGTGCTGACATCCGTGTGGGAATTTTGCTGTAAAATTCCAAGGACAGGATACTTTTTCTGGTCATGTGTCTGACAGAAACTCGCTTTGGTTTGTTTTGGGTCAACTGGCTGAATCAGGGCCTCGTGCAAAACTTGATTTTAAGCCTTTGCAGTGTTTGTGAAATTGCTGTTGGGCAGGTAGTTCTGATGCTGTGGGTGTCAGTATCCCAGCTGGTAAAGTTTTAATGAGGCTGTTGGTACACAGCGAATTTTCTCCTGCTTGTTTTATAATGACTTGGTTCTGACTTGTGGTCAGATCGGTGTTAGGTCTCTGTGTGGTCACTCCTTCACGGAGCGATCCACCTCGGTGGTGTTCTGAGGTGGCAACAACGCCATCTAGAGGTAGGCCTGTCACTTTGCCCTTCCTCTGCAACGTGACCGGTCACCCGCTCACAGCCCACGTGTCTCTCCCTGCAGATGACCCCCAAGTCGAAGAGGAAGAGTATTCACAGTCGGATGCTCCGCCCTGTGTCCAGAGCCTTTGGTAAGTTCACCTCTACTCTCCTCCACAGCCGCTCAATGCGATTAACCAGACTGGGCTATCATGGCTGGGGGGTAGCTTACAGATGCAATTCTGTAATTGTTTGCCATCATCAAATTGAAAAGCCCCATGTAGAAATTTATTAAGAGGTGGGCGTCAGTCCTGTCGAGTGGCCTCTGATTGGTTGTTGTTGTGTGTCCGTCAGAGATGGAATTTGACCTGGATAAGGCGCTGGGGGATGTTCCCGTTCATGTTGAGGACCCGCCCCTTTCCACCAAAGCAGATAAGAAGTCGTCCGTGGCGATGGGGGAGCTGCCCTCGGAGGAGGGCAAGAAGCTGCAGCACTACACGAAACTGCGGCCCAAACGGAGCAAGAAAGTGCGGTCCAGTAAAGTGCCGGTAAGGGCGAGGTCACCGGCCAGCCTTTGGTCTACTGTGTGTAGCTGGTCAGCTGAGCTTGACTTACTGATTGCAGATCAGCACGGCCCAGCCGCAGGAAGGGGAGCAGAACGGCCTCATGGGACGGGTGGATGAGGGCGTGGATGAATTCTTCTCCAAGAAGGTCACGAAACTGGAGACTAAGTAAGGGCCCGGATGGTGCACACAGTTCATAAAGCTGTGAATGATTTGCCATGTGTCCCTCATATCCGTGTTGCAGTAGAAATCATGTGATTTTGATTTAGATAAAGGTAAAACAAACTTGTAATGATTATTCCTGTTAATGGGGATGTCTGTGTTTATCCCTCTGAAATCACACGTAATGTAGGTTGAGATGCTTCCCGCCGCTGCCTGTGGTCACTGCAGTCTTTCTCTTTCCCAGGAAGCCCCCCCTGAAGTCCTCCGAATCTCAAGACGGCGAGAAGAGGCGGGACTCGCGCAAGGGCGGCTTCCTCAACCTCATCAAGTCCCGTTCCTCCAAGTCCGACAAAGGCCAGGCGGCCGCCGCCCCGACGGTGGTCACCACGGCGACGACCACCCCGGCGACAGTTACCCCGGCGACGACTACCCCAGCGAACCCTGCCCCAGCCTCGGCGGGAGCGGAACGGCCCCCCTCTCCCAAGGGCAGCCAGCTCAGGAGTACTGCCTCGGATCCGGCCAAGAGCAAGGAGACCAAGGGCGCGGCGACGGACTACAGCAGCAGCTCGGACCGCTCAGAGGAGCTGAAAACGCCCGACTCGGTGGACGAGCCCTCGGAGGGTGACGGCAAAGGCAGCCCCCAGGGCAGCAGGCGCTATGGGGTGCAGGTCATGGGCAGCGGCCTGCTGGCCGAGATGAAAGCCAAGCAGGAGAGGAGGGCAGCCGGTGCCCAGAAGGTCTGTGTCCACACACCAGCTGTCTCTGCGCTAGCGGCGCTTGCTATGACGGTAGGGGGTGGGTTTGCTTCTCCCAGATCCCAGTGCCTGGAAGGCGAGCCCGTCCATATGGGCCACGGTCTCGCCCACTACCTTCTTCTCTCGTGCCTTTATGTGCTCCCTAGTTTGGAGCCCACATATCACTGCTGTTGTCATTTTCTGTGTTGATGTTGCATTCATTTGCACAATATTGCATCATGAACAAAGCCATAGTCCTTATGGGTTTGCATGGATTTCTTGCGCTGGGGATGATTGAAGGTAGGAGGCAAGTTCCTCTCTGCCTGGTCCTGTGTCCCGAAGGCAAGCCAGACCATATGGGTTTCTTCTGCTTCCTCGTTCAGTTCGCCCTCTGATCACGTGACCCTCCTTGGGTTGCATGTCACTCTTCACAGTATCGTAGTCTGAGGCGAGCCCCCCCCCCACGATCCCGTGGGAGAGGGGGAATTGTTTACTACGCCGTCGTGAGCGTGACATGGGTCTGGGATTTCGTCCAGACACTTTGCCATCAGAATTTCTTACCCGGAGGCGATTCACACTTTGCTTTGAGAAACAATTTTTAAAAAGCACAGATTGCACAGATTTATTGTAACACAGCAGGCCTGGTTTTTGCTCTGGGTGTTTTTTTTATTAATTTTTATTAGGAATAACTAATGGAAACATTTATGTTTTCTCTTTAAAATCAACATGTTCATTATCTAAATATCCAATGGTGTTTGCATGTTTATTTTTAGAATCTGAACAAGTACGGATTGATTCACTGCTAATTGAATGATTTATCTCTTTTACAAATGATGAAATGTCATACTGACCTAGTTAAAATGAAGTCGTTTTTATTTTTCTACAGCTCAGTTAACATTTAATTGAAAAATTGTGATTTTATTTGAATGTCAAAGCCAGGGATGATGTGTGAAGGTCTCGTTGGGAAACGTACTCTGTGGCTCTTCTGGCGTTTGGTCCATGCTCTGAGAGCCGAACCTGTAAGCAGCCTAATCTTCCATCTCCTACATGAGCATGACCTTCGTACTGTTGTAAGTGCTGCCCGTGAGATGTTCTAGGGCAGCTTCTCAAAATGGTCCCTGGGAAAGAGCAAAAACGTGGACCGTCTGGGGGTCCCCGAGGACCGGGTTAAGAGAGACTATTCTAGGGAATTTAACTTGTACTACATAGGCTTCCTAAGACAGTTCTGTGCAAATGTAGCGCCCTCTGGTGGCCAGTTTTAAATGTCTCTCAGCCTGGGCATTAACTGGATTTCGGGACGTCAGGGTTATACAGGACTGTCAACTCTGAACTTAACATCAGGGGCAAATAGGAAATGGCTCCATTGTCCTTTATTCTCGATCATTCTTTGTGTAATCCAAAAGAATCCATGCAGCCTCAAATCCGCCAAGGGTCTGTGAGATTTCAGGTCGGTCTGGGGTCATACTTAGTGGTGGGGGGCCGGCATTTCGCATGGCTGCGTGACCCAACACTCAAATATGACCTGTCCACATGGTGTACACGTTCAGCAATGGCAGCCCGCCTTAATTATACGGGCGTTTGGTCTGGGGCGGATTCCCTCATCAGTGGGGAATGTGGCAGACCCCTGTAAGAGGCTTTATGGTATTTACTCATGGGGGGCTACGCTGAAAACTCTCCCTCCCCTGCAAAAAGCTTGTGTGATTTTATCTTGTGTCAAAGCTTAGAATGGGGTCATGGAAAGGATTTCAAAGCTGGGGTTAGGATGTGTGGAACGCGTGGTTATGTCAGGCAGAATTAAGCTTAGTATTTTTTTTAAATATGCAGCGGGGGCTGAGCCCTGCAGGTTATGATGACAAGAAAACTCCCCCAGTTCTGCAACCAAACATCATGTTTGCCACACGACACTATTGGGCTTGCAGGATAAACACGATGTCACATGATAAAGGTACAGCAGCAGACAGACTACATGATATGGCTGTCGAATGTAAACACAGGCATCCTCTGGTTCTCACCGTGGGAGTCGCCCTCAAGACTAATGATCCCTGTGGCCAGTGACAGATGGCTGCATTGTGGTCTCTTACAGGCCCCCGACGTCTCGACTAGTCCAGACAGGCCCGATGGCAGCGGGCCAGGTGAGTTTACCGGACAGGGCCACGGAGGGGAGGGAAGGGGGCGGTGCTTAGGTGAGAAAGGCCTTATGGGGGGAGGAAGGCCGCTCAGTACCTGGTATTGAATATGGATGGCTCAGTGGCTTGTGGGTTCGAATCCCGTCTGCACTCTGCTTCTCTGTGTGGAGTTTGCATGCTCACCTATTGCGGCATAGGCTTCCTCCACTATGCCGTTTTCCTCCTCCGTCTATGAATTTGCAGTTAAGCCAAACAGCAGCTCTAAATTCCCTGCGGTATCTCAGTGTGTGAGCTCTGTGACAGACTCGCATCCCATTAAGGGTATCCCCTGCCTTGTGTGTCTTAGGCTCCAGGTTTACCACAAACCTTTACAGGGATAACAGTTCAAAGATACATGCGTGCATTTAATTGCATAGGAATTTATGCATGACTGCACAGGAATTTAGTTCTTTGACATTTTTAATTACAATTACTTACTGAAACTCTTCTTGCATATGTGTCATCTTGGTGTGGAGTGCAGTCCCTTAACCAACACACCACCTGCTGGTTTTTTTTAGGGACAGTGAGGGGAAACTCATCCCGGGCAGAGAGCCGGACGGCTGGAGCCCCAAAGGGCGAGGGTGACGTCAACTCCCCCGAAAAGAACCCAAGGAGCGAGGGCAAACCAGAGGCGGCTCCCAAGCCCCGAGGCTCCGCCTCCAACCCACCCCCGGCCAGCCCCAAGCCCCCGCCCCAGGGCCCCAAGCCCGCCGTTGCTGCCCGCCCTGCCATACCCCAGAAACCACGCACTAGCAACAGTCGGAGCACAGGTACGTGCGAGTGTGACCAACCACCAGGGGGAGCTCCAGGCCTCTTTGCCTACAAATTGGCTCAAAGTAATGTTATATTATCAGCCAACACAGATGATACGAAGCGGAGGTGTATTTGAGTCTTTGTGGGCAGTGTGGTTCCTGATTATACTCCAGGTATTCCTGGGATCAATGAGAAGAAACACCGTGTACTAATCTCTTTCTGCGGATTCACATTGAAGCCTATTCACTCCTAGGCGTGATCCGAAAAGCCTGCTTACTAGGACATCTGTCTGCTCTCGTTGTCTTGGCTTCCCATGTCATTACGTTTCCTTCTGCCCATCCGAAGATGAAAGCTCGGAGTCGCCCGGCGGAAACGCATCCCACAAGGGGAATTTGATCCCTCACCCTATAAGGAAGTCCTCAGACAAGGAGAGGGAGGGCCAGGGAGGCAGCAAAGGGTCTGCTGAAGAAGGTAGGTTCCCTCAGGAGTTCATGTCTTGGTATAATCAGCATTGCTGTACGGTGAAGGAAGTAGTCAATAGAACCACAGTTAATGGCAATGTCATGTGACCTGCATCTGCAAGCCCCGCCCACCCAGCCCTGCTATTACTGTTGACCTGCCTTTTTTTTTTTTTTTTTTTTAGATTTCGAGTTTATTTTTTCATGTCATGTCTGTTGGTCTGTTGGCCATTTTCTGTTGTTGGTTCTTCAGCGTAACGATACAGTGCAACTTGTTTCCTGCAAAGTGTTTCTGGGCAATGTGGCTGACAAATGGTGGTCGGGCATTTTCCCATTGATATTGGGCAACAAATTTCTATTTGACAAACTTTAATCTGCAGTCAGCAACATTTCGTGATCATGCGGGTTCAGATGCGCTGCCCTTTGTCTCACCTGGCTGCCAGCTGGACAGCAGCATTGCCCTGTGTGTCGTCACCTTCAGTCTTTCTGTCACTCCATGCATTGTTTTGATTTGAGTGTGAATTCTCGCAAATCACAGCTTGACTATTTTCTCTCAGACGGATCACCCAAACAGGACGTCCCAATCGGACCGTTGTCTGTTAGACTCCAAAGCTCCCCATTCATTCGACCCTCCCTCATGTGCCCTGGGCTGACAGTTAAAAAAAGGCACCCTTAAAATAAAATCCTCCTCACACCTAATTTTAGGTTTGATGACATCTAATTTTAGGAAGTCATTATTCCAGCCCATTTATCAATTAGCAGCTGCGGTTTCTAGAGAAACTCAATGGAGATTTGAATTTTGCAATCTCTCAGCTGGCCTTCAGGTGGCACTGATGTGCCCATGATGTTACATGTTATGTAACTAACCACCCCCACAGACTCAGTGTAAGGCAATTACTTCTCAGACTTCTCACCTGAGCCCCATAAAGTTTTAAACATGTTTTTAAAATAACATTAAACCCAGAGACTTTCTAACTTTATGGAGACTAATTCATGCTTGATGACAGCATGAATTTTTTAACCATGTCTCATGCATTAACTTGGAAGCCTCCTGGATTGCTTGGAACGAAACAATAATTCATATCATCTCATGCTGCAAAATGTCCTCTCTGTGCTGCGATGCTGAGCGACGAGGGTTTGCCACTGACAGTCTTAACAGAGAAGATGTTGATTCACCAGTTAGCAGATAATGTAGCATGAGGCTAATTAGTGGGGTCCTTTGACGAATAGAAGCTAAAGACCAGACTCCTCTTCCTCAGTGGATCACGTGGGAGATGGTAGCGTGTTTGATTTCTGTCAAGAGCCTGATAAGCCTGTGGCTGCCGTGAGAGTCAGACCTGCCCACCAATACAATACCAGCACTGCTGAGGAAGTGGGCGAGCAGGAGCACGGGAAGTCCCGCCCCGAACCTGGTTAGACCTATCCCGTTCCACTTTCATCTAATACTTTTCAGCTTTACTTTATCCCATTGGTCACACTGTGTAAATGTCACAGTGTAACACAGCTCATTTCAGGAGCTTTCTGATGTAAAAAATTGCTCAAGAATAATGTTGTTATTATTATGTTTTTGGTTTGACTGGAAATATTGATCCAGGAAAGCTGCTGTTAATGGATCTGGATACACTCTGACCTGTTCCAAATGACACCAGAACATTTTGCTTCCAGAGGCATATTGTATCATTTAAAAAAGGAATTGAGTTAATCCAGTTTTAAATGGAGTCATTTGGAATGTGCACCTTTTTTGTCTTAAATGTTTCTTCGCAAGATTTTATTTTTGTAAGTTTCGAAAAAGAATATAACTGTTCACTGAGGAGCTTTTATGTGAAAAAAAAATGTATTTTAGGTTTAAAGTAAATTCAATTTCTTGTTAATTGACCTAAATGTAACCAGAGGTTTGTCGCTGGTGGCCAGTAGCGCCCCCTGGTGCTCATTCTTATTGTTGTATTGTTCCCTCTGCACTGACAGCGAGGACAGCTGATTCTTCACAGCACCAAAGTCTCAACCGACAAGGGTGCGAAGACAGCGGCTCCAAAGGCAAGGAAAAACTGCCCAGCAAGGACCGGAGTCAGGGTGGGAAGTCACAGGATGCGGGCGAGGATCCCGACAAAGACTTTATTTTTATATGAGGGAACATGAAGCTCCGATTGAATATGGCAAATAGGACCCACGTGTGTCCGTCACAGTCTCTAATCAGGAATCAGAAATCAAAGTATTCAGGACAGCGTACATCTACAATAAAATTCAGGACCAAATCGAAGGAGTATATTCGTGCGTGCTCATATCAGTTGAACAGGTGGAGTAATCTTATAAATTGTAATCCATAAAGAGGACTTGCGACCCTCTTTCGATCCCTGTAACTGCAAAGGGAGACAAGCCATGGATCATGCTGCATGAGGGACAGTGTCTGCGGTCACTGTGATTTACCGTTTCTGCTGTCTTAAAACGGAATTTCCGTCAGCGGTCCACTTAATGGTCACCTTTGGCAGTGCTGCGTGTTATGCAACTTAACGTGCAGCGGTGTTCAGAAACGCCGTTTGCCTACACTCCCAATCTACGGAAGAAAACCTCATCACTGTCGTCATCAAATCTGCCGAGTTTTGTTTCATACCTTTGTCTTGAAAATACTGCACTACTAACATCCCCAATACCGTGCAATGTGTTCCAGCAGGACGTCCCTTGTACTCTGTGATTTTCAAGCTGTCTTATTTCTGTCTCGTGTTTTCGCCATAAAAAAAAATGTTTGCAGTTACCTTAAGTAATGAAAAAAAAGGTGACAGGCTCTTGCCTGTTACAGACTGAATAACACATTGGCTCCTTGAATTTTGCCGGACATGCATGTGGAGTTTATGTACATACATACATGTATGTGGGCATATATACATGTAAATTTACACACACATTGTGTACACAGATCTTATATTGCTATGGTACTGAACTAAGCACATCACTAAATGAAATTTTTATATATATGTAATTTATTAAAAATAAAGTGCTTAGTGATTTTTTTAATTCTAAACAATGCTTTCTTTTTTATTTAATAAAAAAAATGTATATTGTGTTAATAACACAAAACAACTATTAGGTTTCTTATTGCACATTAAGCACAATAAATGTAAATTTACATGCAAGAAAGGGAAATGTAATGTTACACTAAATTTACATCCATCACTTCTAACATACTGGAAACACTTTTATTAGTAAATTGTTTTTGTTTGTTTTGCTTCTCAGATTTTTATTATGCAATGCCATAATTTTTTGGTCATGTAAATTGTTTCACTAAACTGTTATATAGGCTGTGGTTATTTCTTTATGTGCATATTTATACCAATTAAAACATTTTTGCAGACTGAAAATTGACTGCTGTTTCTTTAAATGTTTGCCTCCTTTAGTAAAATGAGTAACAAAATATACATGCAAAAAGAGAGATTTGACTGTCCTCTTTTTTTTGGAAATGTGAAGTGATACACTTGGTGATAGCATACATTATTTATTTTAAAATTGAGAATTACTATTATCCTGGTGACCCTGACAAGGGCTAAGTGGTTTGAGGATGGACAGATGGATGCATGGATGGATGGAAGGATGGATGGATGGATGGATGCATGGATGGATGGATGGATGCTGAGGCAATTCTGGGGACTTAGGTTTTTTGCCTTAGGCCCCCAAATGTCATCCTCCAACTCAACCTTCCTTCACATGGTAAAATTTGTTACTTTTATATTAGGGTGGTCTAAATAATATCAATAAAGAAACTAATACGCACAATACACACAAGATTTTTGTGAAAAGCGGAATACACAAATAAAGCAGATTTGTCGTTGCCATGTACTGCGTAATCGGCTCAGGCACCAAGTAGTTGCCTGGTCTGTCGCTCTTCCTCCGAAATTTGGAACTACCTTGCATGTTATTGCAGCTGGAAAGCGGTATGCATGCAGTTGACTAAAGAGCCACACGGTGGCAGTGTTCACTTGGAAAGGCGACAAAAAGTCGCACCAAAAACCGGTAATAACGTGCCTGCAATCTGCCACTTACCTCCTAAAGCTGTTCAGCCAGCTAAGAGCCCTGTTTAGTGTATAAAATGGAGCCTTACACATAAAATTAGGTAGATCCTGTTTTTAAACTTCCATCACATGCTAAAATCATACCAAGTTTGCCTTAATTATTCCAATTTTAATTAGCTTTTCATTGTTATTGTATAACATTTTTTGAATTTAATTACACATTTTAATTAATTATTCGATTACAGGCAGCCTCCAGGCTAAGAACGAGATCCGTTCGCTAAGTGCTTTAAGTCGAATTTGTAGGTGAGTTTGAAAAATAATAGGCCTACAGTACTCTACTAATAATAATTATACAGTAATAACAACAGTCACTACATAGTTACTGTACTGCACCTCGATCCGGCGAACCACTGAAGCTGATGTTTTCACGAGCGTCATGAAGTAGCATGTGCGTTCGTTATTACGAACCATCGTATTCAACCCAAATTTTTAATGTAATGGGCTTTATGGCGGTCCTCTCGTATGTACGAGTTGTCCGTAAGTCGGACGTTCTACTGGGGACTGTCTGTATGTGGTGCAATATAATGCTGCATCCCTGACCAGTTGGCAGAAATATAATGATTCTGCTTTTCACCGTCAGTTTCACCTGACTACAAATGAAATGACTTGCCTTCAGCATTCAGGATCCTGCCACCTGTTACTTCATTTGCGTTTTCGCCAGAAGCACCCCGCGTCCCATATGTGTAGGCAGGCTGCACATGACCCCGCACCCAGGAGGTGGGGTTACTGCTCCCTGTCAAAGACCAAATAAATACAGTATTATTGTGGAGAACAACATCGCGGCATCAGCAGCAGATTCTTATTAGCCCGTGTCATGGACATCGTGTTTGACAATCTCGACGCCGACGATTTCCTCCTTATCTGGCGGCACTTTGACGCTGACGGTAAGACGCTAATGAATAACAATAGCTTATAGGGAGTGTTTAAATCTATAAATATGTGTATAACTTTCAGATTTCAAAATATATAGGCCTATCTTTTCAAAGTGTATAGTGTATGTTTTATTTATCTTTTGATTGATTGCGTTTAATTAGTTTGAGACTCGAAAGACTGCATTTCTAACAGATAATGGCTACATCGAAGGCAAAGAACTGGATGACTTTTTCCGCCACATGATGATGAAACTGCGAGCGGGCGTGAGTAAATAACCGCTTTCACACTTTGTCACCCTTTAAAAAAAATCGACCAGAGGTTTTTACCAATAAAAAATGTACCCGAAAAAGCCTCATCATTGTCCCTGCGGCGAGCAAACAACGCATTATTCCATTAAGGCACTATGTATGCATTTCTTATCGATCCCAGCATTTGCCGGGGCCATTTGTCCCTCAGAAAAGGTAATAATAAGTTTAATTTTAGATAACATATCCAGTTAATGAAGCACTTTAGCAGAGGGAGCAGCCCGTCTAGTTCTTAACGCACCTTTTAAGTCTTTTTTTCGTCCGCTGATGGGAGATGCATTGTTACTGTAGGCTATAATTTGTAAAGACTAATATCTCGTCTGGAAGTTTTATGTTGTTAAAAAGACCTGGTAGGTTATATTTTGGTAACTTGTTATAGGGTTATTTGCTTGTTTTGCTTACAAATGAAGATATTTTTCCTTAAAACATTCATCAGTTATGGTGGGGATTTTTACGCCTCACTTTATTAAAAAGAAAAAAACACACACAGCAGAAACCACTTTAGGGTGGTTTCTGTTGTCATTTTCATAAAATATTAGGTTCATGGGTCCGCACAGAATCGAATAAAGTCAGCCTGTTTCCGGGACAGGTCAGCTGTAATGGCATTGTAGCGTGAACGCCGCAGTAATCGGGAATCCCTGCTTTATGTCAGCGGGGGCTGTTAATGCCCTGAGGGTGGGGGCGTCTTTAAGACCGGGAAATATTTCGCCTTTTTAACAAAGATCACGATCAGGTGAACTTCCCTTTCCAATTATAAACCACCAAGAAAATTAACAATTTAAGGCATCACCCGCACCTCATTACCATATTAACTCCTCTCATTTATTGTACTCATTAGGTTAGATAGTTTTCCATTTGACGGCCCATCGCTAGGTCTAGGACCAGAATCAACTTTTGACATTTCTAAATTATAGTTTAAATAGAAGGCCTTAATAGTATTCTAATTTCCTAAATTTCCTTCAGGATTAATAAAGTATTATCCATCCGTATATCCATCTATTTATCTATCTAGATAATCTGATTTTTATGTCTTGGAGATATAATCTTTGTAGCGCTGCTGGGATTAGCGTATGTCTTTCTTAGTGTGCATATTGGTGAGTAACACATGTACCCTTACCTGTGTTATATGTGTCACCCTGATGTGTTTTAGTGTTCCGTAAATGTCTACCGTGTGAGTCTTCCTGCCTAGTGTGTAACCTCCATGTTTTCCTGCCAACAGTCCTGGTAGGCCTGCAGTATAGTGGATTACCTGTTTCCCTAGTTTTATAGATAACTAAGGAGGTAATCCCACTTCCCTCATATGCTTTGGTCAGTGGTGGCTTGATGATTAGAGAAGCGCACTTGTAATTGAAAGATTGCAGGATTGAATCCCCCACCAGCAAGTCACCACTGAAGTACCCTGAGCAAGATACCATCCCCAAGCACTGCTCCCCGGGTGCTGAATTAGCTGCCCCCTGCTATGTCACGAAAGTCACATAAGGGTTAAATGCAGAGGACACATTTCGTTGTTGCGCACTGTGTGGTGTGTTGACAATGACCACTGATCACCGAATTCTTTGAAATTGAATAGCCTTTAGAATTTTCTTTTCATCTGTGATACCTGACATGACTTTATTGGCTTTTCCCGACGTGATGACTAATATGCGATTGCTCAAAAGAGTGATTTCAGCAAGCGCCCTTCCCTCATCAGCCCCCCTCCATGTGCCTTTTATTGGTTGATTTAGAGCAGTAGGGGTGGAGTCTGGGGGTGTAAAAACACAAGCCAATCCCCTGTTTCACCTGGGTGCACCGAATCCACTGGTTCCATTTCAGTGAACTCACAGTAAATCCATCAGGAACATCAACGGTCTGCAGTTATTCCTTCAAACTGTGACATTCATTGCAAATATTTAGAAATAAAGAACGGGTTTAAAACTAGATATGATGAAACATTCACGTTCATTCAAGGTATTTTGTTTTGTTTATTCACTCAGTTCGTTAAGAAGGAAAACTGGTGTATTATGTAAAACACAGTATTGTGACTTGATGAGCAGTGAACTTCCTTAGTGAAGATAAGCTTCAGTCAAAACTGAAAAAGAAAAACTATTTATCATAGTCTTTTTGACTTTTTGATATTGAATTACTGATTATTTGTGATGCTGCTGTTTTTGTTGGCATGAAATCATAATTCGCCCCCATCGTGTCGGTTTTAACATCCATTGGAACCAGACAGGAGCAGCGACCATTTGACATGATGTCTCAGAGCTCACAGACACGTAATCGGGCAGACGTCTTGCTGTGCCGTTCCTTTAGGAGGAGATAACAGAGGATAAAGTTCAGCAGTTGAAGAGAAGGTTTATGTCCGCTTACGATCTCACAGCTGATGGGCGACTCCAGATACACGAGGTACGTCTCAGTCATTTCTCAGTCATGGTGTGGACCATCCCTTCCAAAGCAGTCAAAGACACCCGATGAACAAGGCAAACATCATAGTGAGTCTGATCACAATCTGATCAAGAATAATGCTACTGCCCTGTATTTTCATGTATTGTTGCTAACGGTCAATGCCTGCATCTGAACCAGCAGTCAGATCAAATTGAATGGGTGTGTTGTTCCATCTGACTGCCATGAAGGGTGTATCCATTGATATAATGAGCTCCAGTAAAACCCATGAGGTGGTACCTTCATCATATTAGCACTTAAGGACCTTTTGGGAATAGACCATTTTTTTATGTCACTGCATGTACTGACCTTGTTATGTGTACAGAATAGGCTCTTCTGGGCTCCAAAATGATGGAGTGCTCTCCTAAAGGCACTTGATTGTCAATTCAGGAAGACACACCAAGAGTTCAAGCAGCACTGCTGCCCGGTCTAGAGCAAAATCACAAAGGGTGCATCTGAAATTAGTGATGGGGTACAACCTCATCACCATGTCACAGTCATGCCATAATTGATTCCCACCTGAGGGCTCCCATTATTCATTTGAGGATGCTAGGCACCCTGAGGGACCCTTCTAAGCCCGGGTCTGAACAGCAAAAAGTGGTATTTGTTTGAGAATGACTCCTTGCCATTTTTGGCCAGCGTGAAGATCGATTCTTTCACTTTGTGACATGATATATCATCGAACGGTGTGCTTTTTCCATGATGATCCGTATGGTTTTTGCAGAAAAGAAGAATCGATAAACATTCCTAAAAGCACCACTCTTTAATAACGGCCGAGTTACAGATCTCCTGGGGAGCCCGGCTGACGCTGGCGCTGGGAATGTTCCACTAATGGGACCAGCTACAATAAATCTGTGTGGATGGAGCGTGTGCAGTTTGCCCAGAGATGTATGCACCCAGACTACAGCCTGCACCTTTTTACTCTGTGACCTCTTCTGACCTCTTCTGAAAATGAGCCTGTCACAATTCTCCTGGTGCTATGCAAGGAATGAGTCTAGAAAATGAAAATGGCTGGGTTTACCACGCCTCGTTGGCGTTCAGTGGGTATAACACACCCCAGCAGGGTAAATCTGACAGTGATTGAGGTTGTCCAGAGTTCAACTCATTCTTTGAGGCATTATTATTATTATTAAGGATGCATTTTTGATGCCTAGAGAATCTCCGTGGAGTAATGTGCCAATCTGAGTCATGTAGGGTATTGTAAAACTTCACCACACATCTCGATGTTGGCTGACAATGGTTTTGCTATGGTGCTGAGTTCAGAGGAGCAAGAATGGTGTGTGAGATGCTGGTATACCCAGATTCCCTTTGTATCCGGGATTCCTAGCTGGCCAATATGATCCTACCCGAGGACGAGAACTTCCTCCTGCTCTTCCGGAGGGAAACTCCCCTGGACAACAGTGTGGAGTTCATGAAGGTGAGCTCCACCTATACATGTACTCTCTCCATCCCATAGTCCAATACTCCTCTGCTTATTGACGGATATGTTTACCAAAAGCTCCCGTTGGCAACTCATATAATTAGACCTATTCAACTGCATGGTTCCAACAATGTAAATTGCTAACATAGTTTATTTATATTAAATGTGTCCCGGATCAAACTCTTAGCATTAGATATCAAATCGTTTTCCATGAAAATATACCACCTAAACACTTTTTAACACCGAGACGATATAGGAAATGATCTTGGCATCAGTAAGTCCATCGCGATACAGCCGCTCACTGTCCAGATTTCCTGCTACCATCTTCTCTTTATCATCCCACAGATCTGGAGAAAATATGACATGGATAGGAGTGGGTTCATCTCAGCTGTGGAACTCAAGGTATGCAGCCTCATACCCTCTACTGCCTGCTCCCTGATGGCTGAACCACAGTGTGGGTGCAATTTCTGCTCCTCAGTTTCCTTACTTGCATTGATTTTTATTTATTTGCAAACTCAGTTCTGTAGCAACCTCTAAGGCCTATGAGGGGAAAACACGCAGGCTGTTGTGTACATAGCGGCCAGCGGCAGACCTACATCTGCTCTGTTTGCCGAGGCCATGTCGTTTCCCAGAAGAGGAGCCGTATTTGTCTATAGCATTTCTCGGTGTCCACGGTGATCTGTGCTTCTGTGACGTCCTGGGGGGGGGAGGAGGGGGTGGGCCGTGTCCGTGTCCTTCTGGGAGGTAGAGTGGAAAAAAATCTATGAAAAGAGCACCTTGCAGAGGTGTCCCTGAGCGTTAGGTGTGCTGAAGTCTTTTTCTCATAAGAGCCTTGAGTGGGTTTCTTTCGCATCTCTAATCACCCCCCCATTCAGTTCTCCCCAATTGATTTTGGTGTGATGGCCTTGCCCCCTCAGGTGGATTTTTAAGTTTCGCCCCCTTATCGTTTGGAGGTTTGAACCAGTTTCACACTTTGTCAGTCACTCTATCCAGACTATAGGACCATTTTCACTACTTCCTCCATCTATTCTGGACTCTTTCCATGGCTGCTAGACCTGTGACAGGTGAGGCGAGCCAAATGCGAATCGCCTGCTCCGATATTATTGCTTTGCCAAATTTAGCAGCGGGTTTAACATATATGACCAAGCAGATAGAAGCACAGAGCTCTCACGTCCATAAATATCTTATCACAGAATGTACAGTGACCAGTATTTGAGTAGTCACTGAAATGGTACTTCGCTTGACTTCTCTTCTTCACATTTTAAGAGCTTCCTGAAGGACCTGATCGTCCAGCATAAGAAGGCTGTTTCCCCCAGCAAGCTGGACAAATACACAGAGACCATGGTAACAACCTCCCCCCCCCCTCCAAACTCTTCTGTTGATTGTGGTTGATTCTGTGGGTGTTCCTGATCCCCCAACTACTGCACAATGAGATCAGTTCAGCACCAAAAGTAATTACCTTAGAGCTTCCAGAGCACAGTCATAACATGCTGTTTGGGTCTTGGTTAGATCACCTGGCTTCTTTCTTGAGGATAAATACATAACGTCAAATAAACATGCAAAGCTAATTTGGTAATGATGTTGCCACACTAAATCAAATCAGAGGAAAGGTAAATGATGAATTGTATTAACATAGCAGACCTCCTCAAAAATTATCTGTAAGTTATGAGTCTGAGGTAACACCGTCAAAAAAATGCTCAGGTCATTTTTAACTGCACATTATGAAATCATGTCATTTATGCTACAATGATAAATGAAAATGCAGCACTGATTTGACTGCTGAGTGAGGTGGGTATTTATAGCCAGATCCGGTTGGCTTTAGTCAGCCACATACAAAGCACCTGAAAGCTGTACTTGTAGCTGTGTTGTAATCGTGCTTTCCAACTGCAACGACTTATAGCAGTGCTTCCCTACCTGGTCCTCGGGGACCCCAGACAGTCCAAGTTTTTGCTCCCTCCCAGCTTCCTACTGTTGGGAGGGAGCAAAAATGTGGACTGTCTGTGCATCCCCGAGGACCAGGTTGGGAAAACTGAGTGATAGAATAAGATATTTCCATCACCACTCAATCACAAATAACTTCCTAATGTTGATGACTCTGAGGCAGGCATTTAGAGTGACTGATTATTCTGTCCTTTGAAGCAATCATGTCAATTTGCCTGATCAGCAGGATGCCGGTATCTGACATCCGTGCAGGATGAAGCATTTAATTTCAGCTCAGTTTTCACCACATGTAGCCACATTTCATAAATGAAACCCCGGTGTTTGTGTTTGGTAGGACGATTGTGGAACGCTTTCTAGTTGATTTTTTTTGTGGTCTTCTGCTTGTTTGCGTGTATGTGGGGTCATTAGTCAAGGAAAATATTGATACTTCTTTGTTTTATTTCTGCTTTTTCTTACAGATGAACATTTTTGACAGAAATAAGGATGGTCAGCTGGATCTGAATGATTTAGCCAGGTAGTGGCTTGATAAAAATATCGTCAGTGGAGGTCTCACTCTGTACCAAGCATTGCTTTTAGGGTTTTCATCCGACATTGAATACTTGAGCATATATGGACAAGAGTATTGGGACACCTGGCCATTACATCCCCAGAACTTCTATGACATCCTACTCTAAATCCTTAGGCATAAACAGGAAGTTGGTTTCTTCTTTGCAGCTATATGCCTACCAAGACATTTTGGACAAGTCTATGCTTCTAATTTTGTAAGGATAGTTTGGGGAAGGGCCTTTTCTGTTCCAGCATGACTGAGCCCCAGTGCATAAAGCAAGGTCTGGTGTGGAAGAACTTGACTGGCCCACACAGAACCTTGACCTCAACCCATCAAATACCTTTGGAATGAACCAGTACAGAGATTGCAAGTGAGGTCTTCACAACATCAGAGCTTGACCTCACAAATGCTCTTCTCGATGAATGGGCAAAAATTCTCATGGACACACCCCAAAATCTTGGGGAAAGTCTTCCCAGATGTGGTAGCTGCTATAGTTGTAAAGGGGGGGACCAACTCCATATTGATGCCTATGGATTTAGAATGGGATGTCATACAAGTTCCTGCCAGGTGTCCCAACTTTTGTCTGGTAATACTTCACTTGAGCGGACATGAATGATGTAGTAGTACACACTTAATTAATTAATTAATTAACCAGTAACTAAGTGTTAGTTAAGTACTGATCCCATGTTCCTTCATCATTAATCAGTCGTGACATTTCATGTATTTCATAGGGAAACCTATATTAATTCAAGATTTGTTCTTGAGTAGTAAATGAGTTAAGCATGTTTTGCCTTCAAGTATTTTCATTATTAACTAATTGGTTAACTGTTAACTAATATAGTGCCTGAATGGAATATATGAACTCTTATGATTGATTAAAAATGAACACACGGGATCGGTATGTATCTAACACTTAGTTACTGGTTAATTAATGCATTAGGTAAGCATGTACTGCTACATTATTCATGATACCTCAAGTCAAGTGTGACCCTTTCATCTATATAGTGAAGGAAGAAAACATTTTTAAAGAAATGCGATTTGAAATATGTTGATGGTTGCTAAGCTAATCATTGTGCTCCTCCAACCAGAATCCTGGCTCTTCGGGAGAACTTCCTGCTGCAGTTTAAAATAGACGTAAGTCAAAGTATTTCCTTTAATCTAAGCTCCAGTCTGTTCCTGCGGTCGGTGCAGTTCATTCCTCAGTACAGTGAACCTTCTCTTCCAGGCATCCAGTCAAGAGGAGAGGAAACGAGACTTCGAGAAAATATTCGCCCACTACGATGTTGTGAGTATAGCAGCCATTCTGGGGCTGTAGCCGATGTTTACAGGCTGTGCCGGTAGCCCACTGGTCCACTACACCCTTGGGGTAGATGATTACTCTCAAGTCTGTCTATTCCAGTCCAGATCCCACCCATCCGTAATGCAATAGAGGCCAAAATATGTATTTTCTAAGAGAGATTAAAAATTATGAAGAAAATGAAGCAGAAGCCATAGGGCAGACCTTCATAATTTTATGAGTCATGCACTTTTTTCAAATCAGTTCTTGGAAGTTCTGCAGAAGGATTAAGAGGCGCCTTTTCTATCTGAGCTCAATCAGCATAACCTAATCAACTTTCCAAGTGTGTGATGAACCATTAATTAACTCATCATATTTGCTGTAAATTCTGATTGTTCTCATATATGGCCTAAAACCTGCTCAGTTTTGTGATCAGAAGATTGAATCTGTAAGGCTAAATGAAAATGCATTATGCATCATATTCACATTAATGTGATACACATGCAGTGGACCTCACTGAAAGTCTCCTTGCCAATGACGGTTTTGTAGACTGCAGTTAACTAAAGCTTTTACTCTGCTATAGTCTTCCTCCTCACTCTGTTGAGGAGCCCTCAGTAATGTGAAACTAACTTGAATGGCCTTTTAATAATCACTGGTAAAGAACAATATGTCTCTTCATAGTGAAAGAAAAACCCTACTGTCAGTCCATTATTCCATTTTCAAGCACTGGAGATAATGGGTTTGTTGTTGACACTAAGAAATATGAAAGATGGTTCTGTTTTAGTTGAATCTCTCGATAGAAGAAGAATAGTGTCATTTATAACAAACCATTTAGTCATCTGGTGTTTTTTTTCCATAGACCTGTCCAGGAGCAAATTGTGGAGGATGGATGGATGGAAGGATGGATGGATGGATGGACGGAATTCTTTAGTTGTATACCTAGTATGAAGTAAAAGGATTTACTGTTCCTCAGTTGTGTTCATGAGTTTCTTGTTATTCCAGAGTAAAACTGGAGCTCTGGAAGGTCCAGAGGTGGATGGTTTTGTGAAAGATATGATGGAGCTGGTTAAGGTATGTTGGGAGGTGGGGAGGGGTTAGACGAACATTCTGTGTTTATACACGATAGTGACATGATAGTAGATGAGTGCAGACTACAAACCTGCAGATGCCTTTGGGCTGTGGTCTGAATCTCTGGTTCCTTCTCTTCACCATGAAGATGTTAAGGGGCTCTGTTCCTTGTGGCCCACCAGTTTTGGTGTGAAATTCCTGAAATTCCACATTTTAATCATCAAAATAACGTGTCCTTCTCGGCGTCTGAAGATTCTGAAGGTATTTAATTCCACCTTGTTTCTATCTCTCCCATCTTCAGCCCAGTATCGGCGCCACGGACTTGGACAAGTTCCGCCAGGTTCTGCTGTGCCACTGCGACATGAACCGCGATGGAAAGATCCAGAGGAGCGAGTTGGCTCTATGCCTGGGCATAAAAGGTCAAGCCTTAAACTGATGGTGTGGAGAAGTGAAGTTTAAAGAAAAGCTGCCATCTTCCAAAGACCGTACTTTACCCAGTGGTGTGACTTTAAATTTGCTTAAGTGTGTGTTTGAGGACCAAGAGCAGGACCCAGAGCCCTGACACATGACTCTTAGCCTGTGGATTTGTGACAGTGTGTGTGTGTGCTGGTACTGCTGTAAAACTCTTCCCTTCCTGTCACCAAAGCTAGTGCTTTCTCAGCTGGAGAATGGAGATGTTGTGTAGGGGTGGGATGGAAATGGGTGCCACAACTTCTGAGGTAGAGGAACCACAAAGCTAGATGTACTAGACCTGTATCTTTTAAAATAAAAACTGAAATATTGCCATGTTGCTATGCAGTTGTCTCAGTTTTTTTTGTTGCACCTCTCTTTAGGTATGTGGGAATCGTCCATCAGTCCAGCCAGTTTCTGACCGCTTATCTTGGTGAGGGGGGTGGGGGGATTTGGGCACAGTTTTGCACTGCATGCCAGTGTTACTGGAAATGAAGATTCACTGGAGGAAAAGTAATTAAATGTGTTTTACTCTATGCCCTGAATCCTCCTATGAATGCTCAGCGAAAGTGTGACTATATCTCTTCCAAATTCCCCTTGTTAAAGATGCTGTCACTTTTACATTTTTATTGTCAAATTTTGTGTGTGGTTTTGGGGTGTCTTGGGTGAAATGACATCAGTGTAAATGTTACCCATTACTTAAATAATTTGTTATTAATAAAAAGACATACAATGAATGGATGAACTGAAGACAGGTTACAGTTGGGCTTCAGTTGACCTAATCGCTGTCTGTTGTAGTCCCTTATGGTCAATTTTTCTTAGGGGGGGGCAGTTCACAATTAATTTTGCTGGCCTGCATACCTATCAGCCTACTAGTATGCCAGATGGCCTGTCCAGTCTTAGATGTTACTGGTGTTTGTACTGGTGTGTGTACAATATCCCAGCCCTGGATATTCATATATGCGTTTGCTGAAAAAAAGTGTATCCTAGTTGACTTTGTCAGTATTCTTTACTTCATTGTAGCCAAAGAAAAGTGAAAGCGTCCATCGACAAACTGACTAGGCTGCAGAGACCAGAAAGGTAGGACACATTCAGCAGCGGGTCTGGTTTTTGGTTTCTATGAATTAGATGTGGTAGAGCGAGTCACTCTAAGCCGCAGTACAGATCAGTGCAGCAGTTGGGGTGGAGGAGAACCAGGAGGTAGTAGGTGGAAACATAGATCCTCAAAGATGGGCGCATACTGCTAATCTATGCAGGGATCTGGTGCACTTAAGGAGCCCATTAGCCTACTGCTAAAAACCAGGCTGCAGGATGGGTCACATGACCATTCAGTGACCTTTCATTTTTTGCTTCTAGTGCGTCTCTGTTGTATTTTTTCTCCATCCAATGAAGTTAACATTGCATAAAGGGTCTTGTGAAGCAGGAACATCATCCAACATTGTGAACAGACTTAACTGGCCGATGTCTCTACACTAGATTAACTTTTGCTGTAAGGGTTCAGAACTAAACAGCATTCAAAAGACCGATATGGACTTACATCATTTGAACTTTTTCAATCTCCAAATACTGACTTGTAATTAATTGTCTTCATGATGACTCATCTAAGTCTCTAATCAAAGTATGTGTGTGAACTTCTAAATAGCTCCAGCAGAATCTGGATTTACCATCAGGGACGTATATTATGAGCTACAGATACCGTAAGACAAAAGATTTCAGCTGGCTGTTGCTAAATGGCTTGTGTTGTTCTGAACACAGTCTGTTGCACAAGGGCACAGATTTGGATATGCACTGTGGTGACACGCCCCTACTAATATTGTCAGAGTACCGCGTGTGTTTACGGTCAGGGGGGATTCGGGCTGATTTGATCCCTTCCAGTGTTGAAAGCAAACCTCTGCCCTTGCTGTCAGGGACTCTGAATCATTTCCCCATTTTCATAGAGCTGTTGCCTCTGTGTTGATGGGCTCTTCGTTAGTATGAGAAAAAAAGACTATCGTAAAACAGACAAACAGTTTGGAAAGGTCCCACGTGCGTGACTACGTGAGCAGTCACATTAAAGCACAAACGCCGAAAGTCTTGCAAATGCTGTTTTACTGCATGATAACAATATATCAAGCCAATCCAACCTGCCCAATTGCCCTTTGGGTGGAAGCATGAATGCCAATGAGATAATGGAGGCAGATGGTCACACAGTGCCGTGTTGACATTACCTGTTGACGATTCTCCATGACAGAAAGATCCCGTTGGCAATGTGTGGCTTTACTGAACATTGATCTGCTCCTCTGAGCTCAGATTCCATAAAAAAGCAAGGTCCTCAATTAAAAATAAACTTCTGAACCTCCCTCTTTTGTATAAATGTGTGTCTGTGTGGAGAGCATGATGGAATACATGGAAAGTGACAGATGGAAAATTTGGGTTCAGAAAGTAAAAACCCAGACCAAGATTTTGTTTCAACCAATCACTTGAGTACTATGTGAATGTAACTTTTTATACACAGTTGGAAACAAAATCTTGGTCTGCATTTGTACTTTCTGAACCTGAACTTTCCACCTCTGGAAAATGACCCCATTCCAAATGGGGATGAACAAAGTATCTTCTATAGGTTAATGAAACCCCATGTTAGCAACCCTATCTATGCACCAAGTGTCTTTGCATGTTATATGGCTTTTTCACCCTAAAAAAAACAAATATGTAACATATATTTACCAGCACTTGGGCAGAATGGCGGCTGAGGTTAGGGATCTGTGCCAGCAAGTGAGTGGAAGGTTGCTGGTTCGAATCCTGTGAGTAACTGAAGTGATCGTACCCCATTGGGCCCTTGAGCAAGGCCCTTAACCTGCAGTTGCTTCATCCTGGGTATGATGTTAATCTACATCCAGCCCTGTAAGGAGGTCCTCCATCTTACAAGGAACATGTGGGGGTTGGTGGCAGAACTGGCACTCCAGTCCACTCCAGTTCCATTCGGACTACGCGGTGCTGAGGTAGCACCTGCTGCATGGCTGCATGTGGGTTCTCATCCCGGAGGTGGTTTGTCGTGTAGGGAGTGCGTTGTAGCAGCTCATACTCCTTACCACTCTTACTGACACTACATTCTAGCTACTGATAATAAAAATGTCATTCCAGAGTTCAAGACAAACAAATCTGAAAGTGGATCAGACATTTGACAGAATGTCTGACTAACATTTCCTGTTTGCCTTGGGATCTGGTTAAACTGTGATGATCCCCTGGGGGCAAGTTCACTTGAGATTGTCATATGTTTACAAAATAACGTATGGGCTTTACCCTAAGGAAAAATTCTGTTGAAACCAGTGTGAACTGGTCTGCGGATCAGTGGTAGATTGCCTGGTCTTCTGATTGGTTACCAGACCTGGGTCGCACCAGACCTAACTAACCCTAACCAGAAAACCGGGTAGTTTGATAATATTTTAAATCTTCTGTAAATATTAAAAATTTAAAAATAGGTTTTATTAGAAACGTTATACTAGAATTCTGGTTTCAGGTTTATATTTGTAATTATTACTATAACGTCCTCTAGAGAAAATAAGACCGCGCAATGAATTTAAGAAGCCATATTTTTACAGATGAAAAATAAGTACAGACTACAAATATTTTTTTTCTTTAATAAGTGGTTCAGTTTGATAGCTTGATCTATGGGTTCTGGCACAGCGAGACAGCAAGGCTGCATTATCGTATAAATAAAGTACCAGTCGCTAATGAGGGGATCTGATATCCTGATAAAGCCTGGGTGGCATGCTTAATGGCCAGCGCGTGCCGTTCTTGGGCAGAAGGAAATTAAACTGTGACGGGGAACCATCTCAGTAGCATTCAGCCTGTGTCCATCCGCCATAAATGATTAATCGTGAATATTTCTGAGAATGGGGGGGTGCAGCTTCTTAGGACATTTATATCAATGCAGCGCATATGCATTGATGTTTATTCAGGCGGGCAACTGGGGTGGGGGGTAAAACTTCTCCAAATGTAACCCACAGCCTATTAATGCCTGTTGCATACGTGAAATCAGACTATAATAAAACTATTACTATTACAGCCAGTTAAGGCCACAGAACTAAGCAGACAAACGGGTAAAATCCCGCGGTTCTCCTCGACAACACAAGAGGGAAACCAGGGGTCTCTTCTACTTGCCCAGACTACTCTAAAATCCGACAAGTATATTTAATTGTGAAAACATTTCAAATTATCACAAAACTAAAAAGGTGGTTTTACACCACTAGCATTATACACGAGCACCAGCAGAGTAAAAGCCAGGCATTATTCTGGATGACAGACCAACAGAAAAGGTAAAAGCACCTTAAATGTTGTTTATTCGTGTTTATTGAATTACCATTAGAATGAAGAGCCCTTTAATATCTTTTGTCATTGTACCTGCTAAATACACAGTGTTCTGACAATAAAATGTTTTGCCTACTATACTTTAGAATCTCCACTGAATAAGTAAGAAAATGTTTCGGCTAAAATCTGGGCTTATTCTGCGTTTATTGACGGCGTCAGTGTGTGTTTGTGTGGGTTAGGGTTTGTTAATTGTTACCTGTCTTATTATCTTTAACTAAAAGAAAAGGTAGAGTAAAAAAAATAATTATTCGTGGAAGTAAATAAAAATTAAAACTACATTTACCAAAAAAACACGTCTGACTTTAGACTGCCGCCATCTTTTTACCGTTTATCCACAATATCTCCTCATTTAAAAGATGCTGTGGTTGCTGAGGTGCACCTTTCTTCACCATGACTTCAATGCTGACGTGTTGCTGATGTTAAGGGACAGGTTACTATCATGGAACCCCTCTGCCAGGAGCCTCACCTCCTCACTGTAGGCCATCTCATCATTGTGGGTGATCAGGCCCACAATGCCGGTGTCCTCAGCAAATGTTATGATGAAGCTGGTGCAGAAGACACCACACAGGACAAAACGTAATAACACCATGAACCGCGCTGCAGCTATGCACGCCGCCATCTAACACATATCTGTATCTGGCTGTGCAGTGTGAACAGGGAATACAGTGGTGGGGCTCAGACCACTGCCCTGTGGAGCACCAGTGCTGAGGATCAGGGTGAAGGAGGTGTTTCTGCCAATCCATACGCACTGGGGTCTAGGTGAGGAGATCCAGGTACACAGAGTGGCACTGAGTCTCTGATCAAACATTTTGTGGATCAGCTTGGTTAGCGTGAGTGTTCAAAGCCAAGCTGTAATCCACAAATATCAGCCTGGCACAGCTACTGTCTAGGTGGGCCAGGGTGGTGTGGAGAGTGTGAAATGGTGCCCTCGTGCAGTGGATCTGTTGTGCCGGTAGACAAATTGCAGAGGGTCCAAACTTTCTGGCATCGTGCCCTTAATGTGGCTCAGCACCAGTCACTCAAGGTGCACCGTTGCAAAGGGGTTCCTCCCAGGGATGCCAACTTTCATCAGCTGGCTGGTGTGAGATGTTCAGTTTGAGACAGGTCTGCAAGCAGATCCTTTTACATATTTACAAGTATGTAACAGTCTTATTGCCTTGTAAAATAGTGTGCAGGATTTGCAAACTATCCCAACGCATTTTATGTAGCGAATTTAGGTGTATGGTGGAATAATATAGATTTACCGTAAGACTTCACGCCAGTGTCACGCCAAATGCGTGAGGGTTGGTTAGTCATTGAGGCAGCCACATTGTTTGCCTTTGGGACGAGAATAATAGCGGTATTGCTGAGGTGGTTGGGGACGGCTGAGTTATTTAGTGAGACGTTAAATATGTCCGAGAAGACAGCAGCCAATTGTTTATTGCATATTTTTAAAAACATGTCCTGAAATTCCGTCTAGACAGGCAGCTTTGCAGATGTCGACTCGGTTAAAAATCTTTTTTCACGTCCTCCACAGCGTGGGTAAAGCTGACGCCATGTGGCGCAGAAGAGTTTCGCGGCGGGAGACCTTTGTTTGGCATCGGAAAACGGGCATAAAACGCGTGCAGGTCGTCAGCGGCTGTGAATTCGCGTGACTGCGGATTGGAGCCCGTTAATATCCATAAATATGTAATATCCTTCGTGTCAGGAAGGGCACTGACAAAAGAGAAACACAGCTGTTTCCAGTGCAAACGGTTTTACTGTTAATTTGTTGTCACATTCCAAATATAATTATGCATAATTCTAAACGACTTTGTCCATATAGATTCACACTACGCTAACAGCAGGAAAACACATCTGTTAAATAATAATAATAATGCAGCAAGGATACAGACATTTGTTAAGCACGTGTTAGGCTGATGGCTCCACCTAGACATTAATAGCTGCGGCAAGTATCACAAAGCAGAATTTCTTGCTTGTGGATAACTTGTCGGGTTTAAGGCAGTCCGGGCTACAGCTGAACGGAAATGAAGTGCGTTTAAACTGGGGAACCTTAAAAACCAACAAGTTATCTATCTAATCAACAAATCTCATGATACAGGTCTCTCGCCTGAATGTTTGTCGTAGAGCAACATATAGTTTTTCTACAGCAAAGCGTGTAGGAGAACAATAGAATGTGCCGTGAGGCCGAATGGAAGAGATAACGGTTGAAAGAATACAGAAGCAGAAAGAGGAAACTGGGTGCATTGTGCGTATTAAATATTGATGAGATCAGGATTCGGTATCTGATTGACAGTTTGGAAATTCACATTAAATCAATACGTTTGTTCTTGATGCGACCCCTTGTGGCTATTTTATGCCCGACAAATCTAACCGTTATCGCAAGGGACCATAACCAAAAATATATTTAAAAATCATTATACTACGCATATAAAATCTGCTATTTTATTTTTGTTTTGTATTATATTGGTTTGTAGGTTTGTAATTATTACCATTGTCCATCAAATGCTCGTTCGTTTTTTCCGAACATTCAAAAATTTGGCATTGTCCCAGTTTATAATTGTCAGCCAACGTCAATTTTTTATTTCATTGTACTCAATTCCGGGCCCTCGGACATGGGAGTAATTCCACAATGATCGTTACTGTAATGTCAGATTCTTCGCCTGGAAAATCGTATGTATGTAGGTCTATATATGTGCCATATGTTTGGACTAATATGTCTTTTATGTACCACTTTCATATGTAACGTTAATATTAATGAAATTCTGTTCTCATCAATTTCCCTTCTTCATTATGTAACAAACTAAGAAAATCTCTGTATAGACGCTTTTTTAATACAAATAACTGGAAATTATCTTTAAATGACACACAGCTGTTTTTCCAGGAAATCAGCTGACGGAGGTTTGATATGTCGCTATCGTGCGCCTGTCTTCCAGCAAATTATGCCAACTAGTTTTAAAGGAAAGTTATAGAAAATGTGATTGCTTTTTCCACAATCACTTATGATTTATTTCGGTTTCATCACACTATTAGACTGATGTGTTTTGTATCTAAAATTTGAGTTTAGGTAACATCATCAAATTCCAGTTAGTGAGCCTTTAAAATAATCAGCATGACACTGGTATGAAATGTGTAGGTTACTCGTCAGCCACTAGGTGTCCTCAGTGCCCTTATGTGTGGAGGTATTGATGTTTTTACGTGCGAATGTACTGTAAACAGCAATGTAATTGTTTCATCTTTAAGTGATTCGCATTGTTCAAAAGGACTGCCGTCGGTATTCGGATGCATTTTCCAATGTGTTGGGGATACAAACTCGGAATTATCCCTTTTTTCGTTTTTCATAGATACCCGTTCGTGTTTGTACATTGTCAAATAAGTTTATGAGGAATTTCACAAATAAATCATTTTGCATTACAATACGCACACTAATACAGTATACTAGCAACACAGTCACAAGCTTAATGCAGACTATAAAACTGAGGATTTAATTTTCTGCATGCAGTAGTGGACATGACACAGCTTCCAGTCAAAATAAGTAATAATAAAGATTATAGCTTCTGTGAGAGGCGGAGCAGGGCGCGGGCGCGCTCCAGGTGTTCGGGGACGCGCACGGGGCCGAGCGTCCATCTCCAGTCAGCTGCTAGGAGTTGCATTGTAACACTGCGGCCGCCGAAGCTACTCCACTGGAATCTGCTTTATATTTTCAGTCCGCTTTACTACGTCCGTTTGGGCGATTTACATTACAGGAGGGCGACCTGTTTTGGGGTTTTTAGGTATGATTCGTGCCGGAGGAACATGGAAGGCGTTTTAATTTCCAGCAGAAAGTGGGTTTTAAATCACACTGCTGAGCGCCTTTGCAGCCCCCGCTCCGAAGAGCTGCGCTGAATCGACGCCGGGGAGACCCCCCCCCCGGACAACCTCTAGTGCACTTCGAATTTCCCCCAATCGATGGGCCACGAATAACACGATCGCCTTTCATTGCATCGGTCGCCCTGAATTGCCGCCGTCCAGCACCGCTGAGCGAATCGTTTGCCGGAGCTGGCCGGCGATCTACCTTTCGAGCCCCAGGTTCACCTTCTGGAAAATGGAGGCTGTTATGGAGAAGGAGTGCAGCGCGCTTGGAGGACTTTTCCAGACCGTGATCAGCGACATGAAGGTAATTCATATTTACTCACCCGCTGTCCAAATTGTAGACTCTTATTGACTCTTTATGGGGTATGGGCTTATTTGCACATGCCCCAAAACTGTACACTACATCTGGTCGTCTCACCCTTATTTATACGTTATCGTATTTGTTTATTAATATCACGTTATTTATTCTATTTTAGTTTTATTTTTATTACCCTATATTTATTGTTTTGTGTATTTTTGTCTTGACAGTTTGTTTAAATTGTGTCCTCGAGCCACTACCTTCGCCAAAACAAATTCCTCGTACTTTTAGTATAGACTACAGGGCGAATAATTGATTCTGATTCTGATAGTTGGATCGCGTTATTAATATTGACTCCTAAATCATGGATTGGGGCTTGAGGTCGCATATCTCTGGTGCTTTTTATTCTTGCAAATTCAACCGATCTCTGACCCAAGTTTTTCCTAAACCAGCTGGGCAGATTTGGTCAAACCTTGCTGACACGAGCAGCTCTTAATTTGCGTTTCTCGAACGTTTCCTTAGTTAACTAAGTCAATTATTGATGAATTGTGGGCTTTCTGTGTATCTGCCGCAAGATAAAAACATCCGACATTCGCGCGCCCGTATTTATAAGGAGAAACGGGCATCTTTGCGGCGGGATCCGCACTGGGGGCTTCAAGAAGAAGTACTTGTGGCATCTTTCTATTTGTGTCTCATTAAAATTTACTGGGGTGATGAGACCGAAACCGGTACAGCGCACTTCCTACTCACTTTGCTGATCCGGAGGACCGTCTGTCTGGCCTTGAGATGTTGCGGTTGTGGGTAGGAGGGTGACTGTGACAGGGTCCACAACCGTCAGAACTACCTACATTTTTATTGCCTTGTTATGAACATCAATGTCGGAACGAGACGGGAGATCAGATCTTGTTTCTCATTAACAGAACCTGGCAGATGGAGGATCTGGTTAATAATTATTTGATCACAGATCATATGGCTTTCCTGGGTATTTCTGAATAAATATCAATAGAAGGAAGCAAACGGGAATCATGCTACTTTGTTATACCTTGTGTATAAAACGTCTGGGTTGCGTGAAGGAGCAGCCATTTCGCCGTTAATCCCCCCCCCCCCCCCCACAGTAGTGAATGTACAATGCGGGATTTATTCAGATTGTAATTTCCTGCATGGGAATTAGGAATTAAAATGCGAAGATTTGTCTTGGCAGCTCCCGGGCTGCTTCACACCTGCTGCGGGGCCGGAGGAATGCTGACCCCTAGGGGGAGAGGGGGTGGGTCGTGTGGGGCTCCGAGCGCAGCTTTTCGGGAAGTAAACACGCCGACGTGGGGATCTGCTTAATAAGTGCGACCGGATAGATTAATAAAATGCGTTTACGCCGTAGATTGCTTAATAAAGCCACTGGTGACGTTACTAAATTATATGTGCTGCTTCGCAAGGTTATTGATGCTTAAATTAGCAAATGCAAGTGTTCATGTACAGTGTATTTTTTTAAAGCAGGTGCCTTATTGAGAAAATCCCCCCAGTGAGTACTGCGTGTACCTGGATAGAGTCTCATATTCTGCAACTCAGATACGGGAAAACTACCAACGTAAGGGTTGGTTGATGTGAATTTACTTGAAATTCCACTACAAACACTCCTTTAACTACATTTATGGCTATGGAAGTTGTGACAAATGGTGAACCTTTGAGTTTTTGGGAAATATCGAAAAACTTTTGGAATGTTTCCTTGTGGCTGCCAGTCGCTGGGAACTGTGTCGGAATGCAGGATCCTGGGTAGCCAAAGGCAGCTGGTAACCAGAACCCCTCCCCAGTCCCAGTGCCGCTCCCAGTGCCGCCTGTATGCTTACCTGCTCATTAGCCCACCCACCCAAACGATGTTTGTAGGAGCGGGGATGACTCATTACCTCATTCCCACGGCGAAGGCCTCCATAGGGCCACCTGGCCTCTTTTTAAACTGTGAAATGCCCCTCACTAGTGTGGTAACAAGATGAAAATGCCCCCAGAGGAGAAGAGAACGTGGACTGGGAGAACCCCAGACCGGACGTGCTTGGGAGGAGAATCGCTGCATGCGACCTGCTATGGTGGTGGTGATTGTGCGCCGTGGTTGTAGGGGGGAAAACCTCTTTTGGGACGTTTTCATGAGTGCCAAACGATTCAGGAATCCAGCCACCTGTGTCACAGCACAGGGCTGCTGAGATTTTTATATCTTAAAACGGGTTTGGGCCTGGATTGCAAAACGCGCTTTGGTTTCTTTCCTTTTCCACGCATTCCGGCCGTTTTGAGGGTAATCGATTATTGTGCTGCCTGGTAATTGCAGAGGCCGGCACTCGTAGTTAAAGGCTAACTGCAGCGCCTAGTCGTCCTGCCGGGCCTCCGCAGGGCTGCCCGGACTGGAAGTGCCCCACACGGGTCGGCTGGAACACGCTGGTCATTGTCCTGGGGCAGCTACTTCCTCAAATATCACAATCGCTCAGTTGTGAACGTCACCCCACGCAGTTCTTGTTTTTGGGCAGTTTCTCTATCGGTGGTGCCCGGTGATGTCATACCGGGGCTATGGTGGGCCTGTGGACTTTGATTGAGTTTGGACTCCAAATTGATTAATATGTAATTCCGAGTCTTAAAGTCCCTCTCTGGCTGGTTTCTTAATTTACTTCGCAAAATCAGATACATTACTGTGAGTCATTTGAATTTTTTTTGTGTTATTTAATCAGCGCGCTTGAACAGACCCCCAGATCTGTCTTTGCCCACCCGCCACCCCCTCCACTGTGGCATGGCAGTTAACCCACTTCCCTCAAACATCACGTGTGGTGAAATGTGGTTGCACTGGGCAAAATTAGATTATTCCCCCCCCCGAAGCCCGGATGGTAGAAGGGTATTAGTACAGGAGCAGAGTGAAGCATGGTCGTCTCAGAAGGCTATTCTGTGTCCCCACAGAGCAGTTACCCGATCTGGGAAGACTTCATCAGCAAGGCCGCTAAGCTGCAGTCACAACTCAGGTGAGTCGGCCCCCCCCCCCCTCGCCGCCGCCTCTGTTTCTCCTGTTCTATTATCACTACACCTTCGTCCTGGGGAGACTGTTCTAAGGACAGTCTTACCGTCTGCCCCTGCCCGCCATGCATGGTACCAGCATGCATGCTCTCCCGGCTCGCCGGAACGTTCCGAGTCTCACGCCACTTCTGCAGGCACTGAAGTAGGTGGATTTTTGTAAACTCCGATTAATCATAGCATCCTATGTGTAACAGGGAAGGCAGACATATTTAAATAAAGAATCCTGGCATTTAGCTAATGTTTATTGTTAGGGTTAATGAGCTAGGTCTTTGCTGATTGGTTTCCGAAGCCAAATTATGTGGTTAAATAAGTATTGTCAATATATCCAGTCAGGGTTTATTGTTCGAGGTCATGGAAGACCTCAATTAATATCATCGGAGTTACCATAAATATTTTATTAAGTTTTGTTAAAGTGCTTTGGGAGTATAACAGGCTTGGTTATGCTCATAAATACATCTCTACTGTCTACTAATAGTCGGACATTACTGCTAACATTACAGATCAGGTTTTTAAAAGTTATTTCTAAATGATTTTAATGTTGCTCTGGATGTCAGCTGCTAAGAGGTGTAGCTGAAATGCAGTGATTTATAAATACAGCCATTGTGGTTTGATTTCCTCTGGTGGAACAAGCCTGTTAGCCCTCCTCTCCTGAGGGATTATAGGATATGCCGGATACCAAGCAGGGGTCTGAGTGGGGAACTCATCCCTGTGGTTTGCGGGCAATGGCCTACACTGTGTTGTTGGTAGAATCTGCGTGAGTCGTGTTCCTCCAGGCTCCAGAGGTACAGGACACGATCTGCGTTCTGACAGTGCCTCGAGAGCGGCGCTGATGCTATGGACAGCCGTACGGTCCCTTCCGCTACTGCTGTGTATCCCCAGTGCTTTTTTACTTCCGTATCTGGATGAGACTGGTTCCAGTTATATTTTCCTGGCACTGACGGCTGCCATTTTCTGGACGGTTCCTCGTCCAGGTTGGGTGAACCACGCCCCCCCACCCCCCCCCCCTGTGGTGGATCCTCCAAAAGTCAGTGCCTGAGGCGCAGACCTCGAAGGCCAGGCCATTGACGGAAAGCTTGGGGGTAATTAGACAGAACATGTGGACCCCGGTCCCCCCAAACTGAAGTGCCAGTAATCTCAGCAGAAGGCTATGGGGATGTCTCCCCATGATGAACTCCAGAGATCTTCGCCCTGTAATTTTGGTCGCCCCTTCCGAATCTGCCTGAGGATCTGTCTAACTGCAGAAGCTTCTTTTTTGATCAACTCGCCTTTCAAGTGGCAGAGATATCATGGCCTGTTTTTGGCTTCGACTAATTTTTGTCTTTCCAGGCAACTACACGGACGATCATTTTGGGGATGATTGAAGACCACATTTTTTTTTCTGCTTTCCGCTTAGAGACCACATGACACGGGCCCCAGCCCTGATATTGTGGGTGAATTTCGGCTCAGTCGCCCCACGTTTGGCGGCAAGATGCAGGGGGCAATCGACTGGGCGTTTATATGGTTGCTGCTGAAAGCGGGAAGGGTGGAGGACAGAAGGGGCCTCTTCGTAACGTCTCTGGGTGGTTTCGCGCCAGAGGGTTTATACTGGGGCGGGACCACAGGGACAGTCGCTCCAGCTGGAAGCTGATTGGCCCTCAGAGTGCCACCTCCCTTGTCACTCACAGATTCAACTTATATCATTGGCTAATGATAAGGTTGGTCCCTTAATGTGTTGAGGGAGCCATATAAATAAATCTGGCATGGATGTTCTAGGCGGAGTTGGCCACAGTTCCCCGTTTTAGCACAGTGTGGGATTTTAATAGACCCGTGTGTGTGTGTGTAGGCCTGGCCTCTGGTGTGTGCCCTGCCTCGGAAGACGCACGCCTCTGAGTGGTGATGAACTTGTTCTGGAAATGGTTTTTCGCTAATAAAATTCGACACTCATTAGAAAGAATATGGAAGCGTGAGAGGCTTCTGGTTGCTTGTGATCAGTCTGTTACCCACTTGAAGCTCACCAGTGTACTTTTCCAGTTTATTTGAACTAAACAGAACATCTTAACCCATTCTCCTGCCATGGCGTGAATCTAAGCAAACAGCTCTATCGATCTGTGTCATCAGGCTATAAACTGGCCCGGCGTGCTGGAGCTGACCTTCGTGCTGTTTGTCTGGACGAGGGCCGACCTGGGTTTGATTTCCGTTCTTGAGCAGGGTAGCAGTGAAGGAATTTTAACCCTTGGAACCATTTGGTTCAAGGGGAACCGCCGTTTGGCCCTTGAACATGGCAGTTGCTTTGGCAATGCATGCCGCCGTATCCGGTCAGGCGTGCCAGCCGGGTATCTTAATGCCAGTCGGCTACGTTTTCACTCAAAAGGCTACAGCCTGTCAGTTTTATCAAACTCTTGGTTCCGCTTTATCATGTCGCACTAAATGTTCCCGACTTGTTTGCTTATGTTGAAAGTAAACAAAAGGGAGCCAATTTTAGAAGGCTACTGTTGCGTGCGAGAAGCAGCACTGTGTTTACAGTACCGCAGCGCAAAGGCCGTGAAAAAGCTCGTTTACTTTAGCTGTTTATTACCTCACACGGGCTCTGTGTCCTCATGCCGCTCGCCTCCGAGGTCACGGCCTTGTGGCCATAAACGCAGCCGTCGGGCACGTACGCAAGCGGCTCTTCTTGGAATAATCCCACCCGTCCTGGGCCAGAGCAACACCACACAACACCCCCCCTGTCCGCCGGGCGAATATGGAATCGTGAAACGCTGCCCGCTTTTGTTTCAGGACGACGCTGGTGGCCGCTGCCGCCTTCCTGGATGCCTTTCAGAAGGTGGCTGACCTGGCCACCGGGACGCGAGGTAAGCTGGCGCTCTGGGGGCGTCTCCTCTCCCAAGCCACTGGATGTTGGTCCCGATGCTCTCTGGCTTGGCTGCCCCCTTTCTCTGGTCTTCAGATACCAAGTGGGTGTCTGTCATTCTATCTTTGTTTGGCAAAGGTGTACTTGTGGTGTGATGTGTGCGTGGTGTGATGTGTGCGTGGTGTGATGTGTGCGTGGTGTGATGTGTGGTGAGCACTTGTGGCCGTTCAGTGACCGGAGCCTCCAGGATCCCCAGGAGGTCAGACGGCTGCCAAAGAAGCGGCGATAAACGTGTCCCACCTGCGCGTAGAAGAGATGTGGTATGGGGGTGGACTAAGATGGCGCCGGTCTGGAGAGGCTTTCCGTACCTACTGGATAGCCACAGCCGTCACAGGCTCTCCCGAAAATCCATCTGCGGGACAGCCGCTTGCGTCTGGCACGGCGCAACAGCTCCACAGTTCAGACCTAAAGTTCCTGGAACTGCAAATAAATACAGGCACTTCCCCATCCTCAATTCTTACTCCTTAAAAATTCTTCAGGCTTCGCCTCGAAGCCTCTGCTCAGCTGGACACTCACTCTTCGCTTTGGTCTTTGCACCCAGCCGGCCTCCTACCGGACACAGGGCCCGTAACCCGGGAGGGGTCATGAAAACTATCCACAGGTAGTTTATCCACTTAGACCTGTTCTGGCCACTGATTCGTCAGCTTGCCTGCCAGTCAGCCTGGGTTTTGCCCTTCGTATTTCAATGGGCCAATCGGAACAAGGCTGTCAGGGGTGCTATTCGTAGCAGGGGCCGATCTCACATGGGCCGCGGGTCGCATTTTCTCCGATTTTATATGCTTACAACCGCAAACCCTAATCGCTCGTTGCTGGGGGAACGTAAGGGCCACATTTTACATGCAGGGAGCCTTTTTTTTTTTTTTTAGGAAATGGAAGCAAAAATGCAACATTTACTGCGTAAATGGTGAGACGTTCTTGTCCCCCATCTTGCATGTAATGGTGCGTGGCAGCGGCCTGGGCTCCGGAGCAGTATGCTGTTTTTTGGGGCAGTAATGACCCCCCCCCCCTTCCCCTAGTGATTGAAAGCCCATAATAATCTGATGTCAGCCGCCACTAATGGCTTCCTTAACGATGCCATGTGCTAGTAATCTCTTATCGGTTCGGTGACGGTCAACAGCGGGGCGAGGTCGGGTGGGGTGGGGTGGGGGGGCACAGGATCCATGGCTCATTTTCTCCACTGTTAATCACAGCGTCCCGCTCAGGGCCGCCGTATCGCGCCGTATCGCGCCAAACGCAGCGACGTTCGCATCAGAACACCGGAGCATCGTCTGTGTTTATCTGACTGCTTTCCCTCAGATAGCTGACTGACGTTTATGGAACTGCAGCCTGGAGCCTGTGGCAGGAAACAAACCACAATCACTGTCGTTATCCTGCTCTTTGCTGCTGTCCCAAGTCTGTTCTTTTGAAATCCCCATTTAAATGTCTGCGTTTGCATATCTCCAAATGGGATGGGTGTGTTATCAGGTAGCTCTGCTTTTGAACAGTTCCTGGAAAATTACAGAAAGGTCGGCTTAAAATGGAGGCCTGTCCTCTTAGTAAGGGTGAAACCCCCCCCCCCCCACCCCCAAACACACACACACACACACACACGCACGCATGGTCACGGCTCAGCTCCAGAGGGTGATGTTAACAAGGTGCAGCCCCCGCCCTCGCCTCCCCATTGCTCGCGGTGCAGTGTCCATGGTAACGGAATGAGAATCTGCACGGGAAGGGGGGGGGGAGTGTTCCTAACTTAACCCGTAACGCACCTCAGTCACCCTTGTGCCGCCTTATAGCCCAGTCACGGGAAATAACATGATTCTATGACACAGTGCTTGGAGTCGTTGACCATACCCCCCTAACCCCCCCCCACCCCCACCATATTAATCTGGGGGTTCTTCGTCTGTGTCCTGTTCCACGTGGTGATGATGGATTCCTCACAGCAGCTCTCATTCCCTATCGGTCTGACGGACCCCCGCGGGAGCACCCCAGCGCCCAACACGGATAAACCGAGCGCTAATTCTGGCGCTAATTCTAGCGCTAGCTCCGGCTAGTTGCCATGGACACGTGCCACGGATGTTCTCCATGCCAGACATCTGCGCTCGTCGTCACCGGTGACGCAGGAAGACCGAGCTTCGTAGGGAGGAGTCATTTGTGTGTGTGACACTGTGGCGTCACCTTGACGACTGTGCAACAGGAAGTAAAATGTCCTTTCCTGGGAGGTTTCCATGGCGATAGGCACTGAGCCGGTCAACCAGTTCGCTGAGAACCATGGTTTGCCTTTGACAGAGAGTCATGTATGTGTTGTTACTGGTAATATTATTATTATTATTAGAATGATTCCCATCTATGGCACAGAGAAGATGAATCATTAGCATCTGCGAGCAGCTTAATGGCGGAGGAGACGGCATCTGGGCAGGTTCTGGAAATGCACCATGCCTCCTGTCTCTGGCCGCTGCCTCGCTACAGCTTTTATAGTCATTCTCGATGGCTTACAGGTCCTTCAGGTTTCTGGGGGGGGGCGTTTCAACTTCTTCACATCCTTCTCAGTTGTTGGGTCGTCGGGCCAAGCCAAGCTTGTGTGTTTAATTCTCTGTGTTGCAAAACTCTGTCTGTATGCCCTGCCCCCGATAATAC
>JAODKE010000146.1:8182145-8207125 GCA_026779605.1 Mormyrus hasselquistii
TTTTTCGCCCCCCTCCTCTTTTTCCCCACACATTGGGCCTTTTTCCCCCCCCCCCCCCCCCCCCACAAACAAACGCACAAAAAAAATCTCAATACACATCTCAAAGAATGTTAACACATTTCGTGAATATTTAGAGAAGAGTAAGAAGTCAAAGCACAGAAATGAGACAGTGGGCCATTTGGGGTAGGGTTCCACAAAGAATTTAGGAGGTGATGAGAGATTTTTAAAGTCTGACTTATTTGAAGGGGATTAGTTTAGGGTCTAGGGAAAAGAAAACGCTCCTGTCGGCCATGCCAAGGGTGCCCCCCCCCCCATGGGCGCCTTCGGCAGGTCGGAGAGCTCGCATCATCTTACCGTCTGTCTAATGCAGAGTACAAGAAAGCCCGGCAGGAAATCAAAAAGAAGTCGTCCGACACCCTGAAACTACAGAAGAAGGCCAAGAAAGGTAAGCTGGCCCCATCCGCCACCCCACACCAGGGCCCGCGTTATGCTGTGTACACGCAGGCTTTGCCCCGCCAGCGCAGCGGGACCTTTCATACTAACTCCAGAACAAAAATGGCGTGACTTCTGCTCCTTCGCCAGCAGGGATTCTCATGCTAAATTTCATTTGGTGTCGACTTTATAAACACGATTTAGACTCTGAAACTTCATTCAAAACCACCGTCTGCTTCCCGCACTTGCATCTCATAAACCTGCCTCCACACGAAATTTCTCGTCTGTGTCTTGTACGTAAGTCACTGCTTTACAAAGGATATGTACTGTAATAACAGCTGTATTAATTAGGACAGGGGTCTTTGCCTATCCAGGCTGGCTCGTTACGTGTAAGCAGAGGTACTCCTGAAGGTGACCTGTCAAGGCTCGTGGCTGCTGTAATAAATGTGAGGGAGTGATTTGTTGCTTTTATTATTTTTTAATTGCGCCTGGCTCCCACTGAGCTAGCAGTGTGCCGCTTTGCTCCTCATGCTCTCAGAGGCCGCGCACGAAGGCAGCAGTGATAAACTGCATTTTCTTTGTGTACTTCATTCCCTCGGGGGGGAAAAACAACGAATCTTATTGTCCTCCAAAATGGGCGTTTGGGGGGGGGGGGGGGGTCTTCCCAGTTTCTCCGTATTTTTGTCAGAATCATTGGTAACATGTTCCTGAATTCTTGTACCCTTTGTACCGTGAGGGGTGTTTAGTATATTAAATATCACAGAAAACTCCCGAGGCATGATCCCATTGCACAGTCTGCTTGTTTACAGGAGGGGGGCGTATTTATATCGGACTTTTTGTCACCTCTCCAAAAGCATTCAGGTTGTTTGTAAGCAAGGCCGTCAGGGGAATTCCTGATGCGTACCAGACGACCCCCCCATTGTTTCAGGGCCCTAACCGCCATGTTCTCTCCATCTCTCTCTTCCTTATCCCATCCTGTCCCCTTCTTGCCAGCTGATGCTCTGGGTAAGTTTCTCTCTCTCTCTGTCTCTTTCACTTTCTCTCTGTCTATCTGCACCCTCTTCCTTCTCTTCAGTCCCTGTTCGTCCATCTGTGGTCCAGGGGTCACCTTTCTCTTCCTCCACCATTGCGGTTTGTTTTGTATTTGCCTCATGCTCCGAGTCCAGTGACCCCCCGGAAATGGAGCTAAAATCGCACAATTAAAAAGAAAAATCTATTTTTATAACTTGTATTTTAAAATCCCTTCTCCGCCTGTGTCTCACACTGGCCGGGCATGGCGCCTTCTTCTCGCAGTGTTTAAATTTTACACCCCCCATGCTTTTGGTGGTGATGCTATTTCTGTAACATCAGGGGGTCAGGTGTGTCAGTAAAAGAATCATGACATTCATTAACAATTATTACCCAATTTAGGCCCTTGCTGGATCTCGCCAAATCGGGGACTCGCTGTCTCAAAGATTCATTCCTTATAATGTGTCGTTTCTTAGTTTTATAAGCATAGGGTTGCGTTTATTGCTGATTAAATATTTTGGCTGTTCTGTGGGTGTACACGCCCGGGTCACGCTGAACTATTTGCATTATGCAAATCAGTCAGAGGCAAATGAAAACGGGCTTGACTGTATCGCTGTCCTGAACACGTCCCCCTCCCCCCACCCCAACCGGCGCAGCCTGCCAGGATTTTGAAACTGTTTTGTTTCCAAGGCGGGGGCGCGCATTTTGCTATCAAATGCATGGCTTAGATTTTTGCTTGAGAATCCCAGGTGGGGAGTTCCTTTGGAGGGTGAGAGTATCCCGGTGGGCGGGGCATGTGTTTTCCAGAACCTTTGACCCCGTCATGTGAGCGAAGAGAGTGGCATAGAGGTGGTCGTGTGACGTAAAGCCACGGTGCGCCTGGTGGATTTCCGCGGAAGCTAAGAGCCCGGTCACGGTGCAGTGTGGACCACGGCTTCTCGCTCACTCTCGCTGCTTTCCGCTGATTAAAAGCTGCCTGCTTGGCCCATTTTCATCTTGTGAAGGGCACCGCTTAATCGCTCCGATTTCTAGAGCAGCAATCTATGCTTCCTGACCTATATCTGCGAGGCACATGCACGCTGGGGCGGCAGTAAGTCCGCGTGAGCCCCACCGCAGACACGATGGTCCTGACAGGTGAACGAGCGAGTCTTTTTTGACGGCCGCATTCCTGTTGTCCCGGTGACGGTTTACGTCAATCCTGTATTTAATGGGGTTTCTCAAGCAAAGCCCCCTGGTCTCGTTGATGCTTGTTGACCCCTGTTAACCTGACTTCTGTGCCGTCTTGCCCCCCCCCCCAAAAAAAAATAATAATAAATAAAATAAAACTCTGGCACTGTGTTCTGTGTCGTCTTGTGCAGTATTTCGGGAAATACTAAGTGCTTTGATTTTTCATTTTTTTTCCCCCTGCTGTGTCACAGGATGCCTTGTTGGGGGGGGGGGGTAAGGTTCGGGTGCAAGTACACAGCTCTGAACCTCACCGAACCCCCTGACGAGGTCATAGCAGAGGCTTCCAGCCCAGCTGTCTTTGTACGGTGTTGTCTTGCCAAACATGAGGCCTTAATCTGTCTTGTTCTTTCTGGCATGCCATGGGCAGTCGTCGTCTTAAGAACTTCTGGTGAGGGGAGGGGGTTGTACTTTTCTTACATCGGAATATGATTCTTAACCATAAAGATTACAAATTGCGTAAGAAATAAAACAGTTAGGCCTGTTCCTGTGCGGGCTGATTGAAACATTTTTATATGATTTATTAATAATTAACAAACAGTTATAATTAAGATACAAAATTCTGTTTCTAAAAATTGAAAATCAAATTCAAATATTCCTTATTGTCGTGTAGATGGGAACAGTATGAAAATGATTATGTATATTTCACACAAGGAACAATTTAATGGGACCAAAAACTGGTCCAAGAGGAACCTCATAAGATAACTATGCTGGGTGACTGTCCTCTGCATACGTCAGTGCTGTAGAGGGAGTACAGGCTGTCATTTGGGGGGGGTATTTAGGATGGAGATGGGCAAAATGATCTGTCTGTCTGCTGAGGAAGAGTGGAGTGAGTGTGCCACTGCTGGACGGACCCCCCCCCACCCCCCCACAACCTTTTTCTGACCCTGAGTTTGCTTCCTGAAAAGCTGAAATCCTGAACATTTAGCAAGGACAAAAAAATTGTTTTCTTCTTTCTTGACTTGAAATCATTTGTGAAAATCTATGCCAAATGTATTTCTCTCTTTAGTCAGCTTCCGGTTCCTGTCATTTTCAGAAACCACAGATGGGAAATAACTGCAGTCCAAAAATAATCACATTCAGATGGTGTATCATCGATACCAAATTGGCAGCATTTGTGATTCACAAAATATGAATATCTGCTTATTTCGCTAATGCCTTCTGCTGTGCTAGGAACCACGCTGCTCCAATTTGGCCGTGATCAGTGACGCGTGCTCATACACGTGCCCCGAATCTGCTGAACATCCTGCTCTTATTGTTCTGAGCGAACAGTATCGGGTCACACTTCCAGTCCTGTCAGGAAGTGGGCTGCCTCGCCACAGGCTAGGCCCCAGCCAGTGGGGAACCTGCCGAAGGCTGGCTCATGTGCCAGGTCCCCATTTACTTTGCTTTCTGAGGGTGCCCGATTTGAGGAGGTGGCAGGGGACAGTGAAGAGACAGTGCAACGATAGGGAGGACGGGTCTTTCATCACCTGGCCAGTAGGGGGAGCAATGAGCAAAAGGCATCTTTTGTGGGGTCTTGTTTACAGCCCACAGTTATAGCATTTCCGGGTTAGTTTTAGCTAGCATAACTTTGTTTTTATAGCATGGAAGTATGGTTAGGTTGCAGGCGAGGCTACAGGAGAGTATTCCTGGTGACCGTGCCACCACGTGTTTCAGGGAGGGGTGACATACAGCCCCAGCTTGATTGCGCCATGCAAGATGTCAACGACAAGTACCTGCTGCTGGAGGAGACTGAGAAGCAGGCAGTGAGGAAGGCACTGATCGAGGAGCGTGGCCGCTTCTGCACCTTCGTGACCATGCTCCGGCCTGTCGTGGTGAGCCTCTCCCCACTCTGTGTGTATATGCTGCCCCCTGCTGGTCAGGTTATTGCTGCAATAACAGCGATATCTCTTCCTGGCTGCTAGGATGAGGAGATCGGCATGCTGAGTGAAATCACACATCTGCAGGCCATTGCTGACGACCTGAAAGCCCTCACCATGGACCCCCACAAGCTGCCTCCAGCTAGTGAGCAGGTCAGTGCTCAGTAAACCAGGATCCAAGGGGGCGGGCTCTGTGGTTTTGGGTGCCACCCCCCTACCACCGAATACTGAATCCACCACAGAAAAACACCGACAGCTTCCAGGAAAGGGGTTGGTCATACCCTACTAATACGGTTAGGACCCCTCGCTGTGTTTATAGCTTGGCTGTTTCCATTACGGCAAACGGCGTCTGCGTTTTCGCTCCCGGTCAGTGGGGAGACTCAAAGCGGGGGGGGCTGGTCAATGAGACTTGTTTCCCACGGTGCTGCAGCTCCAGCTACCTCCTGCTCCCCCAACTGAAGCTAGTTGTAAGCCCGAGGGAAGTCAGTTCCGTGTCAGAGAGCAATTTGCAGTCTGCTTGGTTTCCAGCATTACGGCATTATTGCCGGGGGGCTGGGAAGATGTGTTCGGGCCTTTCAGTTATAGGGGTGTCCGGTTTCCCTCTCCTGGAGGGATTCGGGGGCCACTCGGGAGGCAGCTCTCCGAAGGCTCACAGAGTCCATAACCTGCTTGATTGTTCTTTCTGCCTCCCAGGTCATTCTTGACCTCAAGGGCTCAGACTACAACTGGAGTTACCAAACGCCTCCCTCTTCTCCCAGCACCACCATGTCCAGAAAGTCCAGCATGTGCAGGTAAGTGCAGGCGGGGCTGCAGGGGACCCACTGCAGGAAGCGCTCTTGCACAGACCTGCCTGGTGATGGAAGAAAACATGGCTTGGAAACCCAGTATGAGTGGGATTATCATCCCACCATCAGTCACAATCACCATATTGAATGCCATTAAGGCAGTGATTGACAGATTTGGTAATTCCACAAACTGTCTATTTCTTACTCTCATTAGCTGTAGTCTGCGTGCGCCTCCCAGTGGCACCTACTGGGAACTGCAGTTGAGTAAATTCTTTTCATGTACCTTACTATTTCTATGAACAATCATCTAAAAGCCAGTTGCATTTCAGAGGTGAACTGGTTAGTCAACAATAATTTATAAGGAATCGGATCTATGAACCACTTTAAACATGGCATAGTAATTTTTTTAAAGTATGTAAAGCATTGGATGCAGCCTTTACTTGTTGTCTAATACTTTCAGCCTAATACTGACAGGACCTGGATTCACTGATGTTCGGCTGAATCTGAAACACTTGAAAGTTTTGGTGTCCGAATGGGTTGCGAGATATGTAAACCAGAACTTAACATACTGCATAGCCCCCTCACCTCCTGTGTGATGGTCCCAGCAACTGTTATCTATATTTTAGTCACTTGCAGTCCCACCCCCCACCTTCCACGCAGGGCTGTCGGTGCTGCGCTTAAATCGCTTGTAGCTGTACCGAGCATGATGGATGCGCCGCTTGTCCATGCTTTTACGCTTCTCCCATTGAACAGTTTTTATTTTATCTTTATTTTAAAATCATATTTCCGTCCTTCGCCTCGCCATTTGAATGTAATTTAAAGTCATCGTACAAAAACTGTTTTTTGTCGGCTAACTCGTATGCAAATAGGAAGACTCATTCCTATTTTAATAAGAGACACTGGCGGAAAGTCCCGCTTGCGGTCGGAGTACCGGAGTGGGGAGGTCGGCTGCCGGTCGCTGCTCAGCCGGGCCCCTACCCGATGAGGAATGCGGGGGAGCGGGAGGGAGCGACCCCCCGACCGAAACATCAGCAGCTTCTCTGGCTCGCCTGCTCTCTTCACGCTTAACTTTTGGCAGGAGCCGCGCTATTTCGCAGTAACGCTGGCCAGGGATCAGGATTAACCCCCGCATGACAGCGTCTAATTCGGCGATCCGTTACACAAAAAGTGTCTTAAAAGTTGTGTCATTGATGATTGCAAATAGCTATTGATTGTTGCATGTTGTTTATATATATCGTGTAACCAGTAAAATGAAATATCTGTCTTAGCTCCAGTTTTACAGGTTAACATTATTTTGATACTGTACGTCTAAAAACAACACTGTGAAGTGTTATAATTTATATACTAAAATAACGCACTTGGGTTTAGAGGTTTTAAGTGCTGCTTTTAAAGGGATATTTTACCCTTTAAACGTCATGCTTGCTTTTTCATTATTTCTGATTTTGAATGCTCTGCGGGTGTTAACAGTCCCTGGTCTCCCGCTCTCTCCCTGCCTGTCTCCGCCCCTGCCCCGCCCACCCCCTGTCTCCGCCCCTGCCCCGCCCACCCCTGTCTCTAACAGCAGTCTGAACAGCGTAAACAGCAGCGACTCGCGCTCCAGCGGCTCTCACTCTCACTCACCCTCCTCGCACTATCGCTACCGCAGTTCCACCCTGCCCCAGCAGGCCCCCGGCCGACTCTCCAGCATCTCCTCCCATGACTCGGGCTTCATGTCCCAGGATGCCTTTCAGTCCAAGTCCCCCTCGCCCATGCCCCCTGAGAGCACCCTACAGGTGAGCTGAAAACATGGACCGGGGTGGGGGGGTTTAAATGATTAATGCACAGAGGGCTGGGTTGGATGTCTCTGGTGATTAATATCTATATATTAATTGCCATATACAAAATATAAGCATCTACATATTACTGCACATTCACTTATACTTTTTAAATTATAAACTATGTATATGAGTCATTCTATAATTTGGGGTTAATTCCACATCCATTGATGATAAATTTAGATTTTCAGATACATTTATTCTGACAATTTTCTTCAACAATATTATATTTTACCTCTTTATGGAACAAGTATTGTAATGTAACACAAACACATGTGGGTCATAGCTTGAAATTTGTCATGATCCTCCTGAAGAGACCGTTGTCCCTTGTTGAGTTCTGGGTATCTTGAAACCAAGATAACCACTAAAAACCACTAAAGTCAACAACTACTATTTTTTATTTCAAAAGTCAAAATACTAAAGAAAATAATATGTTTTTAATTGATTTTATCATTTAAATTGTTAAAAGATTATAAATTAATATATTTAATCTTTATGTCCGCAAAGGTTCTGTCAGCTGTTACTAACAGAACTCCGCGCTGTAACTCAAAAATGATTTGTCCCAGTGCCATGTAATCAGCATCACTTAATAATAATAATGCTTTCTTTATATAGACCCTTCCTTACACGCAAGGATGATGTACAATACAGATACAATACAATTACGTAACAGCAGGACAATGACGACATTCCTGAAATAAATGAGCTTTCTTTTGGCCCTTGAAGATGTTAACAAACTTTACCTCTCACAGACTGTTTGGAAGCGCATTCCGGAGTGTAGGTGCTGTCACGCAGAATGCCCTGTCACCCATAGAGGATAAACTGTATTTAGTACAGTAAGAAGGTTACATGCCATTTTGCTCTGTTCCGGACATTTTGAACGGACATGTCCTCATTTTTTTCAGTATTTCATCTATAATAGCACATGAGTATATTAATTGACCGTCAACTATATTACTTACATTGTTATGGTTTACAACTTTGTAATGATTTTAATGAAATTTCATGTTTAAATTTGATATTAAGCTTCAAGAAAATGACGCACTCTGCCAGGCAAAGGCCTTATGAAACTGAAATTATGAAACTGAAATTATATGGTAGTTTTATTATAAAAAGATTCCTATCCTTAATAACAGTGGTGAACATATCACATGTATATCTGGAAAAAAAATTAGTTCTGAAAATTATTTTTCCAACATCATTGTGTATGTGGCAGAATAGACTCAAGAGCTCTTAAAATTGTATTGTACTTGAAGTGCAGGGTTCAATCAAATTGGTATCCACTTTGTCCATGACATAGATGACAAAAAGTAGTGAAAACATCCTTTCCCTTGAAGAATAAAAAAAAATAAGATTTGCAATTGTGTTACACTGAAGGATTACACTAATTTGAACCACTGATCGCTTTTTTGAGAAAGAACAATTTTTTTGTAGTTGATGTAAAATGTACCTCAAATTATAGAATGACTCAATCTGGCCACATCCATCAGGAAGGTTCCTAATGACGGTGTCCAACCATCTTGTAAGGCGACACACTAAATGGGTGTGACACATCTCCCCAGCATTTCTATACTGGGGGGGTAGCCGCTGGGTTTTCTTCAGAACCCCAAGTTCTGTAGGATAGTGGCCTCCCTGCGGTCGACCGTAGCCTTGGCGTTCGAAAGCGGACCACATTTAAATAGCAGATATCCTTTTACAGCCGTGCACATATTCAGAAAAATTCCCCAAGGCTTGTGAGGTCATCCTGGGTTTATGGGGGGGAGGGGGGTTCCGCGGCGGTCTCAGAGCCTTCCTGCCCCAGCCACTTTGCTTCCACGCAGACTCCATGCTGTTTTATTACATCCACTCCCTGCTCATGCTTCCCTGGGCTACATCTCGGCTCTCTGTCTAAACGCACACTTCTAAGGCTCCCTAACGAGGCTCCCTAACGAGGCTCCCTAACATGGCTCCACTTTGAAACCTGCTTAAGCCATATCGCTGACTGCTCAGTTTTTCCTGCAGGCTTTCGTAAGTCACTTTTCGATTCTTCCTAATGGCTTAATTTGCAATCTCTTCGCTCCTCTGCCCCCCCACCCCCCACCCCATGTGTGCCTGTGTGTGCGTGGGTTCATAACGATGCCCTCCTTAATATCTCTCCCCATCCATACTAACTCGCCCTGTGTGCGACCCCATGGCAATGTGTGCGTGTGCGCCCCCTGGCTGTGACACCCTGCAGACTTCCTCCAGCTCTCCTTCCTCGGACGCCTCTGAGACCTGCCAGTCGGTCAGCGAGTGCAGCTCCCCCACCTCCGTCAGCTCGGGCTCCACCATGGGCGGGGCCCTGGTGCCTGCCGAAAAGGTGAACTGCCCCCCCCCTCCCCTCTCCCCTCCCTAGTGCTCCGCAGAGGGCCCTCCAGGAACCACATAAAGTCACACGTTATATGCGATGCACAAAGGAACACGCTGATCACCCTACAAACCATAAGCAAGCGCCGGCATGGGGGGGTCCATCATCTGGGGGGGTCCATCATCTGTTCATTCTCATACTTGAGTTCTGTTGGTTTTGTTCCACCTTAATACAGTATTAAATTATTTTTATGTTTTGCTATGTATATGATTTCTCCATTCGCTTGTGTTTATTTATTTACATTTTTTTTCCCATGCCACATTGTAGTTGTCAAATGGGTATGATCACCACTCACTCAGTGATGCCCCCTACCTGGCCGGAGTGGCGTTGGGGGGCGCCTTCCCATACTTCCCAGCCCCCTCCTCCTCAGCCCCCCACGCTCCGGCCGCCTCCGCCCGCTTGTGGTCCCGGCTCGGCTCCGCCCTGCTCCCCGACATACCCCACTATTGCACCATGGGCCCGGGCATGATCCCCTCTTCCAAAGTCCCCACCTGGAAGGTTTGTCTGCTCGGCCTCCATCGCTCCGATCCTGCTCTGTCCCTCTCGGGTCTCCACACGAAGGCTTTCTGAACGCCTCTTTCTGAGTCTCTCTGCCTCTGATCAGTGAGCCTCTATCAGACGTCCGAGGCTCCCTTTCACGCATCCCCCCCATCTTCCCTCCCTATTCCTGTGTTCTCCGGCTTCTTAAGGTCCCATGTGCACATGAGGTCGCACACACTGGCTTCGCCGTATTAATGCATGCGGCTCAATTAATTGCAACTGAATTCCGAAGATGCAGAGGCTCCCCAGGGAGCTTTTATGAGTCTAGAAGGGCAGGAAATTAGTTTTTATTATCCTTGTCTAGTGCATTCAACGACATGGAAAGTGTCTTTCAAGCTGAATCAGAAGGTATGGTGTTCATAATGGAGTGCAGCCATGTGCAATGCAAAGTCTTTATTCCTAGAGATTTTGGAATGAAATGGAGCATTTAGTACATTTCAACTGTGTTTGGCTTCATCTTGGCCAGAGATTCTGTAACAATTAAGAGTTCAATGTTTGAGGTTAATAGGGCAGATGTACCGCTAGGCATGACTCCAGTATAGTGAGTATTTCTGGTAGTATTGTTTAATGTATTGTAGTATTGTTTGAGGTTAATAGAGCAGGTGTAGCATGTGCTGCTAGGCATGAGTGCAGTAGTAGAGTCAGAGTATTTCTTATAGTATTGCATTGTTTAATGTTTGAGGTTAATCGGATAGGTGTAGCGTGTGCTGTTAGGCTTCAGAAGAGTAGTATAGCGAGAGTATTTCTGGTAGCATTGCTTCCTCACTAAACACACTCCGTCTCAGGCTTACTCTCTCTTGCCATTTCTGCATCCTGGGTTCCACCCACTTCTACAGGACTGGGCCAAACCAGGTCCTTACGATCAGCCCATGATAAACACCCTGAGGAGGAACAAGGAGAAACGGGACGCCGGCGAGCCAGGTGCCACGGGGGCCCCAGCCCATTGGGAGGATCCCCAGAAGGCCCGGAGTGTGGCTGCGCCCACCACACCCAAGGTAATGCGGAGCCCGTTTAACCTTGATCGGATGTCTAATCAGAGTATAACGGTTTAGCTAGCCCTATGTTTTTTAGGGGGCGTGTTCCTCATTATTGGTATCATCTCCCATCTTTAGCTGTGTTTAAGTGGGCAGCTTTGCTAATGTGCCCTACCCCATATTCCCCACATCCCAGGCAGAGGAGGCTGAGGCCCACGAGGAGCTGGCCTTGGCCCTGTCCCGTGGACTCCAGCTGGATCCCCAGCGCTCAAGCCGGGACTCGCTGCAGGGCTCCAGCGGCTACAGCACCCAGAGCACCACACCCTGCTGCTCCGAGGACACCATCCCCTCCCAGGGTAAGCGGTCCCACTCAGTCACCCACACGGAGCACCACTCAAACCATGCATTCATGTGGCCAACAAACAGTCACTACACTAAATATTAAACTTGTTACTTATTGAGAAGCTGAAGCAGCATGTTCTGCTAACCAGCTAACTACCCACAATCTTACAGACATACAAACAGTACACTATTAACAAGAAAAGGGCGTTAACCCCTTTCTGATTATTTTAAATATTTAGTAATGGTAGAATTTTATGAGCACAGTTGACCTGTTATGATCTACGTCTTAAGTGAAAGATATGAGTTTGTGCAGAGTGAGAAAAACCTACCCTGTGAAACCACCATCCAAGGTAACATGACTGTAGCCATGTGAACTGACGCCCACGGTAATGTCACCAAACATGCTGTTTTCTGAGTGTCTGTTTTCCTTCCAGTGTCTGACTACGATTACTTCTCCGTGGGCAGTGAGCAGGAGGTGGACCAGCAGGACTTTGACAAGTCCTCCACCATCCCACGCAACAGCGACATCAGCCAGTCCTACCGCAAGCTGTTCCAGGCCAAGCGACCAGCCTCCACCGCTGGGCTGCCCTCCACGGGGGGCCCCGTCATCATCACCCCGGGTGTGGCCACCATCCGCCGCACGCCCTCCACTAAGCCATCGGTGAGGCGGGCACCCAGTGCCGGGGGACCCATCCCCATCAAGACCCCGGTCATTCCGGTAAAAACGCCCACGGTGCCTGACCTTCCAAGTCCCGGCTTTTCCAGCCTGGGCGGGGGATCTGAGGAAGGGGAGGAACCAGCCAGCCCCGGGTCACCGGAACCCGGCGGGGAGAGCGACCAGCCGGGGTTCCTGCCCTCGGCCTCCTGGAGCGGCCAGGCCTCCACCAACCCCCCAGGGGCACAAGCCCAGCCCCAGGCCCAGGCCCAGGCCCAGCCCCAGCCCCAGCCCCAGCCCACCACCCCCCAAGGAGATGTAGGGACACCAGAGGATCCAGATGAGCAGTTGGAGGAGGTGGACTCTTTTGACGTTCAGGGAGATGACATGCTTCTGGCTATCCGCCGGGGCGTCAAGCTGAAGAGGACAACAACCAACGACCGCTCTGCACCACGCATCGCGTAGGGGGCGCCAGAGAGCCAGACTCCAGAATGCCACAGTATTCACAGGCCATCCTGAGGCTTCGTCCATTCCAGTGTGGTTCGAAGGAGGCAAAGTAATTATTATGATCATGATAATAATAATAATTATATAAAGTTCAACTTTTGATTTTTGCTTTGAAGGTAGGGAGAGGAACAATTTATCCTTTTAAGAGGCTGACGTCACTTCTGTTCATTTTCATCAACTACAGAAAGCGAGTGTCTGGTCCTCCTGTCGCCTCAATGCCTCTGTATCCCAGTTCAAGGTTCTCACATTTTCCATGCAGGATGTTCTTTGTGAACCTCAATTCTTAAGACCGGTTCGGCACAGAGAATGTAGCCTATGGATGTTTTTCTTTTTATTTGCTTTTTATTTTTAAGTATTATTTCTACATTTTCCAGAAGGCCACTTCAAATAGACCATGCACTCAGTAGCGGTGGTATAATTCTCAGAGCACATGCCAGTTAATGGCGAGCAGTGCTTTGTGGGTAATTCGCCAAATACTACCGATTCCCGTATTACAGGTATACGGTTATAAAGTCAGATATTTAAAAAATATATAAAAAAATACAGCCAGCTCTTCAGAAAAATCCAAATGTATACGCTTTATAAATATGTTAAAATGCTTTAGAAGAGGCTGCTTTGCTTTTATTGTTCTTCATTTGTAGATTTTTTTCTATTTTACTTGAGTCTGACATGCATGCAGCCTGACCACTCTAACTGGTTCGCGCTTGTAAAGAAGTTGTAATATTCATAATGCACACAAGTTTCTCTTCACAAAAACATGCACTATTGTTGTCATTATCTCTAATACTGTCCTGAACTGGATACTCTGCAGTGGCAACAAAGCCTAGTAACACTGTAAATACTTAACGGTCAAAATTTTTGGGATTAATTTATTCTCTTCGGTTTAAACCTTAATCCTTACATCTGAATTAATGCTTTCTCATATGTTCTGTTTATCTTATATTAATATATAAATCTGTTGGAGTCTTGAGGCCTTTTGCTGTGAAATTAACACAGCAGTTAAGTTCTGCGGCCAGCTGCTTTTTTTTTGTTTATCTGTGTACAGCTACGCACCTCCCTGTATGGGTCATTTCTGACTAGCAGAGGACCTGACTCTTTCTCTTAATTCCCTCTAGAGGGCAACAGAGTTCAGTGCCCAGGTGAGCATTTGATTATGCAAGCCATTAAATGGAGCGCTTCACCGAAGCTGTAAAATTGTGTTAATGGTTTTTTATATTATTATTATTATTCTGTTATCAGCCTCTTGTTCGGAGTTCTGTATGACCAGAGTGTGTGTAGACCCACAAACTCTACATACCTTGCATGTCACACGCTGTCTGCACACATGACCTAGTCATGGTTACTCCCAGAAGCACACCTACAGTATTGTCGTGGCAGCACAGAACGTTGTAGCTAGTTCCTATAGTTAGCCGTGTACACTCTCGTACGTAGCTTTCCCTAACGTCCGCCGTCATACCCGCTACCGACCAGTGGAGTAAGTTGTCATAGAGCTACTACTAACCCCCAGTGTAGAAAGTTGTTTGACGTTTAATCTTAGCGGAGGGAGAGTGGACTGCCTTGTAGTCTTTCCTGCAGGGTGTGGGATTCTTGATTTTGTACATGCGTCTATTATAATTATTCTGTTTTTATAATTTTGCATGCTTTCCATTGAGTCGCAGCATCCCACTGTGTTTTCCCAGAACTCTAATTTGGGGGGGGGAGAGAGATTTGGACAGAAAAGGGCCAGTCAGTCCCAGTGGTGCTTCACATGCACCCCAGTCACCCGAGTACGAAGCAGCGATCTGGCTACGACGGTGCAGAAACAAGCTGATCTTTGTACCTCGAACAAGCGGATCACGTGCAATTATAAAGGACGAACTAGCGGTAATTACCTTACGCATTTCAAACACCCATTACCTCTAGCTTTAATGCTCATCTTTTTTTTTTGTACATTTTTTTTTTTTTTTGGATTTGCAAATTGAAGATCTACAAGTTTCCACACTGTTGCTACTTGTGGTGATACTTGGAGAGTAGGAGCTCTGCCTATCTATTCAATGTGAATATAATATAAAAGTTGTATAGTCTATATCACATAGGGAACTTCAAATGCTCAGCCACCTGTAGGTTTTCCTTCTCAGTCGCAGGCCTGAGATGTTGTAGGGGGGAAAGGCCCCGTTTTAAAAATGCGGAATCTGCAGCTGATGCAATGTGCAAATGATGCTAAAACCCTATTGGTGGTTCCCCCTCATTACCGAGGTTTTGATATTGTCTGTGCACCAACCTTTACTTGTAATAATGCTGTGAATCAGCTGTTTAGATATTTATCATCAGAGCATATCTAGAGATTTTTTTTTTTTTTTTAAAGTTGCCAAATTTTCTGTAAGAATGTGTAAAACCAATTTAAGTACTTTAAAAGAAAATGTGTTTTTGCATATTGTAAAAGCAGACTGTCAGATACTAGTTAGTTGCTAGTTTGTACTCAGTTGACCTCTTTCCCTGTACAGTTGTTCAAACAGACTGTAAATCCCCCGATTTCCTTTTTTTGTGTAACTGCTTAAGCCCTGTATTAAAGATTATGCAAATCCATTTTTTTCCCAGCCTGTCACTCTTGATCCTAGTGTTAAACGTCTTTCACTTAGAGTTCTGTCTTCCACAACCTTCCCCAGGATAGAACAAGTAATTGTTCATTAAACATCACACAGTATTCGTGTCAGGTGAGGAACACGCGGGCTGCTTGCGGGATGGCATCATAACAGTACTTTAATGTGTTTAGGGGGTCAGTTCTTGAAACCGAATACCCATGTTCTATGTACATCCAGGCATGTTCCACAGCTATGTTCAACTTCCCCTTTGCAGTGGGGGCGCTCAGACTGGCCGCTCCCTGGGCCTAGTGACGTACTGCCACCACAGAGGGGGGAGATCGCCCTCCCTGCGGGCCGGGGGCAGGGCCTCAGTCCTGGGGCCCCCCGCAGGAGTCTCTTCCTGCAGTTGTTGCACCTGCAAAGTGCAACCGGACAATGTGACCATTCTCGATCGCCGATTTACTATAAAACTGATGATACTTTGGGATTCACCGCATTCACAAAAATGTAACCGATTCGCGCTGACCTCCCGATCCCAGCTCTTCTCCCGGAGCTTTTTCCACTGCTCCCGCTTGGAGAAGTAATCCGGGTACGCGGCTTTCTCCGAGGGATGCCAGTAATCCAAACACCATTCGGGGACCTAAGTACGGAGTCACTGGTGTCAGGCACCGGTGGCCAAACCACCCCGTTAAACGGCCGTTGCTCGGCTCAAAGAGGGAGGGTCCCCTACCTTGTAACACTCGTATCGCTCGTAGGAGGTGCCCCCAGGGGAATCTGGGAAAAGGTAGGGCTGAGGGTGTTGATTTGCCCAGAACTCCTCCTCTCCAGCTTTCAGCATCAGCGTGGCTTTCACCATGTCCTTCTCGTTCTTGTTCTCATCGAACCGGGATCGCAGCACACAGGCATAGAAGCGGTACTTGTCCCTGTCGACCCAAAGGCATTCGTTGTACGACATGACGCTAATGGTGTGACCATGTGGATCGTAGATTCTCACAGAAATAGACTGCAATAAGATTACACCAGGGACATGAGGGAGGGAGAGCAATAAAAAGCCTAATAAAGCTAAATTCCTCTCCAACACTGTGACCCCTATCTTCACATCATAGTTCAGGGTAATTTATCCGATAACCAAGAACGAACTGCTCCACAGGAAGTCTTTCAAAACTAAGATAATGATCTAGTGCATGAGGGCATTGAATTAAGTACCCTACTATCCTATAGGCACACCCTCCAAAGTGTTCATTATCAACAAAAAGTGTCAATCGCATCAAGCCCAAGACACCTGGTAGCTACATGCAATCATATTTTTAAAAGGTAGCAATGACTCGTTCTGTCCTCATGGTGGCACTCGAAGGCTAAACACTGGGTCTCCATAATGTACGTGTACTCATGTATCGATTTTCTCCAGTTTAAGTCAATAATACGCCGTGAAACTTTAATTCCTATCCTTTGGTGTTTATAGTATCTATAGACACACGGCTAATCAGAAGATCAAACTATTTAATCTAGAAAAAGCACGGCATTTCAGGCTTCTGACAGCGAAGCAAATCTCTAACATTACTAAACAGAACAACCAGAAATAACCGCTTTATAACTACTAATCAACAAGCGCGATGGTACTGCTGCACAAAACGCTTAAGAAACACGCTGCATTCAGTACAGACCTTTACACCAAAGTAATCCGCTGACACTGGCGTCTCCTGACCTGCGCTAGCTAACGGGCTCGGGCCTTCACTGCATAAAGCGTAAGAAAGCGCTAGGTCCCCCCACCACGAAGCATCTCCGTTAATATGCTGCCCTTACCTGAATATACACCAGGACTCAAGGTGCCGCAGAGCCTTCTTGTAAAGCCTGAGCACTTTCTGCTGATGAGTGAGATACGCAGAAGCCATTTCGTCCGGCAAGCCCCCCGACCGGGATCACCTTCTCCCGCACACGCATGCGCCCTTCTACGTCTCCCGTTCACACATGCGCCCTTCTTCTTCTCGACGCGCTCGCAGCGCTAAGGAGCTCTGCTTCCCCCTACGGGGCAGTTGAGGAAGACGCGTTCACTTGTGCTATCTATACTGCGTTAGAAATTTCCTAACCAAATTCCCCCTTTGTCCCTGCTGCTAGGGAAGATGTTCTCCGTGACCATACCTCCTCCTTTTCCCGAATATTTTTGGGACCTAAGATGCTCGAAATGTCCTTGATTTCGCCTTGTTTCATGTTGACGTATGCTTTCTACAGTCAGAATATTTCCCGTGTGAATATTGCGTTACTTTCACGCCTCTCTTTGCGTCCCGCCCCTGGGGTCGTCTTTTTGTGCAGCAAAATATGGTCATCCGGAGATACCCATTCTTCACTTCAATATAGGGGCAGATCTAAGGGATGACCACTTAACCTGGCTTCCCTTAAATGTACCCAGACCCATTTGTAACCGATGCTGTGACCCATCATCTGTGAACCAAACCACACTGGCCCCTGGACTATCTATGGTAATTGGCTTGGCTAAATCTGCTATTTTTCCAGATTTGCTATCCTGTCATAATCCATCATTTATTACATTTCATATGTATTATGTTTATCACTGTTTGCAGTCACTGTCATTGTCAATAGCAGTTGTATGAGTAAGTAAGGCAGGGAAGATCATTTTTTGACATTTAAAACAGTAAAATTGCGTTTTTATTTATTTTTTGGCTCTGGCTTGTCTGCAAAGAGCATCAGTAATGGCGCATATTCGATATAGGCTGCCAGTGTTGTGCTCTGTTGCAACCTGTGATATAAATAATAATAATAAATAAAGCGGTATCAAAGACCAATTTAACATAGGCCTACATAAAACGTGCAGCTATATATAGAAATAATACTATTCTGCTACTTTGTATTTAGCAAATGCTATATGATCTTTTCATAGTATTTAGTATTTATTATGATAATTGCATATCTTATACATACATTTCTGAAATAACCATAACAGTAATACACAAAGAACATATATTATTTTGAAATACATAATCCGGTTTTATTTAGAGTTGCTTGAAAAACAATTTTAAATGTTTTTTTTTATTATTCAGATTATGATGTGGTAAATACGAAGTGCGCATACACCTATTTAATTGCATGTTAACTATGTCAATATCTACCAGAGACCAGCGAGTTTCACTGAAACTGAGGACCACGTCATTTTATGTCCTGCAGTAAAGCGTATTGCGTCATGCTGCAAAGCACTTTACGTCCCTTTGAAACGCTCGAGCCGGACAGTTACTTCCGCGTTCCTTGCATAGCAACGCCGCGGAGAAGATTGCTGAGTGTCGGGCCCCTTGCAATATAACTTTACGAGTTTTTTAGGCATGTGCTGATCTCCGTGTGTCCTTCCTCCCCTCCCCCCTAACCCATGGCGTCCCCGCCAGCTCGGATCGGCCAGAAGGCCTTGGCTGTAGTGGACGTTACATTCCGGGTTCCTTGCATCTTTATCATCGACGCCATTTTTAACTCCTCTCACACCGAAGCTGATCTGGGAGGCGGATGGTTCGAGGCTATCGGGAGGATTTTTATCAGAGTATTAGGTAAGGTCGCGCACGGCTTCGGCACTGCCCGGTACCGTGTGGCCCGCAACGTCTACGGGCTGTCAGTTTGCTAGGTAAAACAGTGTGTGACAGCACCTGGCTAGCTGTCTGTGTCACCTGTCAACTTGGATGTACCCATACAAATCCGTTGTCCTCCTATTGACTGACACTTCCAGGGTGTGCTGTATAATGGCTTCACGATCGCTTTATTCGCCTGTCCCTAATGGTACATTTTACCCGGCAGGATGCAGTTAAATCTGATAATTTCGTTACGAAATTTCCTTCATCCTCTTAGCACCGGTAAAGCCTCTTATACAGATGCCAGGCCTTTGCTTCAGCATCCCGATTCTTGACTTGTACATACTTCTATTGCCTTCCAACACTGATCTGAGTCTTGCATTTTCTTATAAAGCAATAGAATGCGCATGATGAATCCGCCCCACAAAGTGCTTGCCACGTCCCGAGTGCCTCTCCAGCATCTTTCCTTTAAATATTTCTCCATACACTAATCATTTACTATCGTTAAATATTTTACACTTTCGGACGTATCTGTCTGCTTCTGTGATGGTTCCGCGATCTCCATTACCCCGTTAAAATAATTTTATTTTTAAATGCAGTTTTCCGATTCAAATGTATAATTGTCCCTCTTTCATACATTGTTTTAACATTCAGTTTATTATCATCATGCAGAGTGCAAGTACAGTGCCAATTAAATGCATTTAGCATTTGACAAAACCAGTCAGGTAATATTGCACTTTCCAATGGTATAAATGCCACTAATGTTCTATAGCAGGAGTTTTTTGAACCAGACTGACAAACTAAAAATAGATCAGACCTAGGAAAGTCAGGACTGGTGTGTGGGTGGGTGGTACATCAGATCTTCACAGGTGAGAGGCAGAGACCCTGTCAGTACCAGGGCAGTCAAGTTTGTGTTTAAATCTTCACTGTCTCCTGATTAAAGGTTCCTCCGTATTAGTTTACTTGCTTTTATAACGTTCTCTATCAGGGACTTAATTTCAAAGTTAAATGTTAAATTCGATTGCATTTCTGTTACTCAGCCTCACATTTTTTCTTCTTTGTTTCCCCAGCATTTGGTGAAGTAATGTACAGCTGGCCAGGAATTAAAGGCAAAGCTGATAAGCTATAATGGAATATGGGTGGATGGGATACCTTAGATGAATATAATTTCTCATTATTAATCAGAGGTCTTGCATTCATTTAGTTAGTTCAAGTGAACCCATTTGTAATGCTGAAATAATTTTAGTTGTTTTTCATTGCTTCATTGCTCTGTCTGGCTGGTTTGGCCATGCAGTGTTATGGTCACATCCAATGCAGTGTGTGACACTTGTCATCGGCCACCCTGTTTCCCATGCAGGTGTCCTGCTTTCCAGCACGGTCCTGGTTCTGTCACAGCGGGCACTCTTCCGGTTTTACGCCTTGTTCCTCGCTGTCCTCCTGGGAGCCGTGGCCGTCTGGCTGAACTGCTACGTGGCTTGGCATGCAAACCCATATGGTGGGTATGATGCTTTCGGTCTGCATGTCTTCCCTGGCGACAGACCCACCCTTTGGCTCGGGGTGGCCATGGTCCAGCTGGCTCTGGGGGCCGGCTATGTGATGCTGCTCGGCCTGCGGCCGGCCTTGGCAGCCTTCGTGGTTTTGGCCGTGATGCTGCCCATCGGGACTTTGGCGGTTGGATTACCGTCGGAGGCGCGGCAGCTAGTGGCCGCGGCCTCAGGCCTGGTGCTGGCCGTCCACACACTTGCATATCTGACCCTGAAAGTCAAGTGGTTCTGCTTCTCCTGTCGCTATGTCTACCTGCTTCTCCGGCACCTGCACCGGGTCTATGGTGTCCAGATGCTGCTGGAGGACACCTGGAAGAGGATCCGCTTTCCTGATGTGCTCCGGGTCTTCTGGCTCACCCGTATGACTGTGCAGGCCGTTATCCTGCTCTACGTCGTTGGGGCGACAGGGAACCGGGATGGCAGCCAGAGTTATCTCACCGGGGACGTCTTCTGGGACTTGTTCAGTAACCTCATCATCAGTGGCTGCGACTCCACGCTGACGGTGCTGGGTATGAGTGCAGTGATCTCCTCCATCGCGCATTACCTTGGCCTAGGAATTTTGGCATTCATCGGCTCCACGGAAGAGGAGGACAAGCGACTTGGCTTCGTTGCCCCGGTGCTATTCTTCATCTTGGCTTTGCAGACAGGGTTGAGTGGGCTAAATCCCGAGGAAAGACTGGTGCGGCTCAGCCGTAACCTGTGCCTTCTGCTGACCGCCATCTTGCATTTCATTCACGGGATGACCGACCCTGTCCTCATGTCATTGAGTGCCTCTCACGTGTCGTCCTTCCGGAGGCACTTTCCCGTCCTGCTGGTGTCGCTCTTGCTCTTCGTCCTGCCTGTGGTGCTGAGCTATGCCCTCTGGCAGCTCTACGCTCTCAACACCTGGCTGTTCGCCGTCACAGCCTTCTGCGTGGAGCTTTGCCTCAAGGTTGTCGTGTCATTGACGGTCTACGTGCTCTTCATGGTTGATGGCTACTATGGTGTGCTCTGGGAGAAGCTGGACGACTACGTGTACTATGTGCGCTCTGCAGGAAACATTATCGAGTTCATGTTCGGGGTCGTCATGTTCGGGAATGGGGCCTACACCATGGTGTTTGACTCCGGCAGCAAGATCCGCGCTTGCATGATGTGCCTCCATGCCTACTTCAACATCTACCTGCAGGCCAAGAATGGCTGGAAGACGTTCATGAACCGCCGGACTGCCGTGAAAAAGATAAACTCCCTGCCAGAGGTTAAGGGCAGCCAGCTGAGAAATATCGAGGACGTCTGTGCCATCTGCTACCAGGAGTTCAGCTCCTCGGCGCGCCTCACGCCATGCCGGCACTACTTCCATACCCTCTGCCTGCGCAAGTGGCTGTACATCCAGGACACCTGTCCCATGTGCCACCAGAGGGTCTACATCGAGGACGACGTCCAGGACAGCTTTGTCTTCTCCAACAATAACGGGTACGTCGCCCCTAACGAGGATGCAGTCGAGCCGGCCGCTGACGGGGGGGCGGATCCCGTTGCCACAGACCTCGAGGACGAATTTCTGGAAGACAACGACAGCATTGAGTATGATGAGGATGAGTGGGAAATGCAAAACAGGGGAATTCCCGTAGAGGAAGACTATGTCGATGACGAGACAGACTCCAGTGGGGAATGACCCGAATGTAATTTGACTTTCATTTATGGCAAAATCAGGGATGCTCTTTTTTTCCCCCTTGAAGGGCTCACGCGGTAAAGGCGAAGGTTGTGGTACAGTGTTCCGAGCGATATTACGTAAAAAGAAAACGGGAGGAATCCAAGCAGGCTACCAGCTGTTACTTAATTGTTTGGTGTAAAATGACTGAATAATATATATTTTAAAGAAAAAATATGATTATGTTTGTATTCGTTTATTTCTCAGTAAAGTTCATTTTATTTATTTTGTTCAACTATTCAGGTTAAATATTTAGAGAAAGAAGAACATCCTAATATAAATCCCCGTTAAGGATTATCATGAAGGTGACTCGTCCAAGACAGATCTGTGACAAGCAGAAAGAATTCATTTCATGTGACGGGCTGCTGTAACCACAGATATACCTCTGATCGTCGTTACTGGTCTCTTGTGTGACCTTACTGGAATTGTGTACGTTATTGTACATGCAATAAAATGGATTTTCCTTTAAAATGCTGCATTGGAAATGTCTGTTCCAGGTTAATGGTTTGCGTTGAATGAAAAACACAATATGTCTCATTCACATTAGCCTTTGTTTGGTTTTGGTATTCAGTCAGGTCTAGCAGGTATTTAATGTGTTACCAAAGCAAGGGAAGCTTTGGTTAACTCCTTCTTCCTAAAAATACCATTGATTGTTAAGGTATTTCACTTCTAATTGTAGCATTGATAGTTCCATCCTGGGGCCTGTATCATGTAGCAAGAGTTCTTGCTTAGTTGGATTACTTAATTTGTGGGATTTGAGGTGGTCTGAGCTGAACATAAGTGATCGAAGAGAGTCTGTTTAAACTGAAGTACTTCACTGAAGTAATCTGGCTAAGCAAGGATTTGATCTTCGTGATGCTGGCCCCTGAAATGGATGTTGCTATTGTGCCTTAGAAGAATACTGTACCATAATTAGTTAAATGCAAGGTTTTTACTGCATGAATGGGTGATGTGTGGAACAGGAAGGATGTATGGTGATCAACTAAACCTCACAGCCAGATCATACGTGTTTAAATGACAAATATGATGTAACTATTATAATTCTAAATTTCTCATTTCAAACGGCTTTTCACATTTTCTAACCTTTTTTCTTATTGGGTTCTGGAAACATATTTTTCACATATATTTTTACATTTTCATGTTAGGACCTTGTATATGTGATATTTAACTAGAATTAGCTTGATCCTTGTTTTTAGTTACTAGTGTAATTTATGGCTGGGCAATGTCTAAAAAATAATTGAATTAAAAACAAGTACACAGCACCAAGTAGAGCACTTTAAAAATATTGGCAGTGTTGATTAGTGGTGCTGATCATCATTTGTTAATGTCTATGGAGAATGAAGGATTGGCATTTAAAAACATGTCACAAGTGCTTCGCAAACTTTATAAAAGGCGTGCAGCCTCAGAAAGTGTTGGGCTCTCCATGTACCAGTGGCGGAGAAGTTGCCGACGTGGAGAGAGAAATGCAAGGCTAAGAAATAAGGCTCATGGACATCACCACCAAGAAATGTTCAACATCTACGCTGCAGCTGCATCAACGACAACAGAAGCAGAATTCACAACTGCAACAGCACGGGTGTGAGTAAGGGATTACCGCCCGTAAGTGTTCAAGTGTCGAGAAAGGTGAGCACTATCTGCGACCTCGACATGGGTGACTATAGGGCAGTGTGATGGTCAATCTGCCTGCACCGCAAATTTCATTGTCAGCTCATTTGGAAGCATAGTAACTTGCCCATAGCTGTTATTTCATCCAGTAACTCAGTACTTCCTATTCCATTTATACTGCCACACAAGTAATGAAATGCTAATTAAAAAACAATATAACCGCTTTAATAAACTAATACACATTTCTATCTATCAATCTATTTCTCTATTTATTTCCTTTGTAGAAATTCATTCTCCCCAGTCGATGGTCACATCCAATGCAGGTATATGCACAGCGAATGTGTGTGTCTGAACCGCCTCCATGTCACTCAGTACCTGTAATTTAACATCCATTGGTATACAGCTACTTTCTAAGTATTAGTCACCAAAGTGGAGGCCTCCCATTTTTAGTAACTGCGTGTCCTGTTCAGGGTTGTGGTGGCATAAGGCAGGGAACAACCCAGAATGGAGCGCCAATACACACATCATTCACACCTACAGGCAATTTGGTAACTGTTGGGTATAGAACTGCATGTATGCACTGCCCTCCTGACTCAGCACCAGCTTCTCATCTGACCTGTTCACTGTGTCGTTGCTGAAAGATACCCAGCCCTTTTCTTCATCACTAAGTGTTTCCGTTACAGTGACCAGATAATCCATGTCTGGAAGGACACTAAAATGACCTGGTTTTCACTTAAGCGCCGAGTTCTCGCTGTGTGCTGATTGGTCAGTCTCCTATAATCAGGCATGTGTCACTAATGTTGATGTGAAACAGCTAGATGAGTTTTTCAGCCAAGGTAACAAACCAGTCAAAACACAAGAAGAATTGAATTACACTGGACCCTCAAGTTATGACTGACCTGACATACGAACAACTTTATTTACGACCAAAATTTTACCTTTGACTTACGACCAGAGTCATGAGTTAGGACCCGAATGCCGGTCGAGGCAAAATGTATATCCACTTGTGCAGTTGTAAACAAAACACACCCCGTACATTATACAACCCTTTTGTATTATGAAAAGTTTAGGTAAGGGGTGCTATGGGAGGTTCGGAACGCATAATGGGCATTTCCATTATTTCTTGTGAGAAAAATGACTTGACTTATGGCCAACTTGAGTTATGACTAGCCCTAGCGAACGAATTGAGTTCGTAAGTCAAGGGTCTACTGTATTTAGCCAAGCACAGGAACCTTTCGGTTTTTAAATTATTTGTAAAACCTGAAATGATGTTATTTACCAAAAGATCATCTTTACTATTATTCATTACAAGTCCATAGCTAATGTCATGTAGGGAAAAGTTATCAAGGTTATGTACCTTTGGATAAAGCCAGTCATGGATATCCAACCATAATGCATCTACATACATACAATGAAAAAACAAGTGATCTGTGGTTTCAATATCATCACAGAATATACATTTGTTGGTATCAAATCCAAATCTAAGTCTTA
>JAODKE010000146.1:8236780-8249235 GCA_026779605.1 Mormyrus hasselquistii
AGGGGGTTGTGAAATATTTTTTTGGGATATCCGGTTGTGGTTTTTTTTTTTTTCCCCAAAAGGGCCCCCCCCCCCCCCCCCCCGAGTGTATTATTGCTCATGGCCAGCAGGGGGCACCTAAACCTTGGGGGCCTCACAGAAACACATGGTTTCAGTGGTGGTAAACACCGTTGCTGTATCCTGTCGCCTCCTTCTGGGTACCAGTGCCTATTCCTGGTTACTGGCCCGGAAACTCCACCCCCTCAGCCCGTGTGACAATTTCATGGTGTTAATTACACCATTTAAAATTTTGCCTGTGATGAATGCGATCCGAAAATATCCCAACCTGGTCGTGATCCTGAAATGCTGCCTTGTGATGTGTTAGAGCCGCACTCATACTGGGAGGGTGAGGAAACACTTGTAAATGCCTTTTTTTTTTCTATTTCCAGCCCCCGGATTTCAGAGATGCTTGACCAAATGTTCTGCCTCAATCGCCAGCCCCCCCCCCCCCCAGTGCCTGCCCCCTGTCAAGCCGCATGGCAGCCTTCACTATAATGACACACGCTCTACAACTGCTTTCAGGCCTCCAGCCACAAGGGGGAGCACAGCCTCTCATAGCTCCTGTAGGGGCAGCCCTAGAGGACATCGGGGCCTCTGATTTGCTGCTCCCCAGCTCACGTAGATCGCTCACCCCATAGCATTCGCTATTCTGCCCTACACTGCATAACATTTCTTTATATGGTTACATTCAAGCTCATTCTATCTGACTTCAGAACATGAAATGTTTGTCTCTGTTTCAGTTCGTAAACAAGTAATTTAATATCTCTAATAATCTGAGCTGACTTTGGCCTGCCTTTACACTTTCAATGATCCCTGTATGGACCTTCTAGAATGAGCATAATAATCCCTCACATTTAAGAGGGGCAGGAAATCTATTTTTTCTCTCCCAAACAACTTAAAGGGTCTTATTTGTTTATTTTTCCCACCTGGAAGCTTGTTGGTGCAAGCCACAAACCTGAGAGCTTCTGCTTATGACGGACGGGAATCAACCACTAAATGAATGGACAACCAATATCGAACCGCAAAAATGGCAGACAACTGGTCCTGCACACCGCAGAGTACATTATCCTATAAGTGCAAACATTCCCACTCAACAATGAGGGGCCCATCCAGTCCACAGACAGCTCTCCACGTACTTAAACCGCCGTAAGTAGGTTTACGGAAGCGCTAATGCAAGAAGGTGGCATATTCCTATAAGTACATTTACACTGCATCTCGGCAGGTATCACTAGTATATTTTTGGCTCATGTGTTTTTTTTTTTTCTTTACGGTGTCTTCAACCTTATACAAAGGTAATACTGACTTACACAAGGGTTTGTGTAACGGATTACTTATGTACTTATGTCAGTTGAGACCTGCAGGTGTCCCCCCCTCCCCCCCGCGTCAGGTGTTTATATGATTGGTTTATCCAAGTCAGAGCAAAAGCCATGCTAAAGCTATGTCTGTCATCTTCTGTCTGCTTAGTTTGCAAATAACCAAGGCTGGTGGGAACTTCATGCATCCAGAAAGTGTGGTTTGGGGTGCATCAGCAGGTACATACTGCACAGCCAGACGCTTCTGCTCTGCCGTGAGCTCCTCAGGCTTTACACACATCCCTAGAAGAAGGTAGGAAGTAGGAAGACTTCAGTCTGCATGAATGAACCCCCAAGGCGACATATAGCATGTGTAGACGGTTCTCTGCTCACCGTCATGCACCTGAAAGGCCAGCATGGTGACCTTCTGGGTCAGGATCATCAGGGGCCTGCAATCAGAGGTTCAGCCGTGACTATGCCACAGAGCATTGTTTCCCAGTCCGGGCCTCAGGGACCCACAGACAGTCCACATTTTTGCTCCCTCCCAGCTGCCTGCCAGACAGTCTACGTTTTTGCTCCCTCCCAGCTCCTCCCAGTTGGGTAACACCGCCATAGAAATCAATGATTCTGCTGGGATCTGCAGGTGATGCTATTTGTGGTCCATAGTGTAACTGGGCAGGGTTTCATCTTCACCATAATCGCATGGACCTTATGTATGTAACCGTGAATACATTCTTTCAACACTATGAAGCTAGAAAGCTACAACATAGATGTGTTTATTATTTACATCCTGAGTCAGTGTACCAAGATTTACATAAACAACCCTGAGGTTCAAGTGATGTCAACTATGGCAGAACTCTGACAAGCTCATGACAGCAACAGGATTTATATATCCATCCATTTTCCAAACTGCTTATCCTTCTGGGTCGCGGGGGGTTTGAGGCCTATCCCAGAAGCTACGGGCATGAGGCGGGGAATAACCCAGGACGGGGAGCCAGCCCATCGCAGGGCACACTCACACACCATTCGCTCACACATTTGCACCTATGGGCTATTTAGTAACTCCAATGAGCTTCAGCATGTCTTTGGACTATGGGGGGAAACCGGAGTACCCAGAGGAAAACAGGAAGTATCCTGTAGCCTAATTGGCTCATCCGTACAGCTGAGGTGCACCATGGGTAATTGGGCTCTGTATACCAAGGATAGGAGTGGAAGAATCAGTTTAATTTGAATCAGAGAAATGAAGTGTTAACTTGGAATTGGAGGTGTCACATGACCAGGAAGGACTTAAGCAAAGGTAAATACTAAATCATCATCATCTGGGCTCGACAACATAATGTGTTTCAGCGGATGGCCCCCACCACCTGGAATTGCCCTCACCTGTGTTCCTCTGTGGCACAGATTGCAGAAAAGCCCCTTTGTCTACACGGGCTCTGCGATAGGTAGGCAGGCTGACGCTGAGTCAACAGTGGTCAGGTTTTTTATTAATTCTGTATTTAATTAAGGGAGTGTTTTTAACGGGGGGAACTGGCAAAACGGCAGATAAGAAAGAAAGTCTCACCAACTATGAAAACACCAGTGAACCTCCCAGTGCACGCATGCATGCTGAAATATGGACATTTGGTCAACTACTTAACTTGTGAAAGAGGATCCCTAAATTAAACACTCAAAGGGTGTGTTAACTAATCATCTTTTCCTTCCCACACTCGAAAGCTCTCCTCTCCAATTCATGGAGGTGGTGGGGGGGCTGCTTTGCTGATTTTCCTTGTTTTGGATGTGATTTCGGTTATTCAGATTTTTTTTTTTACCCAAGCAGATAGTGAAAGGTGACACCTGTTCTTTTGTGTTCAATAAGGGACATCGAACTACGCAGAAATCTAGAAAAGAGAAGCAAACTGTCCACAAGCTGAAACAAGCAAAGATCTTTGTCTGCTGTCCGAGGCAAATCTAGAACAGAATATCTATGTCTCCAGGCTAACTGACAGATTTGTCTCAGCTGTGGACTTTCACCGTCCATAGGCACCGCACAGCCACCTTTATAAGCCCTTGAGTGTGAATCTCAGCAGCTGCCGCTCCCCACGGCTCCATTTCGGCAGCTGGCTTCCCACACTCACCCGGAGAAGTCGGTGGACAGGATGCCATAGCTGAAGATGTAGGCACGGCTGATCTGGCAGATTGTGAGGTAGGCCATCGCCATGATCAAAGAGTATCTGAAACGCCAATCAAATTATGTTTTCTTTGACACTTGCACAAGCAAGACTACAGGTACATTGGAATTCTTTAGTTCCCACTTATCCTGTCTGACCCTTTTGTCTCTCTCTCTTTCACACACATGCATACACAAACATTTCTTTTCATATCTTTGTGCAGACTCTATATTCAGTTCTATATGAAAGACTGTAATCCCAACAATGATGACCTTAACTCCTACCCAACCCTAACCTGAACCGTAAGTAACCAAACAAAATACCGGACTTTTGGAATTTTTAGTTTTTTTGATTACAGTTACAGTTTTTTTTTTAAATTAAATTTAATGACTTTGCCGTTATGGGGACTGAAAAAATGTTCCCCACAGCATCATAATAACACGTTTTTATCACATTGTGGGGACTCTACAATATAATATATATACACACGCCGCACAGCTGAGATTGAAGCTCAGGGTCTGAGAACAGGATTGGCCATTTATCTACCGCCCTTGGAGCATTTGGGGGGGGTGAGGTTAACAACCTTACTCAAAGGCCCTAATGCGACGTGACTCAAACCAGGGCCTAACCGGCTGGGTCACCGCTATGCTGGAACGCAGCAACACCCGATGCAGGGCTCCCACGTTTATGTCAGAGCTTTTTATATGAATCGTTGACTAATCTTAGGTTTGCTTCCAGTTCAACAGGAACGATGCTTCGTCTTAACCTTAAAACGGCAGTGGGTCTTATCAGGCGATAAAAGGCGAACACAGCAGCGTTGTGACATGGACGGTCTGGTTATGAATGTAATACAGAGGCAACCAGACAAACCGTGACTGAAACATGCTGTCACCTGATACTATGTCGCAAAACACGCTTTTCCTGTCCGGTCTGTCTGTGAGCGCAGAAATAACTCCGTAATCTGAATTTTAGGTGAATAGAACTGACACCCCCCCCCCGCACGGACAGCCACGTTCTAACCTTTCTTGCCACTGTTGAGAATTTTCATCAGATTATATTTCCTCGCTTAGGATTTAGAATTTTGAGTTTGTGGCCGTGAAGCTGATGTATGTAACAAGTGTGAGGGAATGAAAGAGCTGAGCCACACTGGTTCAGGTTTACAGTGATGGGGAGACGGCTGGCTTGTCGGGGGACGTCAGTGTCGAAATCACTGCCATTTGTGTGTCTGCAAGGCTGTGTTTCCCTCACAGAGCCGAGAGGAGATTCTGGGTATGTCTCTGGACGTTCTGGAGAACATGACTCACGGCTGATGAGGTTTTTTTCAACTTTTATCCCTCTGTCCCATTCGTCATCAATGTGGGTCACACAGTATTTCAAACTGAGTTGGGGAAGGGGGGGGGGGCTGGTTTAAGGTTTAAAGCCACCTGGCCAAGCAGATTGTGAACAAATCAACGACTGAAAATTTGCCGAAGGTTCTTTGAAAAGATGCTGATGACTCTCACATAAAATCATAACAGCCAAAACATTTCTGAGTATTTCTAATGTCTGAGTAAACTTGGAACAACTGGGTTAATACATCATTCATTATTAAGCACCTCCCAGGGCAGCCGAATCATACTTTTTATTTTCAGTTCTGCTTTTCAGGGCTAAAACTGTGTAATCAAGGCTGGGATATAATAGACAGTTCCCTGTGGGACTGAGGATCATAGGACTCCCATCACAAACGTGATATTTAAAAACCTACTCTTCACAAGCATCAAACAGGAAATGAGATCTAATCCAAAGACATACGTGAAGATATCACTTCACATTAAATGTGTTGCTCACTCTTTTTTCACTCCAGGTAAGATCCCCTTTTTTTATTTTTTCATTTTTTAAATAATACCCCTATTGAGAGTGTGACACCACGGTTACCTGTGGATGTTGTCTGTGTTTGCTTTGATCACGATGCAGTAGCAGGAGAACACCAGGAAAAAAATATGTAATGAGAACCTGTGGAGTAAGAGACAGGGAGAAATTAATTGCAAAGTTATTTCTGCATTTTGTCCAATGACCTTGATCAACACAATCATTAGTGTAAATGTTACCTTTGCTTTGGATTTCCCTAGAGTGACCGTGCATTGACCGCTTTAAGGTTTAGCCATCCGCCCTGGCACTGTTCGTTAGAATATGATTCATTATATTCAAAACGCGAGCGATGGAGCCATGATATTATGGCATGTTGGTGGAGAGCTGTCGCCTGTTACTGCAGGGATATCAGGCGATATCCCTCGGGGGCAGTGTTTTCCTACCGGCCCTTGGGGACCCACAGGGGGCCAACATTTTTGCTCCCTGCCATAAAGTCCACATTTTTTGCTACCTTCCGGGGAGGGAGCAAAAACATGGAATTTCTGTGGGTTCCTTTCGGACCGGATTGGCAAACACTGTCCAAGAGAACCCAAAACATGCACACCTAGCTAGTTTCCAAAGTCGCTATGTTACACAACATCTTCTGCTGTTTAGTTATCAGCAGGGCCTCAGAGCAGCAATCCAAAGTGATTTTTGATTAAACTAACGCAAAAATCTGGCTGTATTTTTCCTGTAAGGAAATGTGCAACAAATTTTGAGATCTGGACACATTGTTTTGTCTAGCGATATTTCTGCGATCGTGAAAAGGAGGCAGTATTTACCCTAGCCTGGATTTGTTGTTGTGTCTTACAAATGGTTACATAAACACCGCTGTAATGTGGATCAGAGTGGGAGGCACAGGCTGAGCTCCGCCTGCATCGGAGTACGAGCGCTGAGGCCACCCGGGAAACTCGCTTTGCAGCTCTCCCAATACCAGCTGGAGTCATGTGTAGCCACATTCCCGTCTGACAAGATTAATTCTTTTCCTCCTACATTGTACGGCCCGAGATAAACACGCTCATTTTGTTCGGCCACAAAGTCGCCATTATCGGGTTACTTTGGAGGGGGCAAAGCTTTGCGCGAAGAAAACTCAGAGGAGAGGCCAGAATGCCGCTTGCCAAGACCGGCGGTAACTGGAGGATGTTACACCGGGGAGGGTCAGCCGGACACCTGTGAGCAAAGCGTCCCCAGGGCACACAGGCGCCCAGGGTGGCGAGAGCCTCCTTACCAGCCAAAGCAAAATATGATGAAAGACACGCCCAGCAGAGAGGCGACGGCGTGCCGAACCAGGGGGCTGACATGCTGGGGGCTCAGGTACGAGCGGAACCAGATGGCAGCCAGGAGGGCGAGAGACTGGCAGGCCAGGAAGTTCACCTGTGAAAATACGGGGGTGGGGATTATCTGAGCAGAGACCTTAATTAGGAATGGAAAGGGAAACATGAATGGGGTGAAATCCTAAGACTACCCTCTGTGAAATGGGCATTTGAGGCAGTACTCCTGGATACCACAACATCCACATTGTTCGAAAGATATTGTTTGAAATGCATACCACCAATAGCTGGATGCCTTTGAATACTCTTAGGAAGATATGAATGCAGCCCATTATAAGGGCAGCTGGGGTCTTTCTGTCCACGTTTTATTCATTTACATTCTTTTCGCCCAAACGTCATTATGACCGGAACCATGTGACGAAGTAGCTTAATTTCCTCTGGCCGATCTCCCAAGCCAGCATGTTTAAGCAAAGAAAAGCACGACTAAATCTCCGATATAGGCCTACATGCCATTAGGTTTAAAAAAATCTGTTACGTAGGTATAACTGGGCCGTGATTCACGCACTGTCAGCCCAACCCGTTTGCCATGATATACTGTAGGTGGGCTGCATACAGCTAAATCCACCCTGAACTCAAACAAAACATAGGTGGCCAGTTACTCTGCTTTAATTCATGTCTAAAAGGGGAAACCACAACTTCGGAGGAGGCTCGCAGAGTCAGAAATACTGAAAATAATAACCGGACTTTAATTGTTTTTAAACGTGTTTATAAATACAATACATCCCCTTACAGCGCTGGCAACCTTTAAGCATTATTTAAGAGACGAAATGTTTTATTATTATTATTATTATATAAGAAACTAAGTATTTAATATTGTGGTGGGTAGGAATAGCTGCGCAGGCTTTCAGACAATTTTGATTTATTTCCCCATAGACCATAGACATTAAAAGTGAACAATTCAAACTGTTAGAGCGCGTGTTACAATAAAATGTTAAAAAAAATGAAACGAGTTTTTCGCCTTTGTTTAGCGAGCCGATCAAGCCGTTTAAGCCCTATACGATATTGTGTTTCAATGGGCTTAACCTTACGGCTCAATACATCTGCGCCAGCAGACCTGCCCAGATTCGAGTTTCCTGGCGTGGTCGCAAGCTGTCACCTGTCATAAAGTTCCATCTGCATACTGGAATAGAGATCAAAGCATGAAGGAGCTCTTTAAAAACATCACGGCAACTGTTGCTTCTCAAACGTGTTGCTGTTTCACGAATAAGGCGTCACAGATCTGCGAAGATCGGTAAAAGGTTTATTAAAAATACTGCAGGCCCCTATATTTAAAGTGCGACCGCTCACCTACCTGGTCCAAAGGGAACCCCACGACGTCGCTGACACTCTGCAGCCACGTGCAGCCCGTCGTCTTGTACTTAATGCCTGTCTGCTCCATTGCCGATGCATGGGTAAGAAGTGACCGAGGGAGCAGAGCAACTCTTCGGTGTCGAGACTATAGGCAGCTGGCCGATACCGATCCGATCCACGCCTGAATCTTTCATTCATTTGCGAAGCGAAAGAAACCCTTCTCCGTCCATCCCTGAAAACCAGTGCCCGTGGCGTGCGGTTTAAATACACCGGGTACGGTGTCCTGCGCCTGGTGAAAAAGCCTGGGAGAGACCAGGCAGAGCGCCTGGCACCGCCTTATGGCAGGCAAGGTGGTGCCTAGCAAAGGCGGGGCGCGGACGGACCAGTGTGGCGTCGCAGTGAAGTCGTCAAGCCGAGATAACTGCCTTTTCAGGACTGACGCTTCAAAGCGCTACTCAGACCTCACTTTACTCCAAGTTACACCCTGATTCTTATTATAATAGGATCCCTGGTTTTACTGTGCTCTCAGGTCAAAGTAACTTGGGACGAACTGATGGCTATTATTGTACAATAACCTAAACAAAACTGATTCATAAATATGCTAGTACATACACAAAGCAAATATAAATGCACTGATTCATATTTCGTAAAATCTGTGTTTATTTTGAGACAGGTAGGTGTACTGCTCTCAATGGGTTATCTCGACCGAGGATCGCTAACTTAGTTTCAAAGTTAAACACAATGCGGTCATGAATTTTCCTGGGTGGTCAGGTTAGACCAGCCGACCGATCCAAGAGGAAAAAAAAAGCAACCACACCTCTGCTGTCCCTCTGATTTGTGTGAAACCTTATACGCCCCCTTTGAATTACCAACCTTGCAGAAAATTGGTCTGCCAGAAACTAATATAGACACCTTTCGGCGCCTGTTTGCGGAAGTCTGAGCTATCTCAATCCTCTTTTCTGGGATGGGACACCTTTATCCCGCTGTCATTCCCCACAAGCCTGTATGTCAACTGTCAAATTCCTGTTCAACCTACTCATTCCCATTTCCGCCAAATCGTCACGGCTTCGTTTGATGTTGCAAAGTGCACTGCTGCGTTTGTTGGTTCACTACTCAGCTATATACTGTATTTCTATTATTATTATTATTATTATTATTAGGTCCTACTACTACTATTATAGCTGTTTTTAAACCGATGTTTAGCATTGGTGGAGAAAGCACACAGATTTCTTATACATTTCCAATGACAAAGGTAATTCGATTCTTTTATTGTTGTTCATGTTCACTGATCCTTTATCAGGCTTATGGCAGTTTCGTTGAAAGCTGACAGTTTTAGACAAAATCCGTGTCGAGGATGGTGATCGTGGTGATTGATTCTTTAAACAAATTAAAGCGCACTCTGTACAGGCTCCCCCACGCCTACCATACATATATCATACTGTTAAATTCGAGGCTTTTCGCAACCCGGGGCGCGCATGCACAGACTTCTTATTCTTCTTCGTTTTTTTCTGTTAATTGCTGTCATCGAGAAGAATGGCTACCATGCAGGAAGACGACACCCGTAGATGAGACAAGAATGAAACCCGTAACTCTGCCATCGCTTCCAGGAACCGGGACCGAGCCTGAGCATTACTTACAAGGATCTTACAGGAAATCCATTTCATTTCATTTGCTTTGATTACACAGCAGAAGGAAGAACCAAAAGTAATACCGTCTGAGTCACCATTGGACCCTTGTGCAAGGCCCCCAACCCCAGCTGCTTTAGGGACTGTCTGACTCCGCTTCCTCTATATGCCCTGCTTTGGATGAAGCCGGCCGCCAAATTGTTGTAAACTGGATGCGATTTGACGGCTGAGCAAAGTATTGACGATCAGCACAAACGTTTTAGCATTAGGCCTATTTGTATAAGCACTAGAGTTTTTTAATTCAGTTCAAATTCGGAGCTATAAGCGTATATCATCAATGTGTCATTCTGTCTTCCTCTTTCTCCTAATGAGGAAATTAGTGTTTTACGTTTAGGTGCATTTTTGTACAACTTTTTTTTTTAATTAGTGCAATTAAGTCGATTGAGAGACAGATACAAGCGCGTAATCGGTAGGGGATGGTTTAAGTTGTATGCGGCGTCTCGCTTTCAGTGGCTGAATGTGCAGTGTCAAACTCAACTGCAATTAATCTCAGCTATAGGCTTGGTTTAGTGAGCAACATGCATCAAAGCACGTGTTTTTTTCTGCTGTGTTGGTGGAACTGCATTTTTTGAGCGGCCTGTATCTGTTAAATAAAGAAATATAAAGCATTCATTGCTTTTCACCGCAATTGTACCTGACTGCCACCTGCTGACAATTTTTGAAAGTGCAGCTTGATATTTTATTACTTTTTGGTCTGGGTCCTTCTTCGTTATTGTAGGTTTTAGAAAGTAAACAATCTTTGAAGAAGCCTTGATTTATTGGAATAAAGACAATCACAAACCTCGCCGTAATAACATTGCACAGAAGCCAGACTCATCTTCTCAGAGATATGCATGTAACACATCTTTCAAGACACGGTAGAAATGAAATAACTGAGATTTAATTATTAATGATTCTGAGGCTGGAACTAATCACTCAATTTTCGAGTCCTCAAACCAATCAATCAGCACGTCTACACACAATTAGAGTACACGTACAGGCCTATAGAAAGGACTGTTTTAACCATCACTATTCTCAGGGTTAATTTGTAAATGGGGACAACGTCATTTACCTTTTGCCATACAATATTTAATTCATAAATATATCACATAATTAAATCTGTCATCTTTTCACGATCTAACTACCCTCGCCCTGCATATTCCGGTATTTTAGATGGGTTTATGACAGTGTTTATATTAGTTATAGTTAGGGTCAAGTGAAAGCTGAGCCAATGGATGTATTTATGCTAGTTAGTATTACAGTTAAAAGAAGGCGGAGCTGGTTTCCGGTTTCCCAATGAGCGTGTTCATGCTAATTAGTGCCTTTCCCGGGAAATGTGAGCTTCGCGGGAGGAACTTTCGTGCGAAATTAGCATTCAACTATGTGTCAGTTCGCTGTTTTGCTTCTTGGGGTAATGTTTGAAAAACCCAGGAGGGTATAGTGTCATTTAGCTCAATCTAATGCATATAACAGTTATTGTAAGTCATATAACGTTAAGCTGAAAAAATATCGGCATATTAGATCTGCGCGTAATACTTGCAGGTATTTGTATTGCACCTGCTGCTGGATTACAGGAAAACACGACTTCGGTGCAAAGGAGAAGCGAAGGGCTGTTAGCCTCAAATCTGTGAAGATGAGAAAACGGATCTCATCAGGCCCCAAAAGAGCGATACTAAAAAATGGTGGGGGATCTAAAGCTGGTAAATGTAGGCCTGTAGTTTTAACTAGGTCGTCACGTCGCATTAGGTCTGTACTCTCCAGCTCTGCTACGCCGACATCATGCCTCACAAAGCCCGTTTGTGTGTCGGAACGGGCAGCCGGCAGGAGCTACCCGAATCCGGTCTATCCCGATCCTGCCCCAGTACCCGCCTTAAGACGCCCGCCGGTAATGAATAGTTATTTTAATAGTGACATTGTCATTAGGCAGAGGAACTGCAGTGCCATGGAAACTGCTTCGCGATAACTTTTTACTTAACTATAATTTGCACGGTTGTGAATTTACCTTGACAATATAAACTCTTGTTACACCGTTGGTCGGCAAGTTATGTGCGGCAGTCTGGGGTGTGAAAAACACCGTTACTAGGAAGATCAGAGATGGAAACTGAATTCGTAGACTATTATATACTTTTACTGGACCGTAAGCTGTTTTGCTGTAATGTGGGCTACATCCCGGCTTGCAGACTGCACTCTGCGTTTACCTTGAAGTCCTTCATTATTGCTCTTATGAAGGACCTGTTGTTTGTCCATTATCATAATGGTGTGTATGTGTTGAGGTCTCATGGGTACTGAATGGCAATGATTAGATTCAGATTCCGATTACCGTATTTTTCCGAAGTTTTCTTGCCTCGGTAGCGAAAATGTCAAGAATACAAAGACAAAAGGGATGCGTAAGGGTGTATGTGTGTGTATATATATGTATGTGTGTATATATATATGTGTATATGTGTATGTATGTGTGTGTGTTTTCTGCATATTGTCTGTTACAATTTTTACCTCCTTAACTAGAATAGTTTATCCCCCCCCCCATTTCCCCTGTTGGATACTGCATGGTGGGTCTCCTACAGGAGGTGTCTTGGTAGTTATTTTAGTAACGCGATGGGGAAACATGCTGCAGGACTGAGGTCAGGGGAACATACAGAAGCAGGAACCAGTAAAGGGGGGTGCACTTGCATAATGGTGGAACAGCTTCAGGCATCCCTCCCCTGTGCTGTTGTTTTTTTTTTTTTTTAAGTAATCTTTCCCCTCCCCTCCCTGGTGGAACATCTCTCTGCTTTGCGTGTTAATATGTGACCTTTATCACAAATG
>JAODKE010000146.1:8368642-8378797 GCA_026779605.1 Mormyrus hasselquistii
CCATGTCCTCCTGCCTCATCGTGTCCCCCTGCCCCGACTCCCCACCATGTCCTCCTGCCTCATCGTGTCCCCCTGCCTCGACTCCCCACCATGTCCTCCGAGCCATTCTGCCCTGGGTCCCCTCCACGTACCCCTGCCCCAGGCCCCCCTTTATGCCCATGTTCCTGCGCCTATCCTGAAGTCAGCCACGCAGCTTCTCTTTGGGGGTGGGGCTTGAAATGCATTGAAAGCGCTGTTTGCTCGCAGCGGTAGGCAGGCCTTGGAGGCGACCTCCTCGGGTCAGACGAGCGATCATAAACCTTACGGAACCTTCCATACACAGCGCTCAATTCTGATCCCACCATAAACATGCTTCTTTTTTCTTTAAAATCTTTCCCTCTATATAAAATTACTCGCTGGGTTTTGCTTTAATTTCACCCAGATCCTCGATAACAGCGGCAGACGCTCAACTCGTGCCTTGACAGATCCGATTCTGCGGGCGCTCCTGAACTCATTAACACTTCAGCTGGCGTCTGTAAGAAAAGCTAGAAAAGATTTAACAGCCTGAATTATTATTACAGATGGTTGAGTCGCTGGTTAAAAAAAATAAAAAATAATAACCACAAAAATCAGAACAATAAATTTGTGATATGGGTGGTCGCCTAGGAACAAGAGTTCAGAAACTGAAACTGTGCATGTTTTATTGAATATAGTTAATTTGCTGTTTGATATTTAATAGTATATAATGGCTCTTCGCTGTGGGAGCATGTGTTTCACCATATCCATCCTGTTACCATCACTTAAAAGGGAAATATGTAATTTCCATGATTATTACCCTTCAAACACCCAAAGACCCACCCCCCACCCCCCGATGAAATCCTTTTAGCTATCTGTGGGTCTGTGGCTCTCCTTCAAAAATTGCAAATGCTGTGAGGTTTGGTAGTTTAGGGGTGGAGTCCCGGAAATGACACCACGCCCTTCAGGAAGCCATGTTTGGAAGGCAGTAAGGTTGGCCAGGGGGAATCTCAGGCCCTGAATGTACCGGTACTGTGTATGCTGGCATTGAAGTAAAGATTATTTCCTTGGAATTCCTGAACTAAGACATACCTCTCGGGTCCTTTATGACTGTGCCAGCTACTGGTGGAGGTTCCCTTACTTCCTGCCACTCACGAGGTGGAGGCGTCCCAGCTGTTCACGAGGTGGAGGAGTCCCAGCTGCTCACGAGGGGAGAGGGGAGGGACACATGGTCTGCTTTCTCAGCCGTTGTGGGAATCATGCTCAGATTCGGTGTTGACTGTTGCAGTAGTTATGCAAGGCCATGTGTCTCCAGGATGGTGCTGCTGGCATGCTCCCCCTTCCTAGGACTCGGGTCGGGTCGGGTCAGGTTCTCCACATGCCTGTTGAGCTCGCTAGACAAACACGGGCAGGCGCCAAAGTGCTGGAATTGCCTCGTTACTTTTCTCGAGTGTGGGTGGCTCCGCGCCCCCCTTCGAGGGTTAGACCAGGCCGTGGTAAAGGGACCTCGATAGCCAGCAGCCGCGCTGGGGGGGGGGAGCGTGCCGGTTGGCTGTTAGCAGTTGCCTTGCCAAGCGGGCACTCAGATTGTGATTCAAGGGACGGTAAACGCTGCTGGTGACAGCTGTGAATCATGCCATGTTTTTTTTTTTTTTTTTTTTTTTTTAAATGAAGTTTTCCTGTTGTCATATGAGCTTCTCTTTACTCTGATATTTAGAATGAAATAAAAAGTGTGTTTTCCATGTCATTGCGATTCACAGTGTAAGTTGCCCCGGAGAAGGAATACAGAAGAACCAGCCGTGCTGGTTATAACCCTTCCAGGAGTAATTAGCGTTAAGTAACACACCCTCTGTGGTACGAGCTCGGATGAGAAGACCCGTTCCTTCACCACTGGGCTACCTGCAGGATAAAGAATGAAGTGAACGTAAAACAAAATCATGGCTGTTAAGGAATGACTTTCACACTGCCGATTCCACACTGGAGTAGATAACATGTCATCTAGAAGGTAAACCTAAAGCCGTTAAGGTAAAGTGTGTTCTGACCCCAGCAGCTGGCTGTCAACGGGTGGTAATTGGTTCACAGCTCACGGGAGCTGCCGCTGATAGTTTGAGAAAGCCAGGCTTTAGCCGGTGTGGTCTCTGTCTCTGAGACGCTGCCATTTGCAGTCCGGTGGTGGCGGAAGTTTCCGCCCGCCCCTTACACTCGCTCTCTCTCTTCTCCAGCCCGTCCTGGAGCTCCTTGAGTAAATGTATGCTCCATGCAGGGTACAGAACGTGATGCCCCAGCTGTAAGCTGACACCGGCGTGCCGCGGGCCGGTCCGCCGCCCCCTTCACCGTGTGCCGTGCACGTGGGCGTGGTGCCCGCCGGCTGCTGGAAACCCGAGAAGGTGGTGTGCTGGCTGGTCGGCTTCGTTTTTCACGCGGGCGGGAGGGGGGTGTGACATGTCCCCACTGGGACGCCCCCCCCCCCCCCGTCCCCCGCCACTCCCCTGTTGACTCAGTTGACACCAATCCTGACTCACGCTCCCTGACACCTCCGCTATTCCCACAATGCCCCTGGCCTGCGGGGATGTTTGTGCCGGCGCCTTCGCGCTCTGCTCGTCCCATCTCGCGCGTCTTGTTCTTGCCCTGTTCCCAATTCCCGCCCCAGCAAGCAAGCGATCAGGTGCACCCTCTATAGAACCTGTTCTGGGAACGTTCTGCCTGTGAGTGTTGCCACAGCCCCTCAGGCTATAGAGGGAGGGACGGGGAGGGGGTTCTTCTTGCGCTGGGGTGGCACGAGTGCATTAGACACCAAAAACAGCCTTGATTTTTGCAGGAAACCAGTGTGAGACTGGGGGAACATAAAGAGCAGAGATGGGACTCAAACCCATAACCTTGGCGGTGTGTGAAATTTCGCTCAATTCTCGCAATGTTCAGTCTGATTGTAGTGTTTCTGTGGTATCCAAGGTGACATTTTTTTCCACATGTGTGGGTCAGTGGTCGAGGCCTCGCTGGTTCGCATCCCATTTTTGGCCACATCTCCAAGGCACTCAAGCCCCCAGAAAATACTCCAAGGGCACCAGAGAAATGGCTGACCCAGCTCTCAGAGCTGAAGCTTTCTCCTCACCTCCTTTCTTCACGCGTGTGTTCCTCAGAAAAGGGGAGCACAATGGAATTTGTGAAAAGGAACACATTCATATGTTCCTGTTCTCAGAAAAAAAAAACGGTTGAAAATAGTTGAGCTTAGTACCCTCTGCTGAGACCAGTGGGTGAAAGCGGCAGAATTCGTCATTAAATTATGTCTGTGTCATCATAAAGACCATCACGATACCTGAAATTAGACCCCCTGCCCCCTGCGCTCCCCGTGGGGTTTCTCCATTTGCTGTTGTTTCATTGTTTTGATGTGGAAAAATAGAAGATGATGTTATCATGATTATGACATTTTATCAGAAGATGCTGATGCTGCACTCAGTGACTGTGGCCAGTGGTTCCGGGTTTTTTCCGGGTTTGTTTGTTCTTCTGTCTTGATTTGGAAATACTCTTTATAGTGCTGGAGGGGCCTAACCTGCCCACCGCAGAAGCTGTCATTAATGTCCCCTATCTGCAGAGAGTGCCGGGGAGTGACTGAGAGTCACGTGATCACATGAGCAAAGACCTGTGGTCTGACAGTGATCCTGGCTCCTGTAGTCACATACTGGGCTCCCTGGTCCTGTGCGTGTGTGCAGGTTATGCTGCTTTTGCCTCCCCTCCCCGCCAAGGTCTTCCCGTGCCCCGACACGCTTCCGCGGGGGATCGGCATGCGGAGGAACAGGCGGCAAATAAAAGTGGGTCGTCAGGTTCGGCACATGCCACGAGGCGCGTGCCACCGCGGGGTTAACTTCCTTGTAGTTTGGAGGGGTGGGAAGATGCAGAAAGCCTGCAATACCTGATTCCCACGAGATGCGTTCTGGGGGCTGAGGGCCGTTAGAGTGGAGAGACTGCACCGCACACCACAGATCTTTCTAGAAATTGAGCGTTCACTTCTACGGTGGTGAAATGGTACCTCCCAGTTGTGGGCCCCCCGGCTGACGTGACACCTGAGAGCGTCCGGCGTCTGGCGTGGGGGGGGGGGTGGGGGGGAGGGTTTGTGTGATTCCGCCTCGCTGTACTCAGCCCCAAGCCTGAACTCACTGGCCCTCCCAGCTCCTGTTACCTCAGACATAGAACCCCCCCTGTGCCCCCCCCCCCCACCACCCAAAGATGCAAGAAGGGGCCGTTCCTGCACCCACCTCGCCAAAATCCCCTCAGCTCTAAGCACTCTCAGTGACTCCCCTGCATAGAGCTGCTCTGGTTAATATCACTAGGAGGTCAGGGCAAACGTTACCTGCTAATCCACCCCCCCCCCCTGCTCCATAAGTGTTAAATTACTGCCTCATTGGCTAATGGCTTAGTGGGGGTCCCAGGGTGGGGGTGGGGGGTCAGACAGGAGAGTATGGGCCACGTCCAGCAGACGTAGCTGCACCTTTTCCTGGTGAAATAAGGAGTGTTTTCATTCACTGCTGCGGTCGCAGTGACTCCTGAGAGCTGTGAGTGCCCCCCCACGCTCCTCTCCCCCATTTAAACACACACACTTTTTCTTTCAGGCCCCTTAACGTTACTTTACACTAAAGTAAATATGTCCCAACTGATCTCTTACCCCCTCCCTAGCAGGTTATCGATACCCCCCCCCCATCCCGGTATTCTCTGACAATCAGTGCTGGATGGTATTTACTGTCACCCAGGGTGAGGTGTTGCCCCCTTAATGAACGGGTTCGCTAGTCGCCCCACACGGGACCAGAGTGGGGGATGGCCGGCGGTGCCGTGGGCCCACCTTGGCCCGCACCCGTCTCCCGGCTGGGGGAGAGACAGCCAGGGAGTGCTGTGGGTATTGTTTTGATTTTATTGTCCTGTCAGCGCCTCGTGCATGAGCTCCTCCCAGCTTTGTCCCACGTCCAGCCGGGGCGGAACGGCACGTACTCCGAAGGTGTCAGACAGCTCGGCTGAGTCGTCCCAGGACACGGAGTGTTAATCCGTCGCCGTGGCGCGGGGGCCGGACACGCCTGCGGGGGGGGCACCTTCGGGCCTGTTAAAATCGCCCGAACGAGTCCGACAAGCACGTCTACGTGCGTCAGGGTGTGGGTACCGGTGTTTTCTGAATTTTAATAAATACATCCTCTGTAACTCACCCTTCAGGAGTGAGATTAAGTTAAAAAAAATCATTAGTACGTGGGAGAACTGGGGGGGGGAGGGGCAGAATGTAGGATCTCAGGTCTCAGGATTGCCTCTGTGACATCGAACTCCCCCTTCCAGAAACAAGCCCGGACATCAACGAAATCTTATCCTTGGAGTCACAAAGAGCAGCTGAGTAAACAGTGTGGACTCCGCAGCCAAAACACAGGAGGAGGGTGCTGTTCCATTACCCCTCCTACTGGTCACGGGCAGCAGAATGGTCCCAGTGAGCTGCAGCCGTGCCGTGCCGTGCCGTGCCGTGCGTGGGGTGGTGCGGCCCGGCCCCGAGATCAGCCTTCAACTGGGGTGAGGTCAGGGGGGCGTGTGGATTTATGCATACCCCGGTTAAGTGCAGCAGGAAAATGATTGGATGCATGGCTCCCGTGGTCCCTTAGCGACAGGATGCAGGTGCCTTTAAACAGGCCCTCATGTTTACATGCCTTCAGGGAGGCCGTCTCTGCACCGCGTCACTTTTTTGATCCTCTCCTTTTTTCGCTTTCCTTTGCGCTTGTTTAACATGAACAGCGGAGGTTTGATTTTGGAGCCCCGGGGTGTTTTGTGTTCTCTGAGGTCCGGAGGGCTGCAACAAGCCGGGGCAGGTGGCAGGAGGGCTTCTGCAGGATATGAGGTTCCGTCGCTTACTCAGTTTTAACCCGAAAGCCCTTCATGGTGACTCGGTCCATACACACTCTGTTCGCTCATGCAGCTTAGGGTCACCTGGGTGCGTTCATTCCAGGTTTCTGTGTCGCCTGATTAATACGGCTGTCTGTTTAGTGAGCCTGCTCCGAGGTCAACCCAGAACGTGCCGGAACCTTCCACGGGGACATCTGCGCCATGCTGTCATACATTTTCACCCCAATGGCAGGAACCCGTTTCCTGTTGGAGAGATGCGGGGCCTGTTGGACACCGAGGCTCGCTTTCTGATTGGATGTGATCTCAGCCCTACCCCTCCCCTGGCAGCGGGTCATGGTGTTTCCTGATCGGGTGGGGCAGGCATGACCCGATTCCCAGTCAGGTCCTGAATACAGCCCTCCAAGGCCCCGATTTGCCTTCTGTCTGTGTCTGGTATGTGATGGCGGCTCCGATCTGTCCGGTGTTGTTACCCTGGTTCCCCGGCAGAGCTGGATCGTACAAGACCCTAGACACAACCAGATGGAGGAGTCGCCAGTGTGTGCGGCTGTGACCAGCTACTGGGATCCCCCCCATGCCGCCCGGGGCTTCCCTCTTTTCTGCACTTTGGGACAGATTTGCAACCCCGTTCTGGGTGTAAAAAAAATAGCTGAATCACCAGCCAGCAGAGCGGCAGTAGTGAGCAGCGAGGGTGGCCTCAGTTTGCATTTTCCCATCTGCTACGCATGCCCCCATGTTTCCTGGGAGCTTGTCAAATGCAAACTATTTGCTACTTGGCCGTGAAGTCTAGCAGGCGTCCATGTGACTGCACCGCTGTCGTCGTCATAGCGCTGAAATTTCATCCCCCACCCCACCTTGGGGCTCCTCCACCAAGCCGGGTCACGTGGTGCCACCTCGGAAGAGTCCCCAAAGATCTGAATAAACGGAGCATGTCTGACGCAGCCCCCGTGCGAGGACGTGCGTGTCACATGCATGTCTCACGCAGCCCCCGGAGAGCCCTGCGTTTGCCGCCGCTTTCCCTCAGTATCCACACTCTGTTACTTAATTAGCTCCATAAGTTCACCGTTCGTTGGAAAAAAAGAAATACTTCTTGACAGTTTCTTTTATTAATTCCCTGTTTGGGAAATTTAAGTTTTAATTTTGGAATTTGCAGTAAATAGCAGGGATAACTCCGGATAATCGGAACTGGAGAAAGGGAGCCCAGTCAGAACTGGTTTGGTTAATGCCAGCAGACGCAAGCCACGCAGGCAGAGGTTGACGCTGTCGGGGCGGCAAGCGCAGTGGTGACACGCTGGTGACACGCTGTTGACACGCCGTTCACGCATGAAGGGCGAGTGTTGCTGTAAGGCGGATCTCTTGGCAGTGCAGGATAGCCAGGTGTGCTGTGTTGCTATGTAAATGATAGATTTCACAGGCTGACGGGATTCTGTAACGGAGACGCACGATTACAGTGTTTTCCTGCGACATTCTGAGTTTACGAGCAGGTTTAACGTTGCAGAACACTGCTGTGATTGAAAAGATATGCGAGTACGTGTGTCTGCTGCGTGGGTATGTGTGCGTGTCTCTGTGTGTATCTGTCTGTGTGTCGGTCAGTATGCGTGCGTGTGTGACAGTGCTCTCTCCCTGCACTCTCCAGCATGATCTCGCAGAGGCCCCAGGCGATGGGCCAGTGGTCTCTGGAGTTTATTGGCCTGCTAGTGTTTTCCTCCTGGGTGGCGCCCCTGCCAGGCGTTACATTTTGATGAACTTGTTGGTCTGATCTCAGGGCCCCCATCAGCTCTCACCTCCTGGAGACCCGGATCTCCATGTCATTCTTTAAAGCGGGGGGCAGGCCACCGCGTATGGGGGCAGGCCACCGCGTATGGGGGCAGGCCACCGCGTATGGGAGCAGGCCACCGCGTATGGGCTTGAAGCATCACTGACGTTTAGGGTCTCGCAGCACCTCAGCCGAGGGCGAGATACACACCTGTGTGAAGAGACGTTCCAGAAGCCTCTTTCGTGGACGAGAATGCTTTTTAACCTGAGAATTTCACTCGGTTCCGGTCGGGCTCTGTGGTCGAGATTAACTCTGGATGGCAGAGGAATGCTGGCTTATGCTCAGACCCTCGGCTGACGTGTCCCTGCGGAGGTACTGACTTCATGCACCTGTTGCCCCATCTCAATTGGCAGATAACCCCCCCCGTCTGTTTTCCATGGCTGGAAGACCCCTTCTCAAGAGAGGCGTGATTAACAGTGATGCCGGTCACATTCCCAGCAAATTTCTCTCCCTCCCCGTCTGCTTTCCATGGGAGCAAAAAACTTAAGCTGCATCTTTTTTTTGGATCATTAGGGGGCGTGATGGTTAAGAATATGGGCTTGAATAGAATCCCCTGAAGTGAACTATTTGCTTTGGGATTCTCCATCCATATAAATGGTGTAAATTAGTACTGACTTTGACAGAAAAATATCTGCTGAATAAATAAAATGTAAAATAATAATGCGACCTCCCCCCCCCCCCCGGTTTGTTTGCATGTGCCTCAAATTGCCGAGAGCGTTCATGGAGGATAAATCATCCTGAACCACCGGAAGGATCTTTATTGATGTTTAGCCTGGTGACAAATGCGCGTCTCCCGTGATGTTAATTAACGAGCACAGTATTAATCTAAACGGTAGCACGTGCCACCTCGTTAATGGCGACGGGGCTCCCGTCTACCAGGTGAGCTTGTGGGCGTGTCTGTCAGTGCCCCCTCCTGGTGGTGCTCAGCCTGGTCTCCTCTGTTCCTTTTGCTAGATCCTTCCTGCTAATTGACAGGCATGGTTTTTCTTAGGCTGTTTTGCAGGCATTGACTGATCAGTGGGGAGGGATTTACAGGGGTCCCCTCCCCCCCCACACATCATCGCCGCCCCATTCTGATGGCCTGTGTTTCAGACACATGCACCCCCAGCCCCACCCACCTGCCCAACTAATCAGAGATCAGCTCGTTTGCATGCAGCATGTGCTGCTGCCCGTGTGTGTGTGTCTGACTGTCTGCATCTATCTGTGTGTGACTGTGTGTGTGTGTCTGACTGTCTGCATCTATCTGTGTGTGACTGTGTGTGTATGTCTGCATCTATCTGTGTGTGTGACTGTGTGTGTGTGTATTTGACTGTCTGCATCTATCTGTGTGTGTATGTATGCTTGAGTGTGTGTGTGACTGTGCTTGTGTGTGTATGCTTGTGTGTGTGTGTCTGTCTGCATCTATCGTGACTGTGTGTGTGTGTGTGTGTGTGTGTGTGTGTGTGCGATGTTTGACCCCCATTTCAGACGCCCGTCTTCACCCTCAGTGTCACACGCCATGTTCCTGAGCTGCTCTCCTCCACGTGTTTCTCCTTGATTGACTAAAAACAGCTGCCAGGGGCCCTTTGCTCCACCCACAGTAGGGGCAGCGGCGACCTCAGCCCCACCCCAGCCCCTCAGTGCCATGCCCAGCGCCAGCGTCTGCCAGCAAAGTAGCCCGTGAGCTCGCCATGCATCCCTGAGCCTTCGTGGCCACATTACGCCAGTCATGAGGCGTAAAACGCGTATCCAACCTTTTTAAAAGGCGCTCCGCGGCTGGTGGCCGCTGTGACGCCATCGCACTGGCTGCTGTAGAGTGGGAGAGTGATGCCTGGTGAGTGCAGGTGAGGCCACATCTCAATAGAGGTAACTCCCGCCCACCCCCTGAAGTCCCCTTCTCCAGGGGGCCCGTTCCCTGTGGTGAGTGACGTAGAGCTCAACCAATCAGCTGGCTGTGCTGTAGGTGGTTGACAGTAAGGGCATAAATACTGCCTTTTACAATGTTTGCCTAGTGGGGGACTAGTAATGTAAACGCAGCCTTGGGGCATTTCTGCTAAACAAATAAACAAAACCATGTTATACTATTACAGGTCTGCCCTTAATTTGGGGGGGGGCAGCTTTGTTTTTCTGGGTGGGGGGGGTCGGTGGGAGCAGGACTTGTCAGTTGTGCTCCATGTCTGCATGCCAGATGGTTTGAGTTTTGGATGTCAATCAGGTGTTTGTCACATGATGACCGAGAACTGCCGAGACGAACTCAAGCTCACACTGAGATCATCCTCAGTGCCTCAGACATGTTTGGGACCGTGTGTGATTACATAAGTGAGAGTACTGGCCATCGCTACCGCCTGCGCTGTCTTAAATGCTCAGGCGCAACCGGGTCACGGGATGGAGCGGTGGCGTGACCTGGCCCCCGAATTCGCCGGGCGGCAGGGCCGCTGATGGGGCGGCCCCCCCGGGCTTTCCCAGGCTCCGTGGTGACACTGGGGTAATTGAAAGCGCTCGTTTCG
>JAODKE010000146.1:8418710-8438190 GCA_026779605.1 Mormyrus hasselquistii
TGGTCACGCACTGTCATTTTTAAAGGAATAGAGATCCTCTTTTGCTTTATCTAATACAGCACTCGGCTACACATTCTAAAATCAAATGACTTGCATGGCTTTGACTGTGATGTTTCCTGGATCTATATGGTGGCAAGTGGCAGCTGTGAAAATGAAATAATCTTCTGTAGTCCTGACAGATTAATCATATATTTTGCTCCTTCAGGACACGTCTTTTTTTTTTTTTTTTTAAGTCCCCCCCCATTGTTATGCAAATAATATGACGAGGAAGATAATGGGTGTTTAGCGTAGTCTGTTATGTCGCAGGACTGTATGTAAGTGTATACGTTGTCTGCAGCTCTAGTGGTCCTGCTCATTACAGTAAATTTCCATTTCAGCTTGTGGTATCCATACTACACTTAAAACATTTAAATTATGTAATATATTAGTGTAAATTGCCTATGATTATTCACAGAGCTATATTCTGAGTTCTTGTAGCTTTCCTTCAGATTAAATGTTTATTCAGCAAAGATCAGAATTGGAACACGCACATTTTTTGTGGGAGATTTATGTTTGATAGTGAGGGTATGGTTCATGCCTCAAAGCTCATTAGATTAACCTCTGGTGACAGGACAGCTATTGTAAATATGCCGGGGTTTTTTTCCGTAGATGATCTGCAGTAATTTATGACCTCTGGGTGAAGGGTAATCAATGGCACTGACGGGATAGGCCACCGGTCTGAGGGTCCTGTCAGTGTTAGCCTGCTGTCTTCGCCATGTTTGCTTTCTGTCTGACTGCATGTGGACCCGCGGTATGGCAGCGGTAATATTGCAACCACCCCCCCCTCCCGGCTGCTATGGAGTGACCAGCTTGCTCTCTCACACGTTTTACATTGTTGGCTCAAAAAGCTGTCAAGCTGCCTTAAATGTTCGACAGCAGTAGCATAATTAGGTAGCGCAGAACAAATGCTACAGCTACGTTTTAACTATTCACCTTAAGAGTTTTCCTGCTCACTTGTGTCGTGCCACCGGTTGGACGTGCAGAGTTCATGGTCCATAAGGAGACACTGTTACACACTAATCCTTGATACTTTCACTTGGTGATTTGGGAAACAGTAAGACAAGATGCAAAACAATTTGCACCTTTACCCACCTCGGTCCACGATTTAAGTAGATGAAATCCATCTGATGCGTATCCATGTCACTCACCCAAAATGCCAAAATTTCCTCAGTTGACTTTCGTGGTTTGAGGTGTTGCGAGGAAGAGGCCCAAGCTGCTCTGCAACCATGTCAAACATCTGAAGGGTTTACAGACCCCTTCTCTGAGGAACACCTTAGCATGCTGGTCTGAATTTGTCATCCGGACAAATGTTTCTCTCTGCTGGGCTGGAGCTTGTTGTGCCTGAGAAAAGGACACGGTCTCATCCTCCAAGGATGGCTGGGCTAATCCCCTTTGACATGGAACCGGCCTTTAGCCATTGTGGGTTTGGAAGTAATTAGACAAGAAAATTATCTGGGTTGCAAATATCTATACATAACACAGGACAAATCAATGAGCGTAATGAGCAGATAGAATAGCTAAGGACACTAATGAATCTAATTAGAAAATATATGCGCTCAGTCAATATTTTGGTTATGAGTTTGAATCACTAGGTATCTGCTGAGGTCATGGCTGTTTTTTACTCTGTGTAGCATATGTTGGATATTATGGGTTCCAGAGCAGCGTTTTGGTGGTTGGTGTCATTGTAACTGTAGTGCTTGAGTGACAGGATGGTCGATGAGAAGATCTTGGGTAGGTTCCTCGGCAAGAGTTCTGCATATCATCTGATTGGCGTCGGTCAGCGGGAAAAGTGGAATATATGGAATAAATGGAGAAGGGTGGGGAAATGAAAGGGCTTTGTCTTTGGCATGAGGCTAACCGTGACACAAGAGCGATTCCTGCCTGTTGCTTAGACAGTGCATGGATGCTTGAGATTGTAAACCAGTCCTAAGGTTATTTTTGCTGTTCATTGTGCTCTAACAGGCCTGGAAGGTATGTTTACAACCCTTCAGCAGTCTGGCGGTTAAAAAAATAGACCCAGAAGAATACATTTCAAGGCCTACACTTTAGGAATGTTCCTGGGCTAATTACTAACTATGTTGCTGTTATAATGCACAATCATCTATTTAAAATGATTTTAAAAGACATGTGAGTCATTTTGGATGACCGCTGTGTAAATGGAGAATTAATTCTCTGTTGTATAAATCTGGATTTTATGTAGCGTGGAATGGCGGACTTGGTTTTTATTCCAGCATTCAGCCCAACATAATAACCTTCTTCTCTGTTTACCGTCTAAACACCACTGTTCAATACGCCCCACCGCTAACCCTAACCCAACACGTACCACCAATCACGCACCACCCTCCCCAACATCTCTGCAACCCCCACCACACACACACACACACACACACACACACACACACACACTTGTTCTTCTGTCATCTCCCCTGCGGTTATCTAAACGCTCCAGTTTTTGGGGTTAATTAATCAAAAATGATTTATTTTCTCATTAGGTATGCAGGTACTTTGCAATTTGCAGAATCAATGCTTTACAGATGTTCCTTTTCGTCCATTTTCTAGGCAGCCCTGATTTTATTGGGTATGGATTTATGGAGAGTTCAGCTGGAAGCTCTCTCACCTTGCCCGCGATCGCAGCCCCCATAAGCAGACACGGCTCCCGCCTTCGTTTGTTTCGGTTAAAAAACCTTTTCTGATAATCAGTCAAAGGTAATTATCTAAGTTAATGCGGTCGGTCGTTGTCTTTTTAAACTAAAAACTTTTTAGTTCGATAGGAAACCAGTGGGAATAGTGTGCTAAAAGTGTGTTGATCTCATTATGAACATTTGTGCAAACTGCAGAAATGCAAAAAACGAAATTGTGCGCCAAACATACGATTTCTGCAGCTCTCTTTTCTGCATTCGTTTTGCCTAAATCTGTAAAATCTGAACCAAACCCAGGGTAATGTTTGGTTAAAGTCCATCCCTCTTTGGGCAGGGCGCTTTAATCACCAACTTCTGCTTTGAGTTCCTGGTGGCTGTAAACAAACGCAATTTTGCATTTCCTGCAGTCTAGACACAACAAAACTGGCAGTGCCAAGGCGGAACACACTTGTGGTCCTGCGACCATCCACTGGCACGTTTCGCAAGAAAATACCACCCCTCTAAGGATGAGAAACAACAAAAACAAAACTCTGGTAATGGGAAAAGCAGGCTGGTAGTGGGCGGTTTGTCCAAGACATAATTAGAAGATAAATAAAAAGGAGGAAATGGAAGTAAATATAATGAGTAGAGACGCACGCCAGAGTGTTTTGAAGATTTGCAGTTTGGGTTATACACTACACCTCCATCCAGAAGGACCATCTTCAGAGGAGGTCTGGCCTGTGGGATGGAGAGCTGGGAACTACTGTCACCTCTTTTCCAACACATGCACGCCATTCTTGGTGTCAAACGTGACCTTGTCATGCTGGGACTATGTGGGTATTCATGTATATGTTTGTGTTTTTGCTTATTGCGTGTGTGTGTGTGTGTGTGTGTGTGTGTGTGAGAGAGAGAGCAGAATGAATAAATACGACTTCATCAGGAGTAGGGGACCTGAGTCATGGGCACCGGAACCAGTGTCAGGAACACATGGGAATGCCTGGGCTCGTAAAAACACTTCTGTCAGCCATCCACAGTGGGAAGCTGTGTGTTTCTGTAGGGCTCGCCTGAGAATGGAGTCACTTTATCTGCGGACCTCCTGTGAGACTTGGCTGCCATGGAAAACTGCTCTGTGGATCCCCCCCCCCACCATCTCAGAGCGAAAGCAACAAATTACAGTACAGAGCCCATTAGCGATTCAGCGAGAGGAGCGGGAAGGCTTTCCTGTGTGTGGACTTTCTGGAAAGGCGGGGGTCAGCTTGCCGATCGAGGAAGCGGCCTAATATGTTGTGATGAGACAGCCATGCACTACATGTGTGATATTAACAGGAGAAGAGGACACACCGATTAATTGGGGAAAAAAATGTGGGTAGGCAGACCAGCGTACTCTGGTACCGAGGGCGTGTGCTGCACATGTGATATTAAAACACACATTTATCTACAAGCCAAATCAAACAGCATAAAAACCCGGAACGGGGACAGCAAAAGTGGCAAACGGAGGACCGGCCTCTGCTTTCCGCGTTCTCCTGTTCCAGTCTGATCCGCCACTTCCTCCGTCTCCCGCTTCCGAGCGTCGTGCTCACGTTCCCCTGGCTAATCCTGCTCGCTCTCTCAGGCAAAGACAAATCGGGGGAACTGGGCAGAAATTATTATTGATTCTATCACATAATCACTGGCAAACACTTCAAGCTGGGATAGCAAATCCATAACAGGCCTTACAGATGTAGCCACAAAACCCGGGACGCACTTAGCGAGTGTGGGAGTACAGGGTCGCACTAGCTTGGTGGCATGGTATCGACGCGCATGGCGCTTAAATATGTTATCAATCAGCGATACGAGTTGGATCATCCCGCAGAATATAACTCCACCAGCAGGCGGATCATTGGGCTCCTCATAATCGAGCGATTTCTCCCATTTAGGTCACGGCTCCACATTAAAGATGGACATAGAGACCTGTAAACCATCGATCATCAAACGGGAGTAGGAAGATGCCGGTGTTTTCTTTTTAAAGATGTTTCACTTTTATTTATTGAGCCCTCAAGTCTGTAGAGCTGCAGTCCAGCCCTTCACCAAGCTGGCACCTCTAATTCTGACTCCCAAAAAACCTTCTACGTTTTATTCATGGCTGGCCCCTCTTTGAGGGTCATCGTGTCGGACACACTGTTCTTATTTTGTTTTTGGTTCTTACAGCTTGGTCGAGTTGCGTGCCATCAGAGTGCCCCCAGGCTTGTTCCCTGTAATGGACCAGCATCTCATCCATGTTGTCCCCTGGACTTGGGAGTCCCTCCCACCCAGGGAGTTTCCTTTCTAGGGTGTCCCTTGTTCTCTGTGCCTTCTGACATTATTTCTGACACTACAGCCTCGTGCCATCCAACTTTGGATAAACAGTTACAAAGAACTGACAGTTGACTGATTGTCCGACCGAGTAATTGGCATTCTGATGCATAATCAGATGTGTGAATGTTATTATGTCTGTTCTGCTTGGTTTTAGAAGGTTACAGACAATGAAGGGAGAGTATATGGAAGGGTGATTAGTATGGATGGGGCTTCCCACTCTAGGGTCTAAAAAAGTGTCTCCCAACCGGGTCCTCGGGCACTCCCAGGCAGTCCATGTTTTTGCCCCCAGTTCTCAGCCAATAAAGACAGGTGCATTGGGACCAGGGGACAGCAAAAATAAGGACCACTTGGAGGGGCCCTGAGGACTGTTTTAGGAATCACAGGTCTAAAGCCATCGTGTCTTGGGCACATTGACACCCCCATCACATGAAAACTCCGCCTCTCGACTTTCTCTTTGCCAGCAGCTCCAGCTGTAGCTCTGGTACATCTGATGTCCCCCGGGGCAGCGGGGGCAAAAACTTTAACAGTTGTACCATGGTGCCAGGGAGAAGAATTGCCCCCAGACTTGGGTTTTTGAACATACCCCAGAATGAAAGGGTACTGAATGTAATATTAAGCAACATGAACATTCTTTGTATAGATGTAGCTTCTCCTCATCATGTAAGTCAAATCACACGCTGCTTCTGAGTTTTTACTTCCGCATTTCTGTCCATGGACTCCTCACCAGTTACATCATCAAACCACATTCCCGGATTCCCAGGTAATAACCAGTTTCTTAACATAGCACCTGATTGTTGCGGTACAATGTTGCGGAAACCCCCAGATTTCACCCAGAGTTCCCCTAGGGTCTATTTGGTTAATTCCATTGAGGCTTTCTTTAACACTGGCAAATGTTGTGGTGAATGTTGGTGGTAACTATGGCGACCCCCATACCTACTGTCCACAGATCCATGACCGGTAGGAGGCGCTGGGGCGACGCACATGTGTCGCTGTCATGTACCCTAGCTTCATCTTCTTGACCCGGCTTCAATCTGCTCGGAACAGGGAGCCTTGGAACAATGTAGGTGAAGAAGGCAGGTTCAGCTGACCAAGCCAGATGAGACTGTTGATACAGTAGAGGGCCACCCCCCCCACCCCCCAACAACTCTCCTAAACTGCCATAAATTAAATCAAAGACACATACATCTAAACCCATCCTGCCTTGAGCTATGGAGGCCTGATTGTTTACAAAGGGTTCCTCATTTGTTCCTGTAGATTGTGCCTAATTAACGTTAACTTGTTTGTACATAGACGAGAGCTGTCCACTCTCCTTTAATCCAATCTGTATTCTTTCAAAAAATAATTAGATCATTTACACCTCATTAACATGTAATGTAATGTCGGAGTATTCATCATAATGATTGCTTATTATTTTGCTTTGCAATATTATCTCCTCTAATGAAACTGTTCACACAACTGCCAAGGAGGGTTTAATTGGTCCTGTCAAATCACAGAGCTCAGCACCGAGGCCTTTCGCGTGTGAAGTTCTAATTTGCATTGGGAAGCAGATTGCGCGCACACACACACTCATACGCAGACACACCCACACTCACACGCACACACACACATGCACGCACCCACACGAACACTCACGCACAGCCACCCGGCGACAGAAATCTCATTCTGTGGGCCTTCGCCGGGTGGATGATTAACTTCGGTGTATTTAAAAATAAAGAAAATGAATGACAGAAAAAGATGGAGCTTTATATATTTACAATCTGCTGTTGAGCCCTCGCTTACCTGCCTTGGGTGTGTTTATCTGTCTGTTCATATGTGCTGCCTTTCCAAACTGCTGTTTACACCCTGTTTACCTTTTTCTATCACAAAACAGTTGCCAGATGAATCATCTGGACCAAATTGCCTGCTAAGGACACACTGAATCCATTAAAACTCAGAAAAGGTCTGAGCTATCCCTCAGAGATGTGATCATGTGATTATAAAATTGTAATGTTGTAAAATATTAGATGATTTTAAAAAATTGACAGCATTTGCCATATTTATAAGAAATACATTCATAGCACATTATAATGCATTCATGAAACATTATAAACATGGATATAAATATTTGTATGAAGGCACAACATATTATAGCCATGTTTATTATGCATTATGAATACTTTATGAAGCTACCGCCTATAATGCACTATAGATACCTTTGTATTGCATTAAAAATCATCCTTAATTGTCACATAGACTATTATAATGCATTATGAAGGTATCTATGGTGCTTTATAGAGTAGAGCTTCATTGGAGCTTATGAAGTATAATAATCAACATTATATTGTCATTTGACTGTTAATAAAAGACTCTGTAATGGTTTGCTAATTCTTATACCGACCATTATAATGCATTATGAAGGTATTTATAATGCATTATAGATGAGAGCTGCTAGTTAAATGGTATCAAATATCAGAAAGAGTCAAAATGAGAAATGAAACACAGATTTTCAGTTTTACATTTATGTTTCATTTTTCTCATATTCGCGTGTAATTTCTTCTTTCCAAACTGGTGTTTTTATGATGTTAAGAGTTCATCGTTAATGGAGGAGCTTGGTTTGGTCATCGCAAAGATAAAAACGTGAAGTGGGTTGGCAGAGTGTCGTCGCGAGCCTCTGCAGGGGTGCGTGAGTCGGCTGGCCTTGGCGTCAGCGGCATCCGGATGTGAACGTCAGCCTGCTTCACTGTGATTAGCCAGGGACATGGGCTCGGGGCTGATCCCAGCTTTGACTCTCACCGTGAAGTGAGAAAATAACCCCCCCCCCCCCCACCCCGCAGCAATATTCTTGCTTTGCGCACGCAGAGTTCTGGGGCGGCCATCATATCCGCTTGGGGGCTGGGGGGGCAGACACATGGTGTCTGGTCGGCTGTCTGCGGGTGGCATCCACGCTTGGCTGGGGGGGGGGGGGAGATGTCACTCTCCCTACCACGCTCCAGCTTTGCTAGCTTAGAGGGGCTTAGCTGGGGCTCTATCCGCCGCCCCCCCAGACAGCGGTGCCGGGAGGTAATTGTGGCCCATCTATATAGAGTGCGTACGTAGCTTTGGGGGGGCGACTCCAAATTAAAATCTCCGCAGCGTGTCTGAGTATTCCTTTTCTGCCTGCTGCCCTGTTTTGAGAGCTGGTCATAATTCCAGTTCATTTTATCAGCCACTGCACTGTATCTGAAAGTGAGAGTCTGCATTAAAACTTCTCCTCTTCTTCCTCAACTCAATCCTTTGCCCGCAATCTCGTTCACTCTCTTCCTTCGGTCGCCATTTTGAAGTGGCCAGACTCCTCTGTGAACATGTGTGTGTGTTATGTTATCCACAGAGTCCCCCAAGTGCAGTCTGATTAGCATGTTCAGCTGTTTTCACCTGTATGATCTCATGTGTGTTTCCATGTGGACTTTTATTGTGTAAAATGCTAACGGATAATCGTGTGTGGTTCAGCCCCCTGGGCGTCTTTTATTTATGAAAGCCTGACCTACACAGAGTGATGATCTGGTTTCCTTTGAACTCCCTTACCCCCAGAAGCAAGGGTGCTGTGTCTAACACGTCTTTGAGCTGTGTCGTTCCCGTCTGGAACACCGATCACAGGACCTCGTGTCTTTCTCCGTGTTCCTGGGACGGCTGTCTGCTCTCACGCAGGCTGGGCTGAATGTTTCTGTGACATTTATGAAATGTTTCATAAGCACCCTCCTGCCATATCATCTTTTCAATAAGAGACCGTAATTCATTCGGACAATAGCAGATTTATCGCTTGGTCTGTATATAAGATTCAGTAGGTGAGACCCCTGTGTTTTGGAGGGACAGTATAACTACCTCATCCCCCCCCACCCCACCCACAGTCCTGTACTTTAAGACTCCCTGCCCCCATTCCCCTTTAAATCTATGCCCACAGTTTTATATGAGCCCCGTGCGTAAGCATGTGTACACATACACTGCCGAATATAAACAACGTCGACGTTAAGATTGATGTGGGGGAGATTATGTATAATGGCCAGCGGGGAGAATTATGGATAACCGAGTGGCGCTGCGGCCAGATGGTCCGAAGGGGGCGCTTTCTGTTATACCCTTGAAGAAGCACTTAACCTGAATCACTTCCCGGTATGATGAATGGCCACACGTAGGCCGTAACCGTGAGCTGCCTTCCCTGGCTGCAGACGAGGCTGTCAGGCCGCCGTCTAAATAATGAGAGCCACCGCGTCTCATTTGTTACCCGCGGTCCGAGTGCGCCGCGCGGAATCGGCAGCCCGCCGGGGGACAGGCCGCCTAGCCGCGGAGGACCAGCAGCCCCGAGTTTTGATTCTTGATTTTCTTGCCTCCGCCTCGTGTCGGCCGTTTCCTGGCGGACTGGGTGGGGGTGTCAGCTATGGATTCATCGAGAACAGGGACACAACTCGCCGCCTGCATCGGCCCAGTGCGCTGGCCTGGGGGGGTGGGACCTTCGTGCTTTTATGTATTCATTTCAGTGAATCAGCCTGGGTTTGGCTCAGGCCGCCTGCCCCGTCCACATCCGCCTTGAAAACAAATGAAGCAGGTCAGTTTGCTGTCCCCCCAGCTGCTGGCTTGGCCGCCAGTCGCCCGCAGACCTTTCACCCCCGCCGTTTTCAACCATTTCACACACCTGGATATTTACTGGAGCAGTTCAGGTTAAGTGTCTGGTTCAAGGGTACAACAGCAGTTCCCGTGCTCAAGCTGGAACGTCAAGCCGAGGTATCACGCACCCATTTGACCTGGCCTGTCCGACAGGGAGCTGCTGCAGAGTGGATTTTAAGGAGCACGTGACCAGCGATCTCTGCAACCGGGGCGAGCCCAGGGACAACGCTGATGTCCTTAGGCCGTTTCTGATTTACATCGCCATAATCTGTACAGAACTCTCTTCTTATATTGAATAATTAATGCCTGCTTAGTTAATGTGGACAATATCAACAAAAAGCAAGGATACTTTATTAAACACAAAAAGCAGATAGATGCCTAACATATACAGCCATCACTGAAAGACAAATCCAGCACCTCTCTTCATTTAGACTTTATGCTTGTGTTTATATTGAATGAGGTCAAGAAACATGGAGATGTATGTTTATTATCTGATAAACTCATCCATCACAAGGGACACAGAGACACGTTAATTGGTAAAGCTAACAGAGTGAAGATTTTCAATTCTGCAGATTTTTCTAGATTTTCAATTCTGCATGTGAGTGACTTTATCTTCTTGAGTGTGGACTTTTGCTCATTATTTTACACAGACCTGGGGGGGTCAGCATCAGATGACAGTGTCCTCGCGCGGTAGTTCATTCAGATGGCGGTTTCTTTTCATAAAGTGACAGGCTCTTCCTGAAGCTGACATCTCACCATCAAAATCACATGGTCTCTTTTGTCGTTGTTTGCCGCGGACTCTGGGAAAGGCGACGTTTCCAGGTACAAATGAACACCAACGGCAGTTGTTAGTGTCCCACGGCGATTCTGTGTCTTTCCTCCAGAACAGCTGGTGGAAAAGGTTGTTCAACTGCGGTTAAACAATATTAACTGGTTATGTTTAGGACAGGAAAGAAGGTTAAAAGGTACTTTTGCATTTCAGGTTTTTCAGTGCTCAGCTAGACTAGCTGCTGTTTTTAATCTGTTATGTGTCGATTCTTATGTTTAAGGGTCACATCTGACTGACGATGTCACTGTAAATTCAGTTGGTTTGTGTGCAGCCAGTGGTCTGATGGATCAGTAGGGCCAGTGCTGTTATGGTGTATGAAATATGAGGGCTGTCATATATATATGTCATGTGTAGGGGACCACGCAGGTCTGTGTATCTCATTTCTCCACACGCCTGCTTACTGCCTCATGACGTGTCCCTTCTGTCTCCACTCATGTCGAGCTTTCGCTGCCCCCAGGGCGCTGTGACCCGATTTGGGTCGGAACTCTTAGTAGGGCTAAGTCCCATGCGTGAAGCGGATGGTCCGTCAGCCAAGGAGATGCACCATGTTGTCCCAATTACATCTTAGTCTTTTGTGATTGTATCCCATTTTTTTGGGATCGTGTTCAGATTTTAAAATTTGTCATCAGTAATGATGATTGTTAACAAATAAAGCCCATGCTTGACGAAAGGTATAATTCAATTAATACAGTATTCCTTCATATCAATGAGTGTAAACAAAACAACCATATTAAAAACTGTGGCACCTGAAGTCTTTCCTTTGTGCACCGCCTCTGAAAGAAAGAAAGAAAGAAAAAAAACACCCCAAAGTGGAAAATTTAACCCTGGGAAAATCTGGGAAAAGCCAAAGATTATATGGGACACTCATTTTCTCTCTCTCTTTTTTATCCAATCCCGTGTTGTGCCCAGCACAAAAAAAAAAAACAAAAATGGAGAATACCTCCATGTGTCGTGCACAAAGGCCGGCTTCGGCCGTACATCTGTGAGTTTTGAAACAAAGGTTTGTTTGTGCTCCTTGCTCGCTCTCGCTCATGAAAGCAGACACTTACTTGAAAAAGTTTTTCAGGGAAACACTCTAAACCAACATCCTGGTATAAATTTGCCGGAGCCGATACAGGGCTGATTGTGAGTGGCCGAGATGTGGGCTGCATACCAATGGACAGCCCCAAAGACTCCATTACCTCTCACGGCTCAGTGACTGATGTACAATAAATAAACAAAAGAGCCTCAATACACTCATTGGGCAGCACTGTGATTTTATCTTTTTTACAGTATTTAATTGGAAGTTTTTTTTCCTCCTTTCCTCACAGAAACACTAAACCAGCTTCCAAATTACTTAGACTGAATCTAAGAAGAGATTGATAAGACTTCCCTCCCCCAGTCTCTGTAATTTTCCCCCCCTCCCCCTTTAACTTTCAAGAGTTTTTTTTTTCTTTGCGAAGGGAAACTAAAGTTACAAGTGTGCGCCGTCCTTATGGGGTGGGGGTGGCAGGGGTGAGGGTCTGGCTGGGAGGTGGGGGGCAGTGAAATTAGAGGCTGAATGGAGCGGATGGGGAAAGGCTGGGAAAATGCGGTGGGGGCATGGGGGGGCGTGGGGGGGCAGGTCAGTGCCGAGCGCGGCAGACTAGTCCACTGCACCAGGTGTCCATCGCATTCAAATGACACTATTATTCGTATTATTCATAGTATTAAACCCCCCCCCCCAATGCAAAAAATAATTTGCAACTGAATAAAGATATAATCCTTGAAATATAACTCTACATTATGGGTCTCCCATTAAAAAAACAAGCATGTCTTTGTGTGACACTTTATGTATATTTATCACAGTTTGGGGGAAAAAAAGAAACTGGAGGTTGAGTTGGGGGGGTGGATGGCTGGGGGAGGGCATTCTCACTGTTTACATGTTAATTGAAAACTTTACAGCCTCCTTCCTGGAGCTATTTACACACTGGATGCCGTTTCCTTTCCTGCAGTGAACCGGTACCTGACTGTAGATGTCTTATATGTTAATGGCTGCAGGGCAGTAGATCCTGGGATTTTTTGACCCCCCCTCCCCAGTCGAGAGGGAAGGGCTACTGGGTACAGGCCCCCTGCTGTGGAAAGTCCCCTCCCCAAAAAAGGAATGGTGATGTAGGGCACAACGGCTGTCCATCCTCCTGCCTGCGTAGAATACTGTCTCTCTCTCTCTCTCTCCCTCTGCCACTCTATCTATCTATCTATCTATCTATCTATCTATCTATCTATCTATCTATCTATCTATCTGTCGATTTAGTTATTTGTTTGTTTGCTTGTTTGTTAATTCATTGATTTTCCTCTAAATTACTTTTTTTATTCTTCATATATTCCAGGTCACTGATAAAGTCTGTCCGTCTGTCTGTATTGCATAGCTGTAGTAAAAAAGCCTCATACTTTTCGCTGAAAGGTTCGGTCCTATCAGCAAACATTACCAGACAGCAGGAAGCACTGCCTGAGGCGCAGACCTGTCAAACGCAACCCCAGCGATGCTTCCGTGTGCAAAAGGTGAAGCTAATTTGAAACGGCTATATTTTTCAAGATATTCTAGGAAAAAGTGTATTTTTACATAACATTAGAACGGAAAACAGCCTTGTAATGTGCCGATGAAATGATCACGCACCCCACGTCTCAGCACCAATGGGTTGGTAACTTGGGAATTCTAGGTGAGAGAAAAGTCTTTGGTCTGTAACAGTCCTTCTGTAGGCTGCCTAGTATTGGATGAGCAACAGGATGACACGGTACCCCATCATGGAAATTTCTGGAATATGTGTCTCTACTTTCAGTGCTGAAAAGGGCCCTTTAAATGCATCTCATGTTTTTAGTTTCAGTGCTGTTAAATAGGCAGATACCTTTCTGTGAAAAGTTTTTGCAGATCAACAAAATTTGGTATTTTTATTGTAGATCTCTGAAACTGAACTTCATTCCTCGTCTATAAGTCGTACTATTCCAATGCCATTGAAATCAGTCTCATCACTCTCTTTTTTTCCCCAGTACATTTTATCCCTTCTTGAAGAACACACTTTGCTTTAAACGTAGAGGCGAGGAGCATTTATGTTATGTTAATTTTGACGTGAATCAAACATGCATAGAAACAGCTGCTTAAATGTGCGGTGAGCGATATTTCTCTATAGAAGAATGGCGGGGATTCAAACGCGGGCATCATTAAAACGGCCAGCCTGAAATCCCCTCTCTGCTGCCTAATTATGATGCTAATATCTGGACTCTAAACAAAGTGGCAATTTCAATGATGGATATTGGGGACGTAAATGCCCCAGCAAACAAAGCGAAGCGAGGACGGCGCGTCGCGCGACTCCCAAACTCCACGCTGAAAAGGAATATTACCCCGTCTCGGCGGGGCAAGGGAGCGAGAGGTTGCCCAAACAGTCACCTCAGAAAAATGCTCCGCCATTGTGTTGAGATATCATAAACCGAGGCTTGAATACACTTTGAATCATTTTCCCATCTCAAATTACCCGTTTATATGGGGACCCGGACTGAGGCAAGACAATTAGTTATATTTGTATGCAGAAATTAATAGTGCGGGAGTCGCAGGAGGCCAAAGGAGGAAACAAAGAGTGCTTTTTGTCCGCTCCTCCATCTGATAGAGATAATTAGATATATGAAATTGAAATTCCTCAGCGGGAGACTCTGTTGACAACGCCCGGAGCTTTCCGTTCTATTCCACAGGCCTTTTGTCCCACCGTTTACGGCGATTTGTTATTCAGCGCCTGGCTTTAAGAGCTACGCGACATGACGAGCCCGTCGCGAACGCACTCAACCCCCACCCCGTCGTTAATTCCCCGCCGCTTGATAACCGCGGGTGCCGATGGCTGGAGTGAGACTCGGCTCAGTCAGGCCGGCTCCGGATGTGGGGTTCCATCTCTGCTTTAACCTCCACACCGTCTGTTTCTCTTCTCTGTTGCGTTCTCTCCAAAAAAAACCCGCGTGCCACTTGCCAGCTCGCTAATTCCCATTAGCACGGTCTCTATCCTGCCTGTGTGCTCCTGGGGAATTATGGGTAACGTCACCCAGGCGCTTGGTCACAGCCCCTCCCCTGCTGTCTTGGAGAGACAGACAGCAATCTGAAGCATGTCAGGTTCTTTCTGGAAGGCTCTGTGTCTTAGTTTTGAAGATACAGATATATTTGATCAGGAGTAATTAAAGAAACACATTTTGTTTTTTTAACGGAGTGTGAGAAGCCCTCCTGTCCTGTTTGTGTTTTTTCTTTTAATGGAGAACCCAGTGGCCCATATCATCTTACAGGGCCAGAAGAGAGCTGGAGGACAGGCTGTGTGGTCAGTCCACTTCACACTGCCCCCCCCTCCCCCCCAATCCCCCCATACCCCGCCCCACACCCGTCTCCCAGCCATTACATCACTGCCTGGCTCCCTAAGAGGATTTTCAACAGACTTGGCTCTGTTATTAAAATTGTAATTAATTTTTTTTTCTCCCCCCAGGGACAAAACCAAGTTCTTCACACTGTGGGGATTTGGGAAGTGTGTGTGTTTCTCTCTGTAATTGGGGGGGCTGGTTTTTTCCCATCAAAACTGCACCCAAACAGGCCCTGTGTAATCCCCCCTCCCCCATGTCATACCACCTACCATCAGCATACAGTAGAGGGACAGTTCAGCCCAGACAGGAGAGGTTTGACTTCAATACATGGTGGTGTGAAGGAGCCATGGATTGGGCAGGGGGGAGAATGGACCCCCCCATTATTAAGGATCTAGAAACTCAGAATGGGGCTGTTTTATCCCGTTCCATAAAGGATGATTGTTAGTTTAATTAGTTTAGCATTTTCTTCAAAATAAGGATTGGATATGGTCAGGGTGGGGGGGGGGGGGGGACTTTTCACACCAACTGCATTACAGATGTCATGAACAGCAGACCGATCCCCCTTTTGAGTTTTCATCATAACGTTGTTGGAAAAGCTGCTTTTAAATCTGCTCTTATAGATGCTTTAGAGATATCTGCATCTGATTATTTTCCTTGGAAACAAAAAAGCTCCATACATGTCGTGCTGAAAGACGTATCACATCTGACACCATACTGCTTCCTCATAGACGCACCTTGCAGTGTTAATTATGTGATTTTATATTCAGTGATTTGGGTGGTACACAGGGGTGGAGGATGGGGTGGTGTGTGTGGGGGGGTTAGCCTCAGGGTCCAGATTAAATTGTGCTTCAGATGCACACTGGAATTTGCCAGTTAAGTCCCCATGACAAGGTTGGTAGATTTACCTTTACCTAAATGGAATAAAGTGGTAAATATTTCTAAGCCTTGGCAGTCCGATCATCCGCCAGGGAGGAAGAAGATGATGTGACGAAGTGCAGGTATGGGAGGTGGGACAGTGCCCTTTCCTGGCCCATGTGCCCGATGGTATTTGGTGACACCTTCCCCTCAAGCCGGCCCCCCCCCCCCCCAAACACAGGCAGGTATCCGGTGGCCCTGGGGGTTGGGGGTGTCTCTCCACTACGCCTCCTTCAGGGGAGGCAGACAGATCAAAGGACAGGAAACTGCTTTCCAGGCCCAGAACGGAAACGTTTATGGAGGGGAGCAGGGAGGGAGGGGGGGGAGGGAGAGAGTGTCAGCAAATAAAGGCGCTAATTAACGTACAAATGCGATCGCCAAGGTGGCCAGAGCAGGATGCTTAGCTTGAGAGATTCACATCAAATGGGTTCAAATCTGTGTTGCCTATGAGCATCTCTGGCGGGTAGGCAGCCGTGTTCCGAGGAAAACGGGAGAAAAGGAGCAACACGAACCGCCTCCAGAGTTTCAGCGGCCAACAGCAGCTCTGACTGCACTTTGGTTTCTGAGTCCTCCCCGGCCCTCTATCCTCATCTAAGCTGCGTCCCACGAATCAACCCCCCCTCGACAAAACGTTTCACCTACCTTATTACTGTTTTTCCCCGGGAAAATCCTGTGGCACTCGAATTTGGGACCTTCAGGCCTCTCGCTCCTGACGCCTGCAGCTTAATGCGGCTTTTGAAGGAGGGTGACCGCAGCCGAGCTGCCATGCAGGTCGTGTTGAATGCGGCTCCGCAGCGAAATCGGAAACAGGCAGACGGATCGAGAGGCCGGCCGACTCGCCGGTGTGTTTGCTGGGGGCCGCCGGCCGTGTGGCCTAAACCCGACGTGATATGGGGGTTGTGGCATTTCAATAAGAATGCACACAGAAGCCTATTCTCCGTTCGATCTCTGTGAAAGGTGATTTTGGGGGTTGGGGGAGAAATCCCACTCAGAATGAATGGCCTTCATTTCCCCATGTCAGCTGAGAAGATAAAGTAAAAGTGAAAAGCATGTCCAGGCCACGGCGCGTTCCCAGAGTCGACCCTCGGGGCGGGGAACAGCCGCCTGTTATGACACCCCCCCCTTATCCACCCCCCCGTCCGCTGCAGGACAGGAATTCCCACAAGCTGGGTAAATAGCCGAAGACTCAGGGAAGCGCGAGATAGGAGACGCATCTGAGGCCACTCACAGAGCCTTTGCTCAGGCTCCTGACAGTGGTCGATCAGAGCCGGCGGCTGCCGTCACTGTGTCTGTGTGCGTGCCTGTGTGTGTGCCTGTGAGTGTGTCTGTGTGTGTGCCTGTGAGTGTGTCTGTGTGTGTGTCTGTGAGTGTGTCTGTGTGGGTGCCTGTGAGTGTGTCTGTGAGTGTGTCTGTGAGTGTGTCTGTGTGTGTGCCTGTGAGTGTGTCTGTGAGTGTGTCTGTGTGGGTGCCTGTGTGTGTGTCTGTGTGTGTGCCTGTGTGTGTGTCTGTGTGTGTGTGCCTGTGAGTGTGTCCGTGAGTGTGTCTGTGTGGGTGCCTGTGTGTGTGTCTGTGTGTGTGCCTGTGTGTGTGTCTGTGTGTGTGCCTGTGAGTGTGTCTGTGAGTGTGCCTGTGTGTGTGTCTGTGTGTGTGCCTGTGAGTGTGCCAGTGTGTGTGTCTGTGTGCTGGTGTGTGTGAACCATTACTCAGACACACAGAGAATAACCAGTTACAGCATGACTTTCAAATAAGAATAATGTTTTTTTTTTCGGGGGGGGTGGGGGTCGACAAAAGATGACAGGATTGAGGCACAATGTAAAAGTAAATGTAACTGTAAACATTCTGAAACTGGTTACATTTGCATTACCTGTCAATGCTGTCGTTATTTTTTGCAGTTGTCCTGTTTATCTCTGCGCTTCTGTAGCCCTACAGCCCTGGGAAATGCGGCTGTCTGTGAGGAGGGAGAGAGAGGGAAAGAAAGGGAGAGATAGAAGGAGAGAGAAGGGAGGAGGGCAGTTGCCTCTGTTTGGATAGTCTGCTCAGTTTCTGCTCGAAATAATATCACAGTGCTGCTTTTCAGACAGAGCATAGTCACGGCTGCCATGTTTATCTTCATGCATTTAGTCAGCTGGTGCAATAAATAAGAAACTATCTGGAAGAAGCAAACATTTGCCTTCCCACCCAAACCAAGCTGTTATTTCACTTTGCATAGGCAAGAACATAAATCTGTCTGCGTCTGAGCATGTGAGGCGGTGTTGGAGCCCCCATGTGGTCCTGAACATGGGAGTCGTGTCGGGGGGGCGGGGGGTATGGGTTGCATCACTAAAACGCTCCGGTGCCAAACAATAAAGGGGCGTAATTCCTCCTGTGAAGTGAAGTCTGACTCCTCAACTCACACCGATTCCTACCCTCTTTGTTCTGGCTTCTGGGGGAATTAGAGACTTGGTCTGGGAAGGGGGCCATTAGCAGCCTTGCAGTACACAAAGCAGGTGCCTGTGACCCCCCCCCCCCACCCCAGCAGGTGTACAGAATGCAGCGGGAGGCTGGGGGGTCCAGGGAAAGGCTGAAACCTGAGACTTGCCTTATCAGTGCGCCTGAGGTCATTAATTCATGTTTTTCATGCACGTTAATTTATTACTATGATTATGGTATTGATTTGCCCATGTGCTTATATACATTTAAACGCTGATATTTAATGGCCATTGATTAATTAATCACATAAATGTTTTTTGTGCACATTTGTACAGCAGAGGATGGGAATGCTGTGAGTTCTAAGCATCTTCCTGTCTTATTATCCTTGTGGTTGTTACATCAAGCAGGGAGGCGTTCAACTACACCATCTGCCCCCTGTGGCCTTACAGACGTTTTGAAGGAACTTTGCGGAGCAGCTGAGGTACCAGGATGCTGCAGGTTTCCAGGTATCCGCCCCCTTAACAGGTTGTCTGCCGAGTCTCAAAGCTGCCACCCCGCGCCCCCCCCACTCCGCTACGCCTGATGGGATCCTAGATTCCCAGTGAGAAGGGGATTTTTAAATAAATTGGGTGTTTGGGAATTTCAGCCAACTGATACAATCAGCTTCTCTCATATTGATCATCAGCGGAGAAGAAGAGGAAGAAGAAAAATCAATTGACCAATAAAATAGATCAATGGAATGAAAGTGGAATAAAAGAGAAGTAATTAATTTACGGAGCCGTGTACGGCCACGGCGGCCTGGCTGAACACAGAGGAGCGCTCTGTTTTCCTGTGGCCCGCTGGGAGCTGCGCAGCGCGGGGAGGGGGGGGGGCTGGTGTGTGTGAACCATTACTCAGACACACAGAGAATAACCAGTTACAGCATGACTTTCAAATAAAATATAAAAAAATATATAAAATATATAAATAAAAACGACAAAAGATGACAGGACTGAGGCACAATGTAAAAGTAAATGTAACTGTAAATATTCTGAAACTGGTTACGTTTGCATTACCTGTCAATGCTGTCGTTATTTTTTGCAGTTGTCCTGTTAATCTCTGCGCTTCTGTAGCCCTACAGCCCTGGGAAATGCGGTGCGACGTGATGCGACGTGATGAACATGCTTGGAGTGAAAATAAAGCCCATTAGGACTCCCTGTGCTTAATGCTTACATTTAATATCTAAATTCTTATGAAATACTTGTACCTCATATGTGACCCTGTGGGGGCTGGACGATGGCACGGCTGTCGGTCGGTGTCTTTAAACGTGAGTGCAGGCAGATTACGATCACAAAGGGATTGTAGGTCGGCTCCCCGCCACCCCCCGGAACCCCCC
>JAODKE010000146.1:8438290-8449436 GCA_026779605.1 Mormyrus hasselquistii
CCCAGCACCCCCCCGATGACACAGGCGTATGCTTTCCCATAGCGTGACTGCAGAAGTGAGGTGGTGCTCCCCGTGCTGTGTTAAGCGGTTCACGTGGTTGTCTGCCTTCACCGCAGGTTCAGGACCGCGCTTGTGTGTTGGTGTGTGATGCCTCACAGCCTCCTCTGGCTGTTCAGCTGGATCGCTGGCTTCTCGGTGTCCGTATCCCATGTCAATCATCTGCAGGGCACTGGCTTCCAGGGGCAATACACAGCCCTAAGAATCCCAGGATAATCCCTGAGTCACCCTCAGCCTGAGTGTATATAAAAAATGGATGTATGGATGTATGGATGGATGGACAGTTAGACCGCCTGGCACCGCCCATGAACAGTGTGGACAGGCATGCACAATCCCTGCGTCAGACAACGACAGCAGGCGGTGGCTGATCTCTGTCGCTTGCACCTCTGCCTCGCATCGACACCTCGGCCATCGCCGGCCAGTCTTGCAAGCGTTCATTAAAAAAAAAAAAAAAAAGCGGTGATGTGAGATTGACGACTTAAATACTTCATCAATCACTGCTGTGGCCAATGTGCACCAATGTGATTGGTGGAGAATTCAGGCAATCCATCTTTCCTACTACAAACAAGTACTTTCAATTCCTCTCAGGTACTTTTTTTTTTTACTCGTTAACCTACGGAGAGGTAGTGAAACACAGACAGAGATACTGCCCTCTTCATATGCCACTAATACCCCTTGAGGTTTGCATGGGAAAAATAAGAATTCAATACAAAATGATCTGAACCATCTCAGAGTAAACGTATATGTTACGTATATGTTATTGTGTGAGGTCAAGTGTGTTGACCAGTTGATGTGTGAAGTTATGTTTGGTGTATCTCTTCAGCTTATGGGTGTGACGTTTAACCCTGGTGCTAGACATAACTTTGAATAGAAGGCTGATACTGCAGATGTCTGATTGTTATAGAGTGTGCAGGCAGCCCTGCTGCTTCCTCTCCGCTCTTCAAAGGTCCATCTTTATTATAAATGGATTTGTTTCTGACTGTATGTCTTTGTTTTTTTCTGTACAATACGTGAAGGCTTTTTTTTGCGAAGCTGTCAATGAGGTGTGGTCTGCCCCCCCCCCCCCCCGCCGGTGAGAGGGAATTGGGGGGGGGGGGGAGGTGGAGAAAATCGCAGGGCTAAGAGGCAGAGAAATTACTGTAGAATTGATGTCGGAGCAGATGTACATGGGATGCAGGCATGGTGCAGAAATGCGATCTCTGACTCCCTTGGGAGCGAATGCTGCTGGTGCTCCCCAGGAACCAGGCTGCCCATCTGACAGGGAGTCTATCTCTGCAGGACAGCAGCAGAAAGTTCAGGCACCCAGCTGATCTCGCAGGGCGACCTGGGGGCAGGTAGTCCTCCATCTGTTTCGATGCTCCTCTGCCTGTCGGCGCTCCTCGCTGCTCAGAGGAGGAGGATGATCAGGAGACGCCGCCCCCCCTGGCCGGCCGAGACGGCCGAGTCCGGCTGGGGGGGGCATCGGTTCACCTGCAGCACTGAGCCGAAAGCTCTGGCCGAAAATCCCCCCCAGTTTATCCGCAGATCTGACACAAAGTGCTGTCAGATGTACCGTAATCCCACACTCTCAGAGGAAAGAGGGAGGACTGTCCTGGGAGACGGGGTGGGGGGGGGGGGGGTATGTCCGGCCACACGGGGCTATCGACATACTGACCTTCTTATGACAAGCCTCCTCATTATTAGTTACCAAGCTGACGTGTTATGTTGCCTTGCAAATATATTAATAATGCATAGTATTCAATGCCTGGGGGTCAGTGCTTGCCTGTGTGTGACTGTTGTGCAGACATTAGCAGCATGCCGACCTTCATATACTCTATTTAGAAACAGCGATAAGGTAAAACAGGGATAGAGGTCTGTTGTTGAGGTCTGTGCTAGCACAGCTCATTATTAGTGAGAAATGCCGCGTGCTATAAGAAGGTCGGTGACCTCGCTGTCTGCAGGATTAGATACGTCACTAGATGGAATTATTTAAATCTTGAAGGGTTCTTGCCCCCCCCTCCCCCACACTGAGACAACCCCTTACTCAAGAGCCCGAAAACCAGAGGACTGTATGTGATGACCAGCCTGGATCTGGCTTTGCCAATCACCTAGAAGACGGCTGCCATGACGACCTAGGAATCTGCATCCAATTGGCTGAGAGGCTCCCTTGTATAGGGACCGATTCAGCTGTGACTCTGAGCAGAGCTGCGGCCCTGGGGTCACTTGCAGGAACAAGGTCACAGACACTCTCAGATCACACACAGTGACGCCACTCAGCTGGAGATACAATAAGGCCTCATGCTGGATACTGGCGGCAGCATGGTGACGTTATGCTGATGGACATGCCAGCATGTATGAAATATGACATAAATTTGTTTAAAAATATAATAAAATATATTAGCATATTATCTCACGCACCTGTGTGACTCTCGCGCTGTTAGACTCTCGCGCACCTGTGTGACTCTCACCTACCTGTGTGACTCTCACACTTTCAGACTCTCACACACCTGTGTGACAATCATGCTTTTAGACTCTCACGCATCTGTGTGACACTCACTCTTTCAGACTGTCACACTCATGCGGGAAATCTATATTATTCCATTATTCCACTACAATTACCTACAACAAAACTATTGAAACCCTACAGACTATTTACAAGGTAATAAATCTATTACATACATGTACATGTCTGTGTGTTATTACATACATGTACATGTGTGTGTGTTTGTATGCAGACTTGTCTAGAATTGAAAATGTCAACCCTGCTTCTAGTGTCTTTCAGAGAAAACTGTAAAATATTTCAAGATTCAAGACTTTTATGTCACGTGGATGAACACCAGCAGTGAAATCTATTGGCTGTGCATATTTAGAACATTTATATTAATATACATTATTATTATTATTATTATTATTATTATTAATAATAATAATAATAATAATACTCTGTAAAATTACCATGGTGAGTGAGATAGTTTGAGTTTAGGGTTCCGTGCACTAAAAAGTATCTGATCATGCACTAACTTATCAGCATCTGCAGTTTCCTATAAAGCCAGTACTGACAGATGCTGCTTCAGTTAACTTTGGGTTCTGTAACCCTCTGGCCAGACCCGCCACAAGGTCACTAAAGTCAGGACCACCTTCAACCTGCCCCTGTTGTATAGAATGATATAAACTTCACATATCACAGAAAGACCACAACCAATCAATCCCCATTAACACTCAAGCAGGTCCTGCACAGAGGCCCTCTGGCAGTCAGAGGTCAGGAAAATGCGCAGGACCTGCATCCCGCCTGCTATTTTATCTTTTATTGAACATCTCTGAGGGGCTGTTGACCTCTCCAACATTCCACTTAAGTGCACGGGCAGCCAGCCCAAAACTTTCTTTATCCATTTGTTTCAGGGACCCGACCTGCCATTTTTCCACCTCACAGACTGACGCTTAAGCTACATAATATAACAAATAAACAGTCCAATGTGCCTTCGTTATGGAAAAACAATCCCTGTTCATGGCTAAATAAATCAAACAAAATACAGGACTAGTTAAAAAAAGACATACTATTATTTGTTTAGGTACTAAACAAACTACACATGTTACGCAGGGGCTCGTACACATATAAATTCATGTTTTGTTCTGAAACTAAACCACTTTTTAAGATGCTTTGCATAAAAAGAGAATTGCTAAATAATTAAGGCTCCGGCTTCAATGCTCTTGTGTCTTAGCACCATAAAAAGTGTGGTTTTCTAAATAAAGACGTAAACACAATTAAAATGAGATCATTCCTGGCTGAAATGGTCCCCGTCAACTCGCCTTTCATGTTCAACGGGACCTCGTCATCCAAGACGGGACTCTGTAATTATTCAGAAGGCGACGGATGACACGTCCCTCTGGGCTGACTTGCTGACAATTCAGTTATCATTTTTCTGCATTTTCTGTAGCTCTAGCTGAAGATGCCGTTCCCAGGACCTCACCCTGATACCTCAGCATCTTATTCAATCTACCATCTATTAACAGCTTTTTGTTTTGCATGATAACTAATTATCTGACACATGTGAGCTCTGGTGAGTCAGGTTGTCGCATGGAGTGCCTGTGTGTGTTTTTGGTGTTGGTCATCCTCTTTTTCTGGAGGGTGTATTTTTCACCCGGCCAAAATCCCCGCCTNNNNAACCGTCTTCTTCTGCAGTTCAATGGAACGCTGCTTGTCTGAGTCTGGAGTAGTGGCTGTGAGCCTTCTGCTACCAGTCAGTTTAAGACCTTAAAGAGTGATCTCAAGCAGAAATATTTAATCTTCAGGAAAATAAAGGAAGGAGGAAACAACTGGGGGAGAAAAATGCCCCCAAAATAGGGACTCGTTGCCCTTCAAGCATCCAAAAGGATTTGACTTAAGGACAGCTTATCACTTTTAATTTTAGTGGTTTCTACGGTAACCCAGAGTGGGCTCACTCAGTCGCTTCCATGATCGCGGGTGAAGACCAGGAGCGCAGGCGAGGCTGTGAGCTGGCAGTTCTGGGTGCCTTGTTTGTCACGGATTTATCTGCTGTGATCCAAAGCAAAGGTTTTATAGTCCAGCATCGCTGCACTGTCCTGCAAGGTAGAGAGCCTCGTGTGGTAACCAGTGCCCAGATTGGTGTAGGCCCTGAGTCAGTGTAGTCCACAAGTTATGCTTCAGACTGTTCTATGAGTCAGTGTAGTCCACAGGTCAGTGTAGTCAATGAGTCAGTGTAGTCCACAGGTCAGTGTAGTCAATGAGTCAGTATCATGTAGTCAATGAGTCAGTATCATCTGCAAGTCAGTGTAGTCCACAAGTCAGTGCAGTCAATGAGTCAGTGTAGTCAATGAGTCAGTATCATCTACAAGTCAGTGCAGTCAATGAGTCAGTGTAGTCCACAAGTCAGTGTAGTCAATGAGTCAATGTAGTCAATGAAGTCAATGAGTCAGTATCATCTACAAGTCAGCGCAGTCAATGAGTCAGTGTAGTACAAGAGTTACTGTGGTCCAAGAGGCAGTGTGGTCTATAAATCAGTGTAAGTCCATGAGTCACTGTGGTAGATGAATCAACTTAGTCCATGTGTCAGTGCAAGATAATGATTCTTGGTCTTAGGGGAATGTCTTATGAGGAGAGGTTAGCTGAGCTGAATCTGTTCAGCAAAGGAGACCAAGGGGGGACATGATCCAGTTATATAAGATTCTAACGGGTCTGGATGCTGTTTAGCCAAATGGATATTTCAATATTAGTTTAAATACTAGAACTCGTGGCCATAAGTGGAAATTAGCAGGAGAACATTTTAAAACAAATTTGAGGAAGCACTTCTTTACACAGCGTGTAGTTAGAGTATGGAATAGTCTTCCTGCTAGTGTAGTGGAAGCTAAAACCCTGGGGTCCTTTAAATCAGAGCTAGATAAGATTTTAACAACTCTGCGCTATTAATTAAGTTCTGCCCAAACGAGCTTGATGGGCCGAATGGCCTCCTCTCGTTTGTAAATTTCTTATGTTCTGATGAGTCAGTGGGGTCCATGTGGAGTCCTGAATCCTGACATGCAGTGAAAATCGCCGTGGTGACCGTCCTGTGCCCTGTGGCTATCCTGAACGCAGACTGTACCATCCAGTCCCAGCAAACCAAACTCTTGTTATGTTTGCCACCTTTCCCAGGGACTCCTCTGTAGCCACGGGCCCCATGGTCGACAGAAACCAACGTTACCGAGAAAAACCCCAAATCACCACAGGAGATTCACCTGCAGAGGCTTTGGCGGAAGGAGGAAGAGACGCTGTGTGTTGGCTGGCGTGGGAAAAGATGTGAATCTGTCATAAATTTGCTGTGAAACAGAGAAATGAAACATGGCATCGTCATATTGGTATGAGCGTGAGTCAGAGTGATCCTGAACCCCCCCCCCCCTCCCCGGTGTGGTGCCTTCCACTCACTGCACTGGAGGCTGTGGGACCGGAACGTCCTATATTTCTGATGGGGCCCTCATGTTGCTTGCATGCATGTGGGTTTGCGGTTGGCTATTTCATTTGTGGAAGGGAGAGTGATTTCTAAGGCTGCACGAGACATGAGCAGTCTGTGGTCTGAGGTCACGTGCAGCTTCCCAGGGAAGCCCTGCTGTTTGACAGAGAACAAAGTACACATCAATCCATCCATCCTCCATTATTCACAACCATTTAATGCTGAGTCTGGGTGCAAAAAACGTAAGTTATATATGAATAACTTACGTTTTTTGCACCCAGACTCAGCATTAAATATTTCATGTGAGAACTAAAAATATAAATGCGTAAAACAATTTTATTTATTAAAATTACCATGAATCTTACTTGTGTCACAGGAAATTAAAATGCATCTATGGCATGATAGCAATTTTCTAGTCACTTGGCTGCTTGTCAGACAAGGCCTGTTCTGCCGCCACCCATAGGGTTAATGCGGCCTGGGTATTAAGGTGAGAGAGCTTCTGAGCTTTGCGCACAATTTGTTAAAATGATAAGAGCAAGTATGTCAATGCCATGGTGACTGAGATAGTTTTACATGTCAGGGGAAAACATCCGGGAAGGGAGACTGTGTAACGACGTTCCCTGCAGGTGCCATTCTCTGTTTTGCAGTGGGCTTATTGCATAGGTGCAGGATTGCTAACGGGGCACATTGACCAAGGCGCATAGACCCCTCCCAGTGCCTCTGTGGGGGTCTGCTGCCTGTAGGTGTCTGATCTGATCATTTCAGCTCGACGCCCTGGCTCTTAACCGCTCTGTGCTTGGTTTTCGATGTTCTTCATTTGTTTTCCCGACCGGCCTTGGGTACCGGATGCTTCCGCAACCCGCGCTGGCTCGATTTGCTACGGTAAGCAGAGATTAGAAGCCCCCTGGGTCACGTACGCAGCACTTCCCCTTGTTCAGACAGTGGCGTTTCAGCTCTGGCCAAAGGGTCCTCTGAGGAGCCGTATATGGCACAAGCTGTAGGGTATCGCTGCGGTCGGCCGGTGAAGATTGACGCTTAGTTTCAGTTACAGTATCAGCTAAGAGGAACTGAATGTTCATCATTATAAAAAAAACCACCGTCAACGTTAGATGGCTTTCAGTAGCTGACTGCATCACCGTTGGTACATTTTACTGTGATCGGGACCTGGCTTTATTCAGTACTTGATTTAATTTGGTAGCTGACTGCATCACCGTTGGTACACCTTACTGTGATTGGGACCCGGATGTTTTCAGTACTCGATTGAAACCAGTAGCTGACTGCATCACCGTTGGTATACTTTACTGTGATCGGGACCCAGCTGTATTCAGTACTCCATTAAATCCAGTAGCTGACTGCATCACCGTTGGTACACTTTACTGTGATCGGGACCCGGCAGTATTCAATACTCCATTGAAACCAGTAGCTGACAGCATTCATTTATATACTGGATAGTTGAGACAGCAGGGTCAGCCTGGTCCTGGAGCAACTGGTTTTAGGGGCTTTGTTCAAGTGCCTATAACTCATCAATGCAACGGCCAGGGTTTTGAACCAACAACCTTCCAATTATAAGCATTGAGTCCCGACCCACTGAGCCACACGTCACCCCCACTCAATACCTGACTGAATTCAGTTTCTAATTGTGTTCAGTAACCAAGCACATTAAATATCTGAATCTCTTCAGTTCCTAACAATATTTAGTACCTAACTGTATTTGGTTAATTGCAGTCTGTCTCTATATCTACATTAATTCTGTAAAATTAACAAACTCTGTGTCTGAGCTATACAGGAGCTTGTTTTATTGTTATTTGCTGGTAATTATATTGCCTGTAAGTTAGGTATAAGCTGAACCCGTTTTCCATACGTGTTGGTTATTGCTTAGCTGAGTGGTTTTGTGTTCCAAAAGACTGCATCATCAAACAGTCACTCATGTCCAGAGGTGTAAATAATACAGAGAATATGGCCCGTAGTCGCGGTAGCATAGCAGGAGAAGGCTGGCGACTCCTAGTTAAGGGTGAGTCACACAGCATCAGAATTAACTGTGCTGGTCTGGTCCTATATATAGCCCCATCTTGGTGGCTGGTCTCTCAGGGGGGCAGGGGTGGGAGGTGGTTTCCCAAAAACGGTGGGGGGGGGGGCTGGCACGGGCCCAGAGAGGCAGAAGCTGGAGGATTCACAGCATGGCCCACACCCCCCCTCGAAGGTTGGAGAAGTCACCCTGTAAGCCAGCCTCCCCCATGAGGAAACATACGGTTGAGAGGCACCTTGAACAAATTTGGGTACCACCAGTTGCAGGCCGAGACTCCAGCGCCAAGGGGCTGGTCTGGGCAGCCAGGGAATGTTCTCACTTTATTTCATTACTGGGGGGGGCATTACAAGATGGGGTGGCATTATGAGAAAACACAAGGGGTAGGTAGGGCCACCGCACTCACCTGGCACAGATTCAGACTCAGTCATAAACATCCTCATGGTCCCAGTCACACTGGTCTCGAGTTTGCCTACTGGCAGCCATCTTGTTGCCAACCTGCGATCAGAAACATCAGGACGTAAGTGCAGAAGGATGGCGAAGAACATGCCGTTCGCCTGGACCGTTTTTACCTCTTTGTAAATGATTTATCTATAGATCAGTTGATTTAAATCAGATTGACTCTGGGGTTCAGGATGTGAGAGAGTCCCAAGTAGAAGCTGTTTGACATTTGGTGTAGCCAACTGGCCGATCCTGGCCTTACCCCCATTCCCCATAGAAAGAGACTGATTTAAGGTTAGAGTGGTCAGTGCTGACAGAGGCACCCTCCACCACTCTCATCCAGCCCCCCACCCCTGCTACCAAAGGCCACCCTCCATTTTTTGCACCTTCTGCAAAGATGGGGGCCATGAGATGAAGACTTCGTAAAAAATCCCAATTCACGCGTGCCCTCGTGTATCGTGTCGTGGCAAAGGCAAGTCCTTCTCTGCTAATGGCTTCCATATTTCCGCACGGCTTGGCTCATTAGCAAGTGACCCAAAGGCAATGAAGAATTAGAAAGAAAGAATCCCGGGCTCGTTCAAAGGCGGTTTAAACAAACAGGCTTGTCGGAGAAGCACACAGCCTCCCCGTGTGTCACCCGCGAGGCCGCCTGTCCTGTCACGGCTGCGAGCTGCATTCGCCCCCGGCTTTATGGGCTGCCGGCCCCATCCGTTTCGGATATCGGTGACAGGGGAAGCCGTCCTGGCCGGGAAGGCCCCTCCCTGACACATCAGGAGTCTGTATGCTCAATTAGCCACCGGCACAGTCATTTTTCTGCCCCCACCCCAACCACTCCTGACGTCCCACTCGTCCCTCACCCACCCTATCTGTCTTTTTTTCCCGCCCCCGTCAGGGGTCTTGCGGCCGGCGGAGGTCCCGTAGCAAACAGGCTAGCGGGTGTTTGGTTTTTCGAAACAACCCCCACCGCCCCCCGGGCGTGAGTGATAGAGTTGCAGTGGCTCTGGGTAGACTGCTGCACGGGCCCCAGAGATTGGAAGCTGGTCTTCCACTCTTGCTAAAAGTTGAACCGCCACCCATGAAGAAAACATTAACCAGCCGCATGGCCCTCGAGGCTGAGAGCTATGAGGGCTTTTTAGATAATCTGTGCGGGCAGCAGCTTTATGAAATGCAATGAAAAAAAGGCTGCATGTAACCCAAATGCCACGGAGAGATGAGAGTCCGTAGCAGGGCATCAAGCCCCCTCTCTGTCCCGCACCCCTCTGTCATTAGTGCCCGTCAGCCCAGAATTTTATGCTTCTGATTTTAACAAAATACTATGACTATGGGGCAGGTGACCAGCTATAAATGCAGGGATGTTTTCTGACAAATGGCTTAATATACCAGATGAACAAACTGCTTGATTTTACCCAGCTCTGTGACACATCATTGAAATAATTATAAGCCAAATCTTTTAGAGTTTTCCAGAACTCTAGCATAAATGTCATAAAATGACAATCAGTCTGGGATGCTGTATGACCCCTTAAGATATTGAGTCATCAGCTAGGGGATACGGGCTATTTGCAAATGTATAACTGGAAACAAGCTGAATTAAGATACTTAAATCTGTGTGACAGGGCTGGGAGCTTCCAGAGTCGTCGCGGCAACGACGAGCGAAACCGCCTGGCTTTAGAACCGCGGGCGAGGCGTCACGTGAGACGTCAACCCGGAGGGTGGGCTCAACGGTAGACGGTCAGGAGTTCAAAGTGTTTGTCCTACGTCTTGCGGTGCAGGCTGATGGCCCCCCGCCAACTGCCTGACCTCCACCTCCATTTTGTACAGCCTGTATCAGTTATCGAGGAAGAGAAATGCAACAGAGATGCTGGAGTGCTCTGTCATTGCAGAGGGTCACCGATCCAGCGAGGCAGGACCCCGGGTCGCACACTCCTCCACTCTGGAGCAAAGGTCTGGTGCCCCCAGCTCCTTTATTTAACCCTTTCTATAGGATAACGCATCGCCCACCATGGTGCGTCATTCCTCAATGTCTCACCTTCCGTGGTCTTTGCATCATAATAACAGAAAAGCCATAATAATTACTATCGTAACAGTCAGAATAATTAAGCAGCAGTTTACTAATTCTGTGCTCATAGGCTTCCGCTTACCCACTAACCTGTTTAATTTGTCCCCACATTTTTCACAAACAAAAGATTTATTTCGCGGCACATAACCAGATGGTTGAGGAAGTTGACTTGTGACCCGAAGGTGGCAGGTACAAGCTGCTGTATCCGCGAGCAACAAGCTTAACCCGAATTAGCCGACAGCCTCACGTTTATGTGCGAGCGTAACGCCGGGATGTCTCGAGTCACTTTGGAGTCCCGGAGGAAAGATTAAAATGAGTAAATGAGATAATAAGCGAGCGAAGGCGGGCCAGCAGCTGACCCTTAACCCCGCTATGACACAGGCAAGCTGAAAAATGGGAGAGCGAGAGAAAATATCTGCTATACCAGGGAAGGAGTCGGCGAGGTGGCAGGTTCCTCTGTGGGCCGAGTTCAGAGTAATAACCACAACGTCTAGGGCCAAGAGGAGCCTCGTCCTGCTACTAATTACAGCAATTATGAAGATGCGAGGCATTCATCAACGGCACTTGTCCACAGATCTCCGTGGCAGGCCATAAAAAGTGGGGGACGATTAAGGGGGGGATTATCTCTCTGTCCTGAGGAAGGGGAGG
>JAODKE010000146.1:8463743-8475685 GCA_026779605.1 Mormyrus hasselquistii
TACTAGTCAGCTTACACAGAGCTCACAGAGCCAGCAGCAGAGTGCAGTTACTAGTCAGCTTACACAGAGCTCACAGAACCAGCAGCAGAGGGCAGTTACTAGTCAGCTTACACAGAGCTAGCAGCAGAGTGCAGTTACTAGTCAGCTTACACAGAGCTAGCAGCAGAGTGCAGTTACTAGTCAGCTTACACAGAGCTCACAGAGCCAGCAGCAGAGTGCAGCTACTAGTCAACTTACACAGAGCTCACAGAACTAGCAGCAGAGTGCAGTTACTAGTCAGCTTACACAGAGCTCACAGAGCCAACAGCAGAGTGCAGTTACTAGTCAGCTTACACAGAGCTCACAGAGCTAGCAGCAGAGTGCAGTTACTAGTCAGCTTACACAGAGCTCACAGAGCCAGCAGCAGAGTGCAGTTCCTAGTCAGCTTACACAGAGCTCACAGAGCCAGCAGCAGAGTGCAGTTCCTAGTCACCTGCAAGTTTCAAAGGGGCTATTTGCAATTTCACATCTGTGTTTACTTTCTGGCATCTGCAGGAATGCATGCAACTGCGAGCCTTTTCACACTGAATGTGACCTACAGGACCATATGCGTGTGTGCTGAATAATCAAAACCATCAAAAACATGTTAGTTACCGGCAATGTTTGTCACAAGCAGGGCACCACATGATCGTGCGTAGGAAAAACTGAATGAAGGCAGACACACAGCCATATATAGTCATGTATTTAAACACACACACACATTAGCAATATAGATGTTGCAATGTATCTTCTTAAAAAATGCACACATGCACTGAATTCATATAAAAACTTGAATACACACAAACTAATTTAAGTAATATGTTTACAGTGATACATTTAAAAGCCACTATACCTACACACGTGTATTTACACAGATATCCAAATATTTTGTTTGCATAATATACACACACTTATTAAATTAAATTAAACACACATAAAACACATGCATGCATATAAACAGAAATATTTAGAGACACACATATATTCACAGACGTAAAAGCAGAGTCACGAATACAGATCTGTAAAGAGAACAGAAATGATTATCACCCGTCCCCCCCCACCCCACTACTCTGCAGAAAAGTACGTGTCAGTTTCAGAGGGGCGTCAGGTCGCCGGGGACGCGGGGCTGCAGTACGCCTAAGTACACACAGCAAAATGGTTTGTGTCGATGTAAGAAGAAGACAAGAGGGGAAAAAAAAAATCAATAACAGCATAAAATTGATTTAGTGCATGTCATAAAACATAAGTAAGTGGCGCGAGATGGAGAAAACCGGTCTCAATTTAATCTTCACAAAAGCTTCACTGTACTGATGAAGTGATCTGGGAGAGAGATACAATAAAATCTAAAGACAGACACTTAATTGTCATATTAAAGACTCTCTTTACTGCTTGCTGGAGTAGAAGGTTAGATCCCATTAATCATATGGATAAGGGCCGCGGGAATCAAATCACAATTAAAATCTGTTCAATATTGTCTCTAATACGTTTCCCGAGCATTAATTTTTTCCATCGATTCTCCACCCCATAAATCAGTAATGTTGCCGCGCATGTAATAGTTTATGGGGAAAGGATTATGGTTTTATGAAGTTAATGCCGCAGAACGATCTAATTTATACCGGCTGAAGCCTTGGGTCCATACCGTATTTCTCACAAGGGGAGGGATGGCGAGGCGAGTAACGTACACCGACGGAGACAGCTGGTCATACCGCTTATAATAAAACAGCCGTAAGGACGAATGTTATGGGTATCTCCGCACAGACGATGGGCGCAAAAGCGCGCCATCAAAACTGGATGAAGCAACCTATTAACTACGATTGATTATTTATAATTATAATAAACAAAAAATTGCAATACCTATTTTTTTATTTGTGTATCTTTTTTTCCCCCTCATCCGTTTTAGAGTATGACATAAATTATGGAGTGTTTTGAGTACCTATCTTGCCGGTGATAATTTCACGTACAGATCAGCAGTGGCTCAATACCTGCTTTGAGAATATGTTGCCGCCTGCTTGGTAAAGAAAAGTCAGTGGTTCTTAATGACGTTTAGCGGGATACCTCTTCTGCAGAGCGGTGCACAAGCAGGGGATCTAGCATATAGCAGGCGGCCCACACGGGCGGGACAGCTGAAGGGCCGATGAGCCAAAGCCTTCGCGCTGCCGCTGGCCTGGACTGCCAGCTGTCATAGCTCGTTTTCAGGGGTTGAAGGGGAGCCATTGCTTGGGCATCAAACCGTCATCAGGCAAAGCGGCCCTGACACCAGCCAGAAAGGGAGATGGATCGCCTGGCTTTTGTGGTAGAAGTGTTCCCCGGGAGGCTGGGACGCCCCCCTCCCCCCCCACTAGAGCAGAGGCAATCGCCCCGCCGCTCTTCTGGGTCAGCGCCCTGGGGAGACATTGGGTGTGACTCCTGTCACCCCGACCACACACCCTCCACCCCCAATGTTTTTGGGGGGGCTGGGACAATCCTATTCGGGTTCAAAAAACTCCCCCTTAAAAGCTTATTTATGAATGAACCCATGAGTCGATGATGCTTTAACATTAATATTGACAAAGGTCACATTTTTCTTTATAATTCATCTGAACTAAGTCTCTATTTATTACTCATGTCAAATTATGTTTAGCCCTTAACTTTAAGGCAGGTGTCATGGGCAAAAGTGCAAAATGATTACAATGGTTGTGGTTAGAAAAGCAGCCGATGTTTTAGCACTACTGCCGCTCTTCTACATCCATCCATCCATCCATTTCCCGTGTCCGCTTGTCTTCTGCAGGGCTTTGGAGCCAATCCCGGAAGCTGCAGCGGAAAAGCAGGGAATGACCCAGGAGGGGGCACCAACCCATCACAGAGCTCAGTTACACTTTTTCATAAAAAAACACAATCTATAGCTGTATTCTAACACTACCAAACACATGCGCACAGTCGACTAAATACACGAGCACTAAATTCCACCTCACACAGCCATCAATACTGCCCAGACTCACACTGCTTCAGGATGACAGACAGTTCCCATCCCCAATATCCTGGTAAGCAGCCATACCCTCAGTGGCCAATCAGACTGCTTGTTGTGTGCTGCCCCGCCCACTTCCACAAAAGGCAGATTCGGCAGTGGCCAATGGGGTTTAAGAGCAGTTTGCGCTATGTATTGTTCATAATGTCGCCCCTCCCCCCGAAGAGAGGATGGGGGCTATCATGAGAGTGGCTGGCAGGTCACGGTGGTGCATTTGACCGAGTGAACCATGAACTCCTTCCTTTATATGTTATATTTACACGGGGGGGGGGGCTTGTCTGAAGGTAGAGTTCCTGTCTGAAGATGTCGTCTCTGAAGGGTGATGCAGGCTTTCTGCTAGTTTCTGGGAGCAAGAGGCCTGTAGCCTGGCTGCTGACTGACTGACGGCTTCATCATGCTGCCCCAATGTTTGTTTTGTTTTTGTTAAACCTGCATGTCTAAAATTCTTCAGTAGTGTGGTTTTCCCAGCCAGAAAAAAAAGAAAACAAAGGTAGAAGCACGTTAAAATGCAGTACAGTGACCCCGGGACAATATTGGTAAGGTGACGGTGTGTCATGCTGTTAATATTATAAGGTGTACATCAGCCGGTATATTAGCCATGCAGTTAATATTATCAATATTTATGACAATATTCAGCTTTTCTCCCTTCAAAGGGTCAGAAGGCATGTTCATACTCACCTGTAGCCTGGGCTGGATTAATATGTCACCAGCCTGTGTCTGCATCAAGCTTTATGAATTATATATGGTTATGTGCGGTGAGACTCATCCCGGTGGACACCCTGCCTTTTCGCAGTATGATGTAAGACGACAGAAGCCAGCTGCCGTATTTTACACGTGCAGATATCTTTACTACATCACTGGGCTTCCCCGTACGCCGGGGCGACGGCAGATAAATTCACATGACAGCTGTGAAACGCTCCCATAATCAGTGACACGAGATGATTTTCTGCTCCCGACAAGCCCCCGTATTGAGTATGATAACAGTTACTCTGTCTTCATCGGCGGCTCGGAGTATAATATCAATCCGCCTGATGACCCAGCAAACTCAGCATAGCACCTCTGTATCAATCTTCATAGAGGACTGCCTGTTGTCTAACAAAAGGCCCGGAATGAGATCATTCAATCACCGCTGCAGCCTTGGCCTTCGCTTGCCCAAGTGGCTTTAACTCCTTGTCAGTACTCACCCCCCTTCTCAGAGATTGTCTAAGCAATGATAAAAATCACTGTACCTGATCATAACCCCATTTGAAATGATTTAAAAGTGGCTCTGTCAGCTGAAAAATACATATTTGGGGAAAATGCCGAGTGGCATGAAAGGATTTGAACACTAAATCACTCTCTCTCGCGCACGCTGCGAATGCTATTTTAATTTACATTTTCATCTCCATTCACAAAGTTACGCAAACGGGCGCATCATTGTTACGTCACCATCCGCGGGAATTTCCACCAGATAATTGTTTTAACCAGTGGCTGATCTTATTCTTTTCTCAGTCCGTTGAATCCACCTTTTTGTATATATTCCAAACGTTTTAACAGCAGCTGCCGTCTTTATTAGCGTTTGTCGTAAACCTCACTTGCAGAAAAGCGGTTCATTATAGCAACTTTACTATCCCTCAGTAACAGACACGAATAGATTCACTCAAAGCTTCATTATAATTTCATGACATCACACCTGTTCGGGCCCATTCACGTGCTGATTATTGATTGTAATTAGTAAACGATTTAATATTCTGCCTGAACGCAATGGTTCTTAAGGACACAGGATGCTTTTTGCTCTCGCATTTGCTGTTTTATTTAATAGAAACTGTGAGGTCTTTCTTGTCTGTGTGAGATATTGTTCAATCAACAGGCAAAGTTTAACGTGTCAGTTTTGATATATCCGGTCGTGGCTCTAGGTTGTTTTCTGATGTCTAATGTTCTGTGAAGATGGGCTTTTCATATACTTTATTGTCTTCCCCCCCACCGCCTTTTGCTTCAGCAAAATCCTTCCCCTTCCAGGACGTTTGCGGTTTTGCGAAATAAAACCACAGGGTAAACAGAAAAAAGGAAAGAAGAGGAAAAAAATGTGATGAAATTTAACCCCTTTAAAAGACCGTCGTCCTCTGAGGCGGTGGACATTTAAGATGTGAGATTGGAGAGCGCAGATCACAGACTTCGTAATTGGTTCCTCTAAATCTGCTGAGCTTTGGGAAAGAAAGGAAGAAAGAAAGAAAAAAACTCCGATCGGATCGGTCAAGAAATAAAGAAAAAAACAATTTTATGTTCATGTTCATAGCGAACCATCACTAGTTGACAGAGTGATTTCCAGTTTAGTATAAGACCCAATCAGGCAGACCGTACATGCCATGTAGCCCCTTAATTGGCAATCGCTTTTCGGTAATGGTTAACATTTTTCCTTACTTGATGACATCTCTACGGTTACTTATCTCCACGAAGCGCCTGTAAGATTTGCGTGGAAAAAATATCCACAATCTAACGTTCTTCTTATAGGTTCTCCAGTTCTGAACTAAATATAAGCTAACATGTTGTATGAAGATGTAGCTATGGAGCGTGGAAACAGCATCTGTGAGTGTCACTGGTCATGATTAATTAATCACGAAATAATCCGACCATGTTTAGTAATTATTTAAATTTAGTACAATGCTAATTTAACACCAGTACCATCGTGTAAACGAAACTGAATATCAGAAACTTATGTGCCTGCTTGTATTTCCATCTGCCCGTCTATAGCAAAGCAACACATAGAAATCCAAAAAAGTAACAGGACCCAAAAAATCCCAAAGGTCTCTATATAATTATGACTCTCCAGAACACCTTAAACCAAGGTAAAACGAATGAATGATATTAGATTTAAGAAGTAGGCCTACAGAAATCAACAAACCAAGTATATACGCCTCTAAATTTGTAGTTAACTCTCCCAAGTATGCACACACAATGATATATTTTCATGATATTTTCCTACTATTAGCTCTACTAAAGCTTACTATGATTACTATTAATCAAATGGCAATATCGCTACGTGAAGATATGAGGGGAAAAAAACACGACTTTTGCCAACGATTTAGATGAAACAGTAAAAATAATCAGGCGTGCCAATGCTTATAGCCGTCTCGCTGTACGCGACAAATGCTTGCGCACTCGGAGACGCCGTCAGATGCGAGGTCCCCCACCTCATCCCCAACCCCTCTAATAGGCTCGCTGTCTTCGCTGCACGGCATGCATCTGATATCCCTCCATCCCAAACTAGAAAGAGACATATGCAGGCGCAGCGCCGCTTCGCATCGCCTTTCAGCAATATGCCCCTCTCTCCCAGTCCACATAAACTGGGAATGATGCCGCTAAAAAGCCCGACTGTGACGATCCTTATGGGATCCCTTATAACAAAAAGGCGGTTGACTGCGATCGGCCTGGCTTTTCGGCTTTTGAAAGTGTCGCATTTAGCGGCGCGGTATTGGCTCATTTTTCATACGCGCCGTCACCTTGTCAGAGTGTCATAGCCGCTGCATGCCTCCGTTACATCAGTCCACACGTATAAATCATCCTGCATCCGACGCACTCATTTCATTTGCGCCGATCCCTCTCAGCCTGCCCGCCTATTAATTGGAAAATCCCCTGTTTACATAGTGGACTTCTCTTTCTTTTTTTGTTTTTTATTAACATGGATATTCCGTATGATTTCCCAGGCAGCCTGTTGCCTGCCTGTCGAAGCACTTTGTCATTTATCATCGTATGCTATATTTGTCAATCTGTTGAATTCTTTGAATAAAAAAACTCTCTTAGAAAATTACTTTGCATACATAAACGGGGGTGTCGCCGCACCCGTAACGCCATAGCGCTCCTACCCCCGGTGTCTGCGTTATTGTTTTTCATCTGTGAAATAAGGTAGCAGGTACTTAATGTACCAAAAACAATTTGTACAGACATTATTTTACCAATTGAAAGCGTGCACGGCTCACTGAGGTACCTCTTATCTAACTGTGGCTAATACATTCTCATGCTGTGCTCCAATGCCTTCATTTTACAGCTGACGAGATCGCCAGCTCCATGCTGAGGCAGAAATGGGACCCTAGTCTCTCCGGTCCGCAGAGGAGTGCGCGTAGGTAAGTGTGCAGAACAAATGCTGAAAAAGTCTTTTAAAAAGTTGAGACTTAGCCCCTCACTTTCTTGCACATTATGTATTTATTTTTCTTAAAATGTTTCATTAATGTTTGCAATGGCACTTAAAATGGAAGCTTTCATAGTTTTTCCTCTTCTTTTTCCCCCTCCAATAATTTTCTCTGTTTTCCAGTTTCGGAATGAAACGGAGAAGGAGGGAAGCTCCGTCCGCGTTACCGGCGCGCCTAGTTTCGCCGCATCGTCGCCATGTGGGCGCGCGTCCCCCCGGCTCCGCTCCGCCTCTGGTCAATACGGCCCCGCCGCAGAAAGTCAGGCGCGGCGCTTTGTGATTTCCCGTCCCCCAGACCTGGTGAAAAATCCAATTTGAGCACCCCCCCCGAGGGACACAAAAGCCAGATCAAAACAGTCACAATGACTGTGCGTCAAAAAGAAAAAAGGAAGGGGTGGGGGCTCTCGGTCACATGACATACGAAGCTGACCGGCATGAATGATCAGCCAATCACTTATATGTCGGCAGGTCCCGTTTTTGAATTTGACATATATGAATATCTGAGCTCAAATGGATGTGTAGATTAAAATGGCACATGCCAGAAAACACATATTATCTTAACCACAATTTAGCATTAATCTGTGGGCCTGCTTTAACAATGTTTATTTATGTGTACTGCCACTGATGACATAAATGTAATGTGCATTTCTGACTTAAATAGAACCAGCGCTAAATTCTTGGGTTTTTTGGCTGCTGTTATTAAACCAGACAGCTGTACCATTTGATTTTCTTTTTTAAAGCACAACTTGCCCAGTTTTATTGCAGAGGGGGTAAATTGTAATCTTCTGCAGCATTTTTCCTTTGTGATCACACCTGCATTTTTATTGTTATTATTTATACTCATGTTTCTTTGGTGTCCTGAGTGATAGCTAAATTTTGGGTATTTAACATATAGCTTTTACCTGCTATAACCTATTTCTCTACTGGTTGCCTGTATTTTTATAAATATTGTAAACAAATATTAGGCTGGAACTGCATGACATTCATATGTTTCTCTGTATTTTCTGAGTGCTGCGTGTCTTGGCTCCTTGTCCTGTCACGTTTTTACGTTGACCAGAACCAGATTCTGTCATCCAGGGTAATGTAACATGGAAATAAAGCAGATTACGTGTCTTATTCCAGATCTGATTCCTCGTCTGGCTGCTGGTAGGAAGCTCTTAAACTCAAGTGCTCATTAACAAAAGAGACGCAGTCCAGGGTTAATAGGATCTCTTTGGTTCAAAGGTGTCCAAGACGGGGGGGGTGTAGTTAGCAGAGGACGGATCAGCCCTCGGTCTGCCATTGCCTAATTAAGCATACCGCACTTTTATTTTAGAGGTCGTTTATTAAGTGATGGAGAATTAGGAGAACTTTTAAGCAGTTGGCGGCTGCAGTGAGCCGGACATCGACAGGCTTGCTGTGGTCTCGTGGACAGTGTCTGAAAGCTCAGAGCAGGAATGTGGAGATGTTCTTCTTTGATTAGACCTCCTGATTGCTTTGTGTCACGACAGCTTCCTCGGAAATGTTCCGATTGCATGATTTTCCCTGTGGGAGCTGCAGACTTTACCGGCCGTTCACTCATATGGTGGATTCAAGAGAACAGCGTACAGAAGTTCAGGAGTGGCGCCCCCCTATCCTTCGAGCTTCGCCGCATCCGCCCCCTATGCCGACCGCCCCCAAGTCGAGATACCCTCGCTGCAAAGTGCTCGATGCTAGCGCCCACCCGCTGCCTGCTGTGAGGCACGGCATGTTCTAGAAAGCGGTCCTCTCATTTTTACTCCCGCTCTAGCCGCCTGGACTTTATCGGGGGAGTTTGCCGAGCTTTCAGATCACCATCCCTTCATGCCCCCCCCCCCCCACTGAGATATCCTCGCACAGCCTCCACGAGTGCCAGCCAGGGGTGCGCGACTGAGATTACCTTTCAGTTTCCTAATGGGCCACACAGCCACCCAGACACTCCTAACCCTCTTCTGAAGTCACCCTTCGGTTCTGGTTGCTGGGCGTGAAGATTCTGTTGCTTCTGGGCAGCCGATCGTCCAGCCAGGAGCAGAGCACCACCATCCTGTGTACTATGTCGCTCTTCAGCTATTGCTGTTATTACGTAACCGAAGCTGTCCCAGGCATCTATGCTTATATTACAGCCCCAGTTTGGCTGATGTGTTTAAGAGTTAATGCTGATTTTTAGCCTGACCGGCTTACCCTTTTTTTGACCTGAACAGCGTTAATGGACAGAGAAACCCCCACTCCCTACACACGCACACTCCCTACACACACACACACACACACACACACACACACACACACATAGGAGCTCAACACCCCAAAGCAAATACAATTGATTGAGAGTTGGCTGACAAGGTCAACCATAGTTCAAGCATGGTGAGAGAGAAATGACAGCATGTTTAATTCCTTTCAAAGGGTCACTCTTTGCCAGGACGCGGGAAATGAAAGGGCCACAGCAACAATGGGGGGATTCGCACAGGTTTAGGGCCAGAGCCAGAGTTGGATTTGCTTCGGTGGTAATAGACAGTGAGGGAATGTCGCACAGCAGCAGGGCAGCGTTCACACCGACAGGAAAGCAAACTCATTAAAACCCCAAAAACTCTCCATACGCTCAGGATAGAGGGACAATCTTATTTCTTTTGCCATTGTTAGGCTTAAACTATTTAGCACATCTGACGCCCGGAAATGAAATCAGATGATGTCTCTCCGCCATAATAATCACATCATGAAACGCTGAGTGACTGCCGTTCATTCGCCTGGCATGTTTTCGACACGGCGGAGTGAGCGACCTCAGGTTTTACTTTTGCTCTCAAATCCATCCATCCAACCTGCTGGACGCCCAAGTTCGGAACGTTGCTTTGGGTGGAAGGGACTGATAATCTCTGTATGAGGTCATGGGCAAATCAAGCCTCATTGATCACTTCTTGTTTTTGTAGCCATGCTGGTAAAAAGGCCCCAGGTTGGGACAAAGATCCATTTCCCAAGTGTGTATTTAAGTCGAATTCGTAGGTGAGTCATACAAAGAGTAAAACAGAACATAATCATAATGCTTATCCATCCATTTTCTGAAACCACTTATTCTATTCTGGGTCGTAGGGGGTTCAGAGTCCATCCCAGAGGCGATGAGCGCCAGGTAGGGAATAACCCAGGATGGGGCGCCAACCCATCGCGGGGCACACTCACAGCTAACTGCTGGGCCACCATGCCACCCACCTCAAAATATATTAAAATAAAGAAACAAATAAGGAATAAGCCAACTCTTTCCTTCAGAATAACTTCAGTCGTTCTTGGACTCGTACAAGGTCCTGAACTGTGTTCAGCGGGACACTGGAAAGGTCTCCGGGTCTGTGATGGAGGGAGGAGCTGGAAAAGCACTTTGAATTCCAGAATATCACACTAAGGTGTAATGATGTAATCAGGTAACTGGGGGAGCCAGGGAACGTTTTGATTTCATCACAATTTTTAGAAAATCCCCTCTTGAATTTGCATAGCAGTGTGCATGCGGCACCTTAGAGTACAGGGGCATGATGAGGAAGCGCTTTGCTGAACAGGGTGTGGCTGGCCCTTTAAAATGGCTGCCACACAGCACTCACTGGGCCTAGCTATTCCCACGACGGGGCTTTCTGTCCCTGCAAACACCGAAGGCTTGAGTTTTGAGTTTTGAATGGAGGCTGCTGATGAGCTCTGCCCGTTCGCCATGCGCTCGCATGGTTTCCCGCAGTGCTCCACTTCAAGCAGCAAACGACGCTGCAGTGCTTGTAACTGATTCACCTGCACTTCTGGCACTGACGCACTGTACCTCTGCTAGCTCCTAACTCTGCTCTGCAAACTCACGTATCACAGTGACCTCTTTTACAGCTGATACACACCGAGAAGTAGAAGTGGCTTTGTTATGACTCACCTTAGTAGCTGAGTTTGCATTACTAGAGATCAACAAGCTAATGCTAATGCTAATGTCCATTTTAAAACTTAATTTTCATTTGATTTTTTGATTGCTGTCAGTAAATTTGCCGTATGGTCCACAATTAACCTTATTTATGCCCAGAGAAATCCTCCCGAATAACACTGTAAAAAGGAAACAAATCATTTAATATATTTTTCATATATATATATATATATATATATAAAGTTATACATGTAATTATTTTGAGAAATAAAAATTGACTTAGATATTAAAACATCTGTACAAAAATTAAATGTTCACATGAAACGTAAGCTTAAGGCAAAATATTTTAGAGAGAAAAACAGAGAAACGCATTAAAATGCTGAGCTGAAACGTGAAAAAAACATGGAGTGAGGCTGACTGTAAACAGGGAGAGAAACAGCCGTTTCATACCTACAAACAGCACATTCTGTGTCGGCCACAGACGGCCGGGATGCTTCCTGCCAATCAGCTGTGTGCAGGCGCAGTGTGGCCTCGTGGGTAATAATGGCTATGGAACAGCGTTACGGACAGCTGAAAGGTGAGGCTATGAATGGTGGGGAATCAGTTTCAGTCTTTTACACCATGTCAGGTGTCCCACCCCCCACTTTCTTTCTTTTCCAAGCCCCCTGCTATGGATTTTTTGTCATTGGCACCGGGCGATCTGGCTGACACCCCTGTCAGAAAATGAATTTTTCACTCCCCGCTTCATTGACTCCATTTGTGGGGTGTAACTCTATCAGGAAACGCCACTCTTCAGCGGACTCAGTTCTCTGTTACTGCCTCCTGACTGCTCAAGCAAAGAGACGCAGGCGGGTGAGGTGGGGCGGGGGGAGAGAAGATGAGGGGAA
>JAODKE010000146.1:8504717-8523329 GCA_026779605.1 Mormyrus hasselquistii
TCGTCCCCCGCTCACCCCATTGCCCTCTTCTGCCAGTGCCGATAGGCGAAAAAAAGAATGAAAAAAAAAAAGTATAAAGCGGAGGCGGGGGGGGGGGGGGGTGTCGTGGGGGGGGGGGGGGGGGAATGGTCTTGGGGGAGGGGCATGGTCAGGGCGGGTAGAAGCTTCCCCTCGCACTCTGCTGGCTATTCGGAGATGTGCGTCACCCCAGAGTCTCTAAGCCGTGTCCCCACTGGCACAGGGCTTGAATCCAAGCACACGCCAGCTCTGTCCAGCGGAGGGCAGCACAGTAGCCATTCTGTGACCGCAGAAAGACGTCCTCATTATTCATGCTATTAAATTTGAACCCCCCCCACTTATAAGTGCTAATAGTGACTCTGGGTTGGCTTGCCATAGAAATGACCCTGGTATTGAATTCTGTACGCCATTAGACAGGAGTAAACAGCCAGCTATGAGTCATCCCTCATTCAGCGATCTCCATTTCAAAAATGAAGCTGTCTTAATTAATGTAATGGCCGTAATGTCGAGCCACTTCCTGTAAGGGTGGCCTGGGATCCCTCTGTAATCCGAGGGGTGCCGAACGATCACGGAAGGGGCCGCTAGCTGAATCTGGCCCACCGTGGTGCCAGAACTTTCCTATTTCTGCAATGCGGTGTTTGTATCTGACATCACAGACAGAGGCTTGACTCCCTTTGTCATGTGCCATGGCAACAGGTGAGCCATCATCCTCTCAGACTTGTTTGCTCAGTTTGGGACATGAGAGCAATGTAGATGTCCGGAGTCTGACAGACAGCGAGGCAGATCCAGAGCGGGCTTTCTGCGACTGTCATTTTCAGCGTAAATCTGACCGTTCAGTGGTTCTGTAGCCAATTCTGTGAGCCTGTCTCTTCCTCTGTTACTTAGTCTCCATCCATCTCAAAATCTCACAGCTAGTTACCCTAAAAGACAAAGGAGCCGAAATGAATTTCAGCCATGGATAATAACGATAATGAAATAATCACGAAAATGACATCGCGAGATCGCCAAGAAGGGGGGGGGGGGGGGGGGTTGGAGGCAGCTGAATGATTATTTTTTTATTTTTCCTCAAACCTTAAGCTCCGGGCTGCCAGTGAGCAGCGCGACATACATGTGACAGATGTATTTCTTACAGATGTGTGTGTCCAGGCTGGGTCAGCCGGGCGGAAAGTTATCTGACGTTCCGGTTTGCACCCTCGTGAAATTGGAGCCCCCCCCTTCGGCTGGAAGAAGACAGTTAAGAGGAATACAAAGGAACAAACAGGGAGGGGTCGGCCGTGAATGAAATAAAGACGGATGAGCTTATGGTGCTGGGCTCTGCCTCATTGGCCCACCTTCATCAGGAAGAGGAACCGCTCACAGAAATTTACAGAGCCGCGGGCCGGGCGGGAATAAGTGGGAGTGCCAGCGTGATGCCCGCTGGCGGGCGGCAGAGCACGGGCGGTGGCATCCCAGCTGCCCTTTGTCTCACAGGACATGAGTGGCCCATGTGGCCATCCTGCTTCCCTACAGCGCTCTGATGTTTCCCACTGGCTAAACCCACATAAATCTATAGCCCATTTACAGGTGCCTGTGTGTCAAACTGAGGAGGAGACGTGAGGTGCGTCAGGGGTCAAGAAGTCCAAAGTGTTCGAGGCTCCAAGATTAATGAGGGGGGTGGAGTCACATGATTATTTGCTGGCCTTCTGGCCTATGATGCAGTATTATTTGTGTAAATACTGTCATCTCTAACCATGCATATAATACTGAATTAGTACAAAAGTTGTCAGCTTGGTCTCCACAAAGTCCTCAAAGGTGAGCGCCCCCTGCAGGCCAGGTAATCCTTTATAAATAGTGGATAGAAGCAAAATGTAGACTGGCAGATGGGGGGGATGATATACAGTGATCGAGTGTCAATTCAGAGTGCACACACTGATGTCACCTTACTGCAGTGTAACTGCAGTAATAATAATGCTTAAGTTTTAAGAGTACTGACCAGGTGGCATAATCCACAATGTTGTGTGATGTTTTCTGAATCAAGTGTATTTCAGATGATGTAATGGAACAGAAGTAAAAAAAAAAAAAAAAAAGCAACAAACGATCCTGCCGCTATATTGGGTTGTTTGTCACATCTGTGATTTCGAGTCCCGCTGACCTTTCCCGGAGCTCCCATGTTCTCTGCACAAGTGTGTGTTTTACCAAGCAAAGCCCCCTTTATCTGTAGATACATGCTCCTTTTCTATATAGTGTGTTAGATTTTATTTCTCGCGCAGCAGTGTTGATTTGCAAAGGAGTGCAGCTCAGTGACAAGAGCCAGTCACAGCGGAAGTTTAACAGTTAACCCATTGGACTGAGTCAGACCTGGAACTCAGCCCCCTTCTCAATTGTTACTGTAAATGCGAAATGTTTCTCCATCTCTTCTCAGCGTGTTATTTGAAGACGGTGTTAAAACTCAGCATTACCCACAATTCACAGCCAGAAGACAAGACCTTACTGGGGTAAGAGGTTGAAGGTGGAGCACGGCTTCAGGCGGCTGGGTGTTTTTAACACTGCTTTTAATATTGTCTGTTAAAGCAGCTTATTGGGGTATAAAGGAGGTTATTAGAGAACATTTTCTTAAATGAATATCCTGTGAAGAAATTGTGAAACGAGACGTTGGCCACACTGCACGTGGCGATCTTGAGACCGATGCTGACCATGACTGAGTTTTTCCCAAAATCCTCCTGTCCTCCTCACCCCCCATGGAGGGTATCGGCTCAGTTGGACACCTCGCGATTCTGCTGGGCCACCACAACACCTGGCTCGCGCTTAAATCCAGCCGCTCTGCTCCCGCTAAGCGCGGGCACCCAGCCGGGGCCGAATCAACGGCGATTTGGGGTAAACAAAGTGGCGGGGAGGGGGGGGGTGTATTATCAGACGGGAGCACATGTAATCTCCATATTGTGAGTATGATTTATCCCTGGCCACGTCGTACCTCCCGCGCGTGGCTGGCGTGTTTCACATGGATGCTGGGCAGGTCTCCTCCCCGCTGCCCCATGTAATCTGGTTTACAGCATGAGCTGCGGATCAAAATATAAAAACAGAAGAAAAAGACAGGAGGCCTATTCACACACAGTCATGGTATCTCCCAATCTGACTGTCAGCCAGTCCATGGTGGCGGAGGCAGCTGGGGTAGGCGGGGCTTGGAAAGTGACCCTTCTGTCGCTGACAGGTTTTAACCTGGTTTGATGTGTACAATCCCCCCCCCCCCCCACCAAGAAAAAAAACACAAGATTGAAATGGTACTAAACTTTTTTCATGCTGAGTGTTTGGCAATGCTGGTTCAGCGGGACCAAGGACCATCACACACACACACACACAAACAGGAAATGCTATCTAAGCAAGCCCACCCAGGCAGTGGATACAGGGAAAATTTACCCGATTTATGAAGTCATAACAAATGCAGTCAGATTAATGTTTCATAGCGCTCTCCCCAATGTGGCTCCCCCGAGTGTAAAACATCAAAGTTACAGTCAGGTCAGAGGCAAGGACCTGTGACTCGGGTTTGAGGGTGCGTTGGAGCACTGCTGCTGTGCTATTGGATGGGACTGGTCACCTGATCTGCTCCAGTCTGGGGGATGGTCATCTGTCCCGGAGCAGCACAGGGGTAACCTGACTTATTAAAACACTCCATCTTCCCTCCTCAAGGCCACCGCCAGGTCAGGGGGGGTCTTGCTTCTGAGCTCCCTTCCCGTGTGGGATAAGGACGCAATCCCATCTGCGTAGGACCCCCACCTTCCTAAATGCAGTGTTCCGAGGCCTGAATAGGGGCAAAAACAGGTTCAGGACACTGGGTCAGCTGGACTTTCCGAACCCGCCTCCGTCGGCCAAATGACGCCTTAGTGCGTGAATCATTCTAGAACGAAAGAGAGAGAAAAACGATTAAAAAGCAAAAGATACAACAGGCATCATTACCACTCAAGAAGATGCAGATTCTATTTCAGGACGCCCTATGCAGCACTACATCGCACACCTCCCAGATTAAAGCCGTCTGGCTCCGTTTTTACCACTTACAGACTCCTACCCCCAGTGTGCCTTTAAATAACTTTTAATATTCCCCCTGGAGAGAGCAGTCTGATTTAAAGAGAACCCCTTCCTTTTCTTCTGTTCACTGTTGCTCATAGCCACGTGGCATGTGAATTTGACCGCACGCAGTCGTGTTCCTGATCGTATATCCGGGGTCTGACCTATTTACACACCCTGAGTAGCGGATTAACTTAATTCCGCCTTGGCGCATCGCCTGCTTTAATTTGGGGGCACGTTCCCCGAGACTGTCGGGTAACATACTGACTTATTGAGACCCATTTCGCACTTTTGGGGTGTCTGGGGTCATTGTACCGTACATCGCCGATAGGTAGACACCACGATGCGTACCCGTCCTGTGAATGTAACAGAACAGCGAGCAAACAAAATAATCGTTTGGAAAATGAGTTAGGGTGGGTATGACGGGAGTGTCAGAGCCCTGCTCTGCAGTGCCACCACATGGCCGAAAGAGGTAGAGGCGCGGTCCTACCCCGGCGACAGCTGTGAGAATTAATTTGATAAGATGGTTATCAGTTGCTAAATCAACATTTTAATGGGAGAAGTGATATGACTGCTGTGCGTGTGCATCAACACGGGATGCATCATTTCAGAGAAGTCATACTTAACTGCAAGTATCCAAAATAAAAACCCAGTATCAATATAATAAACTTCATAAGAATCACATGCAATAAATTATCACTTAAAACGCTTAAACAAAACATAGAAATGAGCTAATTATTAATGAATTATTAAATTAATTATTAGTTTCGGCAGTTTTGGAAAAGTAACATAGTAAGTGTGTAAATAAATACTAATTTTCTGCAAGCGTACTCTTTATGAAAACTTCTCTTGCTCTGTGTTACACAGAAGAACTATTTTACTGTGTTTTGTCTCCTGTCAGAATGTGACGTTGCCTGAACGCGTGTTTGTCGCCTTGCTTTCTCTGGATCACTGAAAGCAGATCTTTTATTTTTATATATTTCCGCTCCTCAGTCCCCGACACTGCGGCTGTGTGGTCTGCCACCAGCGTGTCTGAACATCATGTGGACTCCAGCATCCCAGGACTCGCTCTTGTAACGATTACCTCCCCCCCATCCTATACACCCCCCCAGCACCCACCAATCTCCCCCTCCCCTTTAGACTGGCTTTAATGAACCCAATAAATTAAGCGCCACATCATCCATCCTTAGTGCATATTCGTTCATTTTAGAACAAAACATTAATCAATCCAAATTTATGTACTGAGGCGGGGCTTAATCAGGTGCCTGCTTAGCAGGGCTACGTTTCAGGAAAGCTGCCGGAAAAGCGCTGGGAAGCGATTCCAGGAAAAGCCTGCCCCCCCCCCCCTTTCAAAACCTGCTCCCCCCTCCCTCACTTCACAAGATTGCTGTGTCGACATGGATTAATTCTTATAAATCATATGATGAGATCATATATTTCTTGTTTCAATAACGCCATTTACGTTTAGCTGCAGACTTAGAATAGAGAAATGCTGTCTCTCTCTCTCTCTCTCTCTCTCTCTCTCTCTCTCTCTCTCTCTCTTTCTCTCTATCCCTCTCTCCTTCCTCTCTGTCTCTGCCTGTCCCTTCTTTTCTGCCACAGTCCCGCCTGCTCCCAAAAACACACCCCAGCCAAGAAGGAGATTAATCCAGTATTTATCCCCAGCATGCTTAACAAGCTACAGCCACCGCAGGCTGAGACAGGGGGCGGGACGTGGGCACCTCCCCCCCACTTAATTTGAGAATGTCACGGGGTAAAGCGAAGGTGAGGAGATGACGGTAATTAGGAATGAACCGGAACGAGGGCGGGGCCCCGACTTTCAGCTCGACAGGGCAGTGCAGGGAGACTACTCCAATGCAGCCCGATTTCCCGCCCCCAGCTTCCCAATGGCTCCCCTAACCCCGCCCACCCCCATGTCCCCAGCCGGGCGCTGTGAGACGCACCCTCCGTCTCCCTCTGCGCTAAATCAGAAGCAGGGGGATCGACTCGCCAGCGAAATCACAGCTTCCTTCAATCACAGACAGGATAGGCCCTGCTATGTGCCCAGTGAATATTCTAGAAGGAGAAAAGGATCGCCAGTAAAAAATATCAGGGAAGAATAACATTTAGTGATAGATTATTGTAGAGTATTATCCTTAGCAGAAATGCACCAGCTTCTGTTAATGTAAAAACCCCCTTTACAGTCGGTGGCTGAGGGTGAGGCTGGACTGTAACTTTCTGGCTGCTCAAGTTGGTCCGTCATCAGCCAAGATCCAGCTAGTGAGTAAAACACTGTATCGATAATGTTCTTATTGCGAAAACGATCATACTCATGATTCTACATCCATGACTTAAAAAGTCCAAAGATAGACGATTTTAGTAAACACTTAGATTATCACAGATAAGGAACTCCAAAAATGACTTTTTCCGCACTAATGTTTTGATAAATATTAAAGTTTATTTAAAATAGTGTTTATTTTGTGCACTACCAACCAATAGATATAACAGACTCTTCTAAGTGACTAGAAGATGGATAGATGAATGGATGGATGGATTCAAGAGAACCTGATACATTATAATAACATATCAAATAATTCCTTGTTGTGTTTCAGATTTATCAGTGTATCATCCCCTACAGAATCTTTTTCATTCTTTAAAACATGAACATAAAGTAACAAAAAGTGTCCTGTAGAAAAAAATCTGGCGTTTCATGTTAATTTTTCAAAAAACGATGCCTGTGAAACCGCCAGACCCTTTTATCGTCCGTTTTTTTGAGGAACGTCGGCTCGGATGGCGCAGGAGCAGTAGGGATGAAAGAAAATGAGCCTGATAGACCAAGAAGAGCAGGCTAAGCGGCTAGCATCCATTTCAATTACGTAAATAAGTCCCCTAAAACCCCCCAAACGACAAGGGGCGCTTGGTGTGATTTGTGCACCACCGTTGCCTCTCAGCATTTCCATAGTCGGCTCCATCGCCGCCCGCATATCGGACTTCATGGCCCCTAAATTATATTTAGGCCTCTATACAGCACAACATGTGTGTTAGATTATATGTGCGATAAAGACCACGGCATTTACATATATATTTACCTGTCTTCTGTCACGATGCTTTAACCTCCGTGTCTGGGTGCAACGTGCAACTGAACTCGTCTGGGAGTCTTTTCTTTTTTTCCTTTTCCCTCTCTCCGCCTTCCTCTTCATCTTCTTCTTCTTCTAAATTGCAAGCCTATATTTCTGGATCTCCTGATGCAATTACACAGCGTCGATTGCCTCGCCGCCGCGGAAAGGGGAGAAGGAGCGGCCAGACAATGTGGCCCTTTGTATAGCGGCAGAATGAAGGACAGAAAATTGCCTGGGACACACAAACACACGAAGACAGCTACGCCTCGGCCAGAACGGGCCGCAATGGAAGTCGACAGTTTCTATTAACAATAACAAGGCAAAATACAGAGGGCCCTTATCTCTTAAAATGTAAATTTATACAAGGGCCTTGCCTCGCTGCTGTAAATATCAAACACCCCTCAAGACCACAGAGGGAGAATGGATTGATTTTCTCCTTCGGACCGAACCATCTGCAGCTCCTGGTAGCTTGGCATTACATCAATGCTAACGTTAAGAATCCACAGCCGCTAAGCCACACAGGAGACTTGCGAGGTTCAAGCTGTTTATTCTTTAAATTATATGATTGATTTTTTTTTCCCTCTTTTAGCCCCTTTTTTATCGTTCATATCTACTCCATCTAAATCATTTTTCACGTTTACCCGATTGATTTTCCCGCGTCGGGTGTAACTCCCACCATAACCTTTCTTTGGGCTGTATTAGCTTATATATGTTTTCATTTACATTTATGGACCTAAAGCTGCTGAAAATGTATCGATCCAGCTGGAGCAGCCCGGTGCAGGATGCCTGCTTGTGCTTGACGAATGCTCCCGTTTCGTTTATGGGATTAAAGTCCATAGGAGGAGACCCCCTTTGATTTGTGTTCGTCTGAGGGTCATCGGAGAGCACGGCGTAACCCGCGGCGATAACTTACAATGCCAGCCATGAGACTCCATTCAACTGTCATCACGCCGTGCAAATAATAGCTAGCAGTAATTTGAATTTGCGCATTGGTGCAAAACCAGATTTAGGCAACCTTTGACTCAACATTTTGGTGAGAAAGGAGGAGATTTTTTATAATTTAACATTTTTGTCTGTTTGGTTTTTTATTTATTTTTAGTTTTGTCATATGGATAAGCGGCATTGCACACATGTGTCCATGCCTCACAGGTCAGCCGTGATGCAGTGATACCCTTTTAAAGCAGGGGTGGGCAACGTTATCCGCAAAGGGCTACTGTTTATGCGGGTTTTTGCTGCAGCTCCCTAATTAGATTACTAGAGAACTGATTGGCTGAAGAGGCCTCACACCTGGGTTTAAACAGCTGTCCTAAAGGTGTGCACACAAGGCGGATAAGATCACTCAGCCCTGCCCTGAACACACTCACTTCATATATGGGCATCTGCCTTCGACGGCTGGCCCAGCATATCCCGGCTGCTCCGTCCATGCTAACACGCGCTAACACGCTAACACACGCTAACACATGCTAACACGCGCTAACACATGCTAACACGCGCTAACATGCTAACCCACGCTAACACACGCTAACATGCTATCGCGCTAAGGCATTGATGGCCCGGAACCCATGTGGGAGCGGCTGGCTGTCGTCACAGGCAGAGCTGCATCTCAAACGCAGCTGTGAGGATCCCTGTTTTTTGGATAAAGCAGACAGATCGGTGGCCAGGAGGAGCCTGATTAACACGGCTGTAGGGCACCACCTCCACCCTTCCAGCATGACGGCTCTAATTAATAATGATTACTCCCAAAATGTGCAAATGGAACAATAAACAGAGAACCAACTAATTAACTGCAGCCATTTCTGCTAATCATTACTTAACTCTCCCTTTTGTCATCATTACACTGAAGTGCACGCGAGGGCAGATAATGCCGGGTCAGACCCCCCTGCCCCCCTCAGCCCACCATAAAGCTGACAGCCATATTTTCTTCCCCAATAAAAGACAAACAAGTAATTAAAGTGAGAGCTGAAAGAGAGGGCACGGCTTTCGATTACTCCAATATTCCACCGGTGGGCTAGAGTTGCCATTTTTCAAAATAAGTGCTGAAATCATCTCGTTGCCTGAGCTTGAGGTGAAATTGTTTTCTTTCCAGATGGAAAATAAAGGCCGGACTTGGGGAAACAGTGTCAGCATCATCTCCAGCGTGAAGAGCAGCTCATTCATTCAGCGTTCGGCACCGGAGAAATACAGCAGGCTGCCGGGAAGGCCGTGAACGCGAGACGCTTGTGCGAACACGCTGGCACACTAACAGGCGCACAAGCCGACGTGGCACATGTGACCGCTGCCCCACTTCCGTGCTGTGAGGGTGGGGGGGGGGGGGCGAGGGCGCTGCCCTTCCCTGTAGACATTAGAAACACGATGACTGAAAGAGGTGTAGTTATGATGCCAGATGCAAAAAGAGAAGAGAAGGTTTGACAAGGCTGAAGAGAGAAAGTACAGGTGGTCACTGTGTGTGTGTGTGAGTGTGTCTGTTTCTGTGTCAGTGTTTGCATGTGTCTGTGAGTGTGTGAGTGTGTCTGTGTATGGATTAGGTTTGTATTACATTGTGGGGACCATTTTTCAGGAGATCAATGAATGCAGTCAAAAAAGTAAAAATGCTCGTAAAAAAAGTCTCGTATTTAGTTTGGTTACTTATGGTTAAGGTTAGGGCTGGATAGGGGTTAAGGCCGTCATGTTGGGATTAGAGTTTATCTCATAGAAATGAATGAATGGTGAGTCCCCACAAAGATATAATTACAAACCGTTGTGTGTGTGTCTGTGTGTGTGTCTGTGTGTTTATGACAAAAACAATAAACTAACAACACACACACACCCAAAGTAACATACTCTTCAGATCTGTGCATCTGTGAGTTAGGGTTAGGGTAAACACACACACACACACACACACACACACACACACACATGTGCGCACATACACACACAAACACACACACACACACACACACCCAAAGCAGCATACTCATGAGATTCCTGCTTCAGGCATCAGTGTTGAGACAAAATTAGAAAGTAATCTGGTTATAACCTTGCTTAGGACGTGTGGTGAGGTCTAAAACTCTGAAATGACCTTTTCTCCTACTCTCACATTAAAGAAATGACTGAGACTCATGAGAGTCAAAGTGCTCACAGGGCACTGCATACTGCATACGGTCACGAATAAAAAGCTGACAATATCTCACTCAGAAACAGCTCTGATTTACTAAAACTTTTATGAAGACAGTAAATTTCACATCTTATTCCTGGATCGTGCCACACAGGACACGGATAAATCAATATCTCTCCGGCCTGGACCTGAATTTTGTCAACCTCCAATTATTATTTTGCTGGTAGAGAAGAGCAGGCAGTAATTGGAGGTGCTCACCCTGACGACAGAGAGAAGACGAACGATTCCAGCTGTGCAGGGATGTAATTCCCTGTAATTCCCAGTGTAACCTGCTTAGGCTGATGCCACGTGACGCGTCATGTTCGCCTCACACTTGTGCTCATCAGGGAGTCGGAGGTGATCCCGTCAGGCTGGTGATCGCCACTGTTATCGTTAATTAAGTGGAAGTGCTGGTTAAGTATTAAAAGAGCGGCGTGACGTGTGACACAAGCCAAATGTTCATGCGGTTTGTTATTATGCAATAATTTAACACGTCATGTGCGGAGAGTTTGATATTGGGGTGGGCGGGGGGGTAATGAAGCAAAATTAAATACCTTCTCATTCGGTCATGAGATAGACGCTGGCTGTTTGTACATGTGCGCCATTCATGACAACAGATAACGGGCTTTCGTGGCAATCCACAGTGAGAAACTACCGCCCCTCAAAAGCCTTAACCCCTACCCAGCCCCAATCGATTGCATTCACAGATTTTTATAAATTTATTCCCCTTTTGGAGACTGTAAAAATGTATCCCCAAGATCAAAATAACAGGCTTTTACCACATTGTGGGGAAATCCGGTCCCCACAATGTAATAACTACACACACACACCACACACCATGCGTGTAGCATGCACCTCCCACTAGGGCTTCCTACGGAATCTCTCTCTATTCCTTCCTTCGACTCTGTTCCTGCCAGAGCGGGTGTCACGGATGGCGCGTCCGTGTCTGTGCGCGAGTATGTCTGTGCGTGTTTGTGTCCGCACGCGTGTGTCCATACTATCCGGCGGAGTGACACGCTGAAACTCCATCAGCAGGGATGTTGTATTCTATTCACTGCCTCTCGTTCTCGGCGCCAGAACACAGCCGCTGCATATAAACAGATGCTGCCTGGACCGTATTGATATTTCACTGGTCGCACCATAAAGCCCAATAATCCTCTTTTGACTGGGGGTTAAGTGATGAAATTCAGCCGATGCCCCAAAGTAATCATGCAGGAAAAATACATTATTCCCCTTTCATACATTCCTAAAGCTTTCACTGATGGGTGGATTGCAATTAAAACTGATCAATACATAATTTAAACCGTCTGTTGCTTTTGTTTCATTTCACTTTTCTGAATGTATTATTTTTTCACCATGTGAGGCACTGTGCTGATTTTGCCAGGCAGCTATTTTTAAGGGGGATTTACCGCTCACTGCCCTTTTTTGGCAGGAATTGCCCTCACATGCAAAATATCAGTCCAGTTTTAAGCTGGCCATCCTCTGAAGACACACGCTGCGTGTCACTCATGCTCTTGTTTGTTGACGTTTGGCCTCCTAGCACCTTCCTGTGTAACATTCACCCTTGGGTACTGTCCTCCCAGACCTCCTTTCCTAACCCCGCCTCTACGTTCCTCGCTCCTGTCTCACTAAAAGCGTCTTACTTCCATTCTCAAACTCTTGGTTCCATGTCTCCATTTTTGCATGAGCGTAGCTGTTTGCATGATCCGTTCAGGAACACCTGGCTCTATCATCCTAATATTTTCTGAAACCATGTGACAACACCGACCAATCAGCATTAAGCCCTACCTTGAGGCATGACCCTACAACCTCCAGGTCATGCCCCTCCATTACCTACTGCTCTACCTTCTGGTATAGCACTGTGACCATACACGGCCAACAGCTGAGGGTTGCTCTCCAAACCTGTGGAGATCACATGGTCCTCAAGGACCAGAACGGCATATAGGTGACGATCCGCTGTAATACCTGTCAGGAAAGCACCACAAACAACAATTATACGTTTCCTTAATTACTCATTGCCGAGTGTTAAACCGAACATGGCGGCGTTTCACGCTTTTAGTGGGCTTTAGTCATGCTGTTACTTTCATTACCACGCAAAGCTGCACAGATGGGTAACGTCTCACGCACACACCTTTTGGCTGAGAAGAAGTCTACCCCACTCAATCATGTAATGATGCCGGAATGATGTCACTGGACTCCTTTCGCAAAGCAAGAAATAACGTGGAAATGCATGCAGGAAATATACCCACCGCGGGAATTTCAGTCAGAGCTCTATAGCAGGAGGGGCATCTGTGCTGCCAGTCCCTGTAATATCTCAGTATCAGCAGGGGGGTGTCGGCCAGGCTGCTGTCAGAAGCGCCGTCAGCTCATTTTGCACTTGTCTTGTCCAAAGTGAGGCCTCCGATCGACAAAATATGACTTGTCTTGGTGATAAAATTTTACTCGACAGCGGCTCATCCGTACACCTCATTCTCCGAGTCGTCCAATGCCGTTGGGCGACCTGCGAGGCCATAATGGCGGCCGAGCGGATCCATGAGTCCGGGCCCTCTCCTGAGGAGGGGGCCTGACATTTGTCAGAAAATGAGGGCCTGAGACGGGATGGCAAAATCCATTTGAAACGCCTAAGCACTGGTTATGCCCCATTTCCAATAGAGTGTTCGATTCGAATAGAGAATTGATGGAGTTAGGGGCTATGTTACGTCTCAGAAACCCATGATGTTGACAAAAGATATTTCAAAGAGCGAGGTGGGGGGGTGGGGGGGGGGGGGTTAACTGTCAACACAATTACATATCACGGGGTTGCCGGGTCAACCACAGGTTACCATGGGTGTGTATATCATACTTCAACTAGACTCTGTTTGCGCTCGCATGATCTGGCAGGACGACAGAAACAAAAGAGAAAAATATTGGAGAGATACATTTTAAAATGGAGCATAATGAGCTTTAACGATGCTTGATGGGGACGGTCCTCTGGCCCCGTGGCCCTGTGGCCCCTGACGCTGACGGGAAATGACATCCAGTGAGTAACAGATTAATGCTTCCCCTTCTATGTAAATGGGAATTAAAGTACAAAGTGCTACAGGGTCTGTCCTCAAATCTCACCATCCGTTCTGATAGGAATCTGGTCTAGCGTGTATCGGAGAGGGGCAATGGACTCTGACAAGCATTTATAACCCTCCCACCCCCCTCAAATCCGCAGTCAAAAAAAAAAATCCCACCGTCTTGTGGACCAGATCGAATCAATTCTGCATAATGGCAGAGGGGATCATTACGTTCAACTTTTGTTTGTGCAAATGAGCGAGTCTGGCTGGTGCAGCGCATGGACGGCGGCATCTCGCTCTCAAGCAGCCACATGTCTGTCATGATCGCTGACCCGCAGGAAGGTCAAGGCATATAAAACAAATTATACAAACATGGGACATGTATTTTTAATTTTTTTTTTTTTTTAAACGTCCTGTTAGGTCACGATTCCTGCTAATCGTCAGACCTTTTAGCAGCCAGGTCTGTGAAATCACAAGAGTCGTTTAAATCAAGAAATAAATAAGGAGTGAGAGAATGCCCGAATAAAAAAAAAAAATGTATATTCTCAGGAGTTTATGAGCACGGGGAAGCCACTACAAACCAATAAATGCAGAATAAGCTGGTAAACCGGCTGACGGGGGGGTGTCGGTCAATTCGGACACATTTGTCATGCAAAATGTGCAAATTGCTGCAATACCGTGTGCTTACGTGTGTAACGGATGGGCATCAGGGAGGAGGCATCAGCATTGACGGACCACACCGACAACCATTCCCGTCATCCGATGAAGGATCGAGGGGGGGTTCGATGGAGCTGCTCCCGGCCTTTTCGTTTTTTTTTTTCTTGCCCAAATGCTGATGTAAACTGCTGCCCCAACACCTCATTTTATTCCTGCTTACTGGGAAAGGAAGGGGGGGGGAAACACACCCACCAACGAAACAAAGGGCCTTGATCTATTAGTTTGCGTCAAGTCGATTGGAATCGCTGAGGAGTCGAGTTTCCCTGCAAAATTCCGAGAGTTAAGCACAGAACTGACAGTCAATCTTAGAGTACAAGGACGGGTCTGTAAATAAAATTGTGCAGTGTGTGATGAGGTAATGTCTTTATATAGCAGACCTGCTGCATGGTGCCTAAGTGAACTGCCTGTTTGCACACAGAGTTCCACAACATGGTTCTCGGCACCAAGGAGTACAACACTGAGAACATGTGACGTGGACAGTGAGAGGTTTTACGCTGCGGGAAACATTACAGAGCTGCTAAGTCTCGCCGCCGAACCAAGGCCTGTTCGTGGGACGGCCGTCTAGCATCAGCGTCTAAATGGAATGAAAAAAGACCAAAAAAATGCTACTCGTAAGGGTTTTAATCCCGTACAAGAAGTATAGAATAAATAAAAGAGAGAATAATAATTATTCCATCACGGGCCTTAATTGAAATGATGTATAGCACTCATTTGTTTTATCGGATTTCTGGCTATTAACATGTAACTGTAAAACTAATTAGGTTTCAAACTGCAATAATTGCATGTAATTAAACCATCACTGAAATGAACAATGATTTTTTTTGTGTTGACATTTATTACAAATAGCATCGGCGTATACGATGCTGCGGAGGGTCTCCTTGGCGACCGTCTGCGTCTCCTCCTTGGACTGTAGATGAGGGATGCTGGGTCTCCAGTGTAAAGGTGCTAAACATTTCCTGTTGTGGGCTGGACATGGAAAGGAGGCATATCTGTATAAGCCTGTCCCTATTAGCCAGGTTCATCTATTATTTGAGATGTGTACGAATTCTAGCTGCCTGACACCGGTGACCCCTACAGGTGGCCACAAGTCACAGCGCCCAAGATTGTCACCCCCTGAGCCCCCTGGCATCTATATTTCTCTTACATAAACAGCGATCAGTCTGCAGTCCTCAAATTCCATGTCTCTTGAACCTGAATCTTTTGAAACCGTTAATTTTCCTGCCGTCCAGATTAGCAGGTGTTGCCAGGAAAGAGGAGCCCCGTCGGCCGTTGGCTTTCCTGTCTAGCATGGTTACAGCCCCTGGATGGCATCCTGCGGAAATGTCAGGTGGATGTGGCCATATGCAGAGTTTTTGAACCCATTTGGTGTGATGGGCTACAGGGCAAAATCGTGTTTCATGCTAATGAAAGAGCAACATCAAAGAAGATTTTTATGCACTAACAAACAGTGCTGTCATATATGCAATAAACTACTGCGATGCTTTGATTTATTATGTGTATAAATACTTTCCCGTCCTCGCATGTAGGGGCAGGTAAATTAAATCTGCAAAATAAAATGAATGAAATGATTCACATGTGACAGAAGAGTACCACCCATTCACTCACGGTCTTCCTGTGAATAATGAGTTTAAGGCCACAGAAGGTTGGGATGGCAAGATAATCCCATGTGCTTCTCTTCTGTCCAGACCGCGCCTCAGCTGAGGTCTGCAGACTGTCACAACCCACTATCCGATTCCATCCTTTTCAAGTGGTTGCCTAGGTAACCGTGTCAAGGGATTGGGGTCAGAGGTCAAACTGACCAATACCCAGTAAATTACATTTCTTTGAATGATTCCCCCAGAGCTGCTATTGAAATGGAGTTTTACCTTGTGATGGATACAACTTGTCATTCGCAGTTTAAAAGGGGGGAGGCAAAGCAGAGCAAACGGGACACGGGGAAGCTGGCGTCTGAAGTAACGAAATGTGATGAATAAATAAACGAACACACAGACGCACACGAGCACAAGCACACACACACACACACACACACAAGCACACGCACAAACACACGCATACACACAAGGACAGGAACACACACAAATACACGCACACACACGAGCACACACTCTGTGATCTCCTGGTATTCTCTTGGTGATCTCTCTGTGATCTCCTGGTATTTTCTTGGTGATCTCTCTGTGATCTCCTGGTATTCTCTTGGTGATCTGTTAGTGATCTTTCTCAGTGAACTTGAACCTGATTTCATGCCTGTGTTCACAATATAGAGCAGAGTAGGGTGTGTGAATTCAGAGCTTATATGAGGTATAAGACATATAACCAAATGTATGATGCTTAAATTTAACTTAACATTTAAATATGACATTTAATTATCTAAACATATAAATATAGAGGCATTGATATTACATCATCAAATGCTTTTTTTTTGATTTTCTACTTCATCACTCTCATATAGACGTCATGTCACTGACCTCATACAAGAGTGTGATGTCACCTTATGACACAACAAAGTGTGGGATAAACCCTTTAATGATGATGGTCTTACCAACTCAAAACAAAAGACAAAGAGAAAAATACTATCCACACTAAATACTATCCACAACCTCAGGTTTCAAGGTCAACAAAATGTCAGAACTAAAGATGGTTCAATCCTTCAGAGTTCAACCGCTAACAATGTTCCTGACCCTCCTGTCTCTCCAGCGATGCCTGGAAACAAAGCAAGCACATTCGTTAAAAAAAAAAAATAAAAAAATACACAGATTGTGATTTATTGCTTATTGTGTACCGGAGGGTTGGAAGAAGACAGAAGGAAATCCATTGCAAATTGAATTGCCTTTGTTTATATGGGAGCTACCAAAAATACAAATACTATCATAGCAAGCCATAAATGACATTGGGCCAATAATCCAGCATGACCTGTCCTGGTCAGCGATAAGACATCACTAAAGGGCCAATCGATGCTAACTATTCATTTCTGAAATTATCTCCACATTGATCCGCGGACAAGTGCCAGCAAAGCAGGCCAACATCGGCTTTAATACAATAATTATATAAAGGGTTACAAGCTCATCCTGCGGCCGTATAAAGACCGCCAGGCGGGGGGGGCTGCTCTTCTCGGTTCCATCAGCAGCCCCCCCCCCAAACCAACTGGCTTCAGTTACAAATGGAAGCTGGTGGCCCCCTATGCCTTCAGTGCTGGTGTCTGACCCGCTCCGCCTCCGTCTCGCTCTCCTGCTGCTCCCTTGGTGCTGGACGAGGAGGTCGACAGGAAACCAGGACCAGAGATCCTCCCTGTTCTCAAGAAAGGGCAAGGAGGGTGCAGCCTTTAGGCACCGCTATCATTTACAGATTACCTGCTGTCTGTAGTTCACAGCTGACCTGCTCAGCCTTCAGATGACCCTGAATATGTGTTCTGGATAACCTTCCCTCTCGCAGTAAGAGTACTACTGCATGAAAAACAGATGAATCGTATATGACGGCTATTATGGGGGAAGTGTGCGGATTAGGGAGCTGTTCCTGTCACCAGAAGGTCGCAGGTTCACATCCCAGGGACTGGTAGAGTAATGCAAGGGCATACATTTGTGTATGGACAGTAGGGGGGTGTGTGCTTAGGGGGGCGGGGGGGTTGAGGGTCATTTGGTCCCTGCTAATGCTGAAACTAAACCTATGCCTTGCGTTCCCCCCCCCCCCCAAAAAAAAACACACGTCTGTTGCTTTGGATGAAAGCGTCTGCTTTAAAATATAAATATAGCAGGTTCCGCCGCTACACTGACCTATAAACATATCAGAAAAGCGTAACTTTACCTGGCAGAGCCCTGATGCATATTCAGCCATATGGCCCCAGTTTGTTCTTTAAAACCCCTGCTGTCATCTGTAATAACAAATACAAGCATGCAGGGTTGGGCTTAAGCAACACGGGTGGGTGCCCAGATGTCCAGTAAAAAAAAAAACAAGTAATATTTTAAGAATTATTTGAAGTAATCTGGCGACTTACCGGTATACTCTTATATGATGTACCACCTGTTTTCGGCGACCCACTGCTGCCATGCCGACAAACAACATATTTGCCATCTGTCTGTACTGGGAATGATTTCCAGGGCTGTGGGATTAGGGTGACATAGGTGTATGCTGACATATATTGAAGCAAAGCTACTTTACTGTGGGTTGGTGTTTAATGTTGGCTTAAGAGCCAGATCGAACCCTCGAGAAGTTCCCTGTGACGTGGCCTTGGTAGCCCAATGAACTGGATCACAGCACTAAGGCTGCGTCCGTGGAGCTTTACTGATGGCTCTCCTGTATTGAGGACGGACCAGAGAAGGACTCAGAAAGACTGCCGGCAAAAAACAAAAAATAAAGTTGCTGTGAAAAAATGGCCTTGGTGGTTCTTCTTCTATGACCAAACTATCCCCTGGTTCTCCTTACTAGATGAGGAAGGGAGCAAGAGAGAACAACCCAGAATATATATATAGCACTACAAATGGGGGGGGGGGGGGGGAAAAACAAAGCCAAAAAAAAACAAAGGGTTTTGCCACCTCCAAAAAACAAGTTCCCCCCCAATTTTTACTTTTAACAC
>JAODKE010000146.1:8556303-8570245 GCA_026779605.1 Mormyrus hasselquistii
AGTTCATCACAGGGCACAGGGCTGAGGTACTCCCTGGAGAGGATGCCAGTCCATCACAGGGCACAGGGCTGAGGTACCCCCTGGAGAGGAAGCCAGTCCATCACAGGGCACAGGGCTGAGGTACTCCCTGGATAGGATGCCAGAGAGAAATTTGTATTCGTATCTTTTTGGGGACTGTCCATTCATTCCTATGGGACAAACCCTACTCCCAACAATATGCCCCCCCCCAGCCCTAACCTTAAGCATAAGTAAACAAACAAAATACTTTTGACATTTTTCGTTTTTTGATTGCAGTCACAGAATTATATAGAATTGAGTTTCCCTTTGTGTTGACCAAAAAAGTGGTCCCCACAATTTGAAAATGACACACGCACTAGTGATTTGCATCCTCAAGGTGTGAAAAGAAAACATTGTGCAATCACCAAATGTATTTTTCCTGCTAAATCAATTTTAAGGAATCATTTTAACTATTTCTTAAAGTTTCTAAATAAATACCCAGAAAAATAAGAAGATAAATAAACTTGCCAGCTTATAAACGTTTACAATACAAATCCATAATAGTATTTGCCTAGTCTCAGGCTGACGCGGCCGTATCTGCTCTACCGTGCCGGGGCGGGCGCACAGCGCGGCGGCTCCCCCTCGGCCCGGGGGCCTAGTCCGCTCCTCTTCCTCCGTCTCATCGCCGGCACTTTCTGGGACAATGTGTTCAAAATGAGCTCCTGCGAAAAATTACAAAAACCTAAGTATAAAGAGTTTCTTTTTAGAAGACAAGCGTGCGGTTAATTTCATGCGAATAATACATATAATATTTTTTATATAAAAATGTTTCCTTCATACCAAAAGTCTGACTGCATTCAAGCGTGACGCCCTTAGTTAAAGTGAAGCGGGTAGTTGAGCCAAGATGAGCGCAGAGCTGCTGATAGAGGAGACGGGGCCCGTCGGCAGAGAAATGGTATAAAAAACACGGTAATTAAAAACTCCGGTCGTCCGTGCATTTAATATAATTATTATTTATAAATAACCAACATAGTATTCGCTTTGTTTAATTAATTTATAATGTCCTTTTATTAAACAAGGATTTTAGGCTATTTTTAAAATTTATAATAATTATTTCTAATCAAATTGAAGTTCGTAAGGAAGTCTTTGTTTCTAAATCTGCAGTTTTCTAACTGTACAGTTTTAGGCTTGTGTTTTGCTTAGCTTAGAAAAAAAGAGTAGACATGCTATTATTTTTTTAAGCTCCCTTCTATTAAAAATTCACCAATCTAATGAAAGAGTACATGCATTATCAACAACAATTTCCAGCATGCCGATGTAATTTTTTTTCAAACCTGGGGAGCATTTTCCTTCCCCCGGTTCATTATTTTCCCCGTTTTTCCATTTGGGTAAAACGATGAAACGAATGAAGGTACTTTTGTAATCAAATTGTTTGCTAAATTCATACCCTTAAGCGAGTTTATCACATGCCGGACGCATTTTTTGTGCCATTATATTTCATTTCTCCCAATCACAGTCTCATACAAGCCATGCAAATATTTAATTCGGCTTCAACTAAATTAATTTTTTTTTACTCTGGGGAAACTATAATTCAGAACCATATTTCAAAAAATACAAATAAAACGGTACATACATGCTTACACATGTAGATATTACAACAGCTTTGCTTATATAAACCATAAACACTTTGTCAGAATACTAGGTCGGAAATTTACATTCTTTTTAATTTTTGCAACGTGGCATTATATCGGATTCCACAAAACACGTAATTTTGTTGCGCGCTTAAATAGGAAGCCGTTACACGATTCGAATGTTATTAAACTTATACAAGTATGCCCCCTACAGGACGTGTACGGAAACTGCACAATTAAGCTTGACAGCCTCTGATGTTCAGCCTCAATTCTTTTGAACTAATAAAAGTATAGACGTTTATTATCTGTAACATTTTGTTAATTAAACTTAATTTATTTCAGTTGCCCTTTGCAAATGATTTAATCCACAAAAGAAAAGCTGACAGATGTAAATAAATGCTATAAGGTGAAAATTGATAACATGGGAGCCACTGAAATTTTGCAGGTAATATGTATGATTTATACTTGACTCCCGTTCCCAGCAGCTTGTCGTTGTGGTTCTCATCCCAATGGACTCCAGGCAGCAGCCACAGTTTTTGGTCCGATCGTTTTCCGCGGTTTCTCACCTGGTCCTGGAAACCCTGACATTCTCTGTAAAGCTATTTCAAGAAGGACATCGCTGTTGGAAGGGCTGCATTGGGCTGAGCTTCACCTCCTAATTTATTCATAAAGGACCATTTACTCCTTATGCATTTTTAATCTGCCAGACATTGCCTTTTGTTGAGATATGGCGAAATCGTAGATTATAAATGGGCGTATCAATTAATACTGAGAAGACAGCTCGCTTAAATCCTCTCCCAAAAGCCATTTCTCACAAAGGCTGTTTAGCGATGTTTAAATATAATTATTATAAGATCAGTCATAATTACATTAAATAAGTACCTTCTTCACGATGCTGTGTAATATTTAAGGATCGTGCTGTTTTATCAGGAAGTTGATTCATGTACCTGCTTTGATTCACACGTTCTTGGTGATGAATGAAAGTGTAATTTTATTCCATCAATGCTGCACCACCGGTGCACATATTCAACACTGTGGGCTCTGCAACGGAACCCTAGATGTGTCACTTAAAGTAGACGGATAAAAACAAGAAGAAGAACAACGATGAACGATGAAAGAGAAACAAAAATAAACATTCAGACAGGAAAAGAGACAAAATATCATCATAGAAGAGAGCTCCTGCGAAAAATGCGAATGCAGGTAATCATGGGTGTGTCTGTGGCTTCTATTTGGGGACAGGGAGTGAAATGGAGGGACCCCCGCACCCCTGAATGCAACTGATGGGTTTGTGATGTAATGGGAAGCCCACTCACTCGAGTAGGTTTGCGAAGCGGAAGGGCCTAGAATATCTGTCTTATGCATCCATCACATGTTTTTCCTCAAGATTCTGGCCTTATAAGTGCATGTGGACAGAAATTGAAGAGATGCTTTTATCCAAAGTGACATGCAATCGGCAATGCGGGGTCAGGCAGTGCCTGGAATAATTGGGGGTCAAGGGCCCAACGGTGAAATCAGTCAAGCAAGGATCTGAACCGGCAACTTTCCAATCACAGGCACAGCACCCGAAGCTGAGGTCATTTACAATCAAGGCGCTGATGGGCCTGCGGGCCACGAAACGGCCTTCGTCTGATGACTCGCAGAAATGTTCCTGCATTAACTGGCTTCATCTAAGTTGGCTATTAGTTTTGCCACTGTTCCACCTGCTCTCTGGCCGTAGCGATACAAGGTCTTTTCATCCTGTCATCCACACGTCTGCATCAGCAGCATTTTGCCCTGGCTCAGCTAATATCCGACTCACAAATTCAGACAGACAGTCAGGCAGACAGACAGATAGACAGGCAGGCAGACAGACAGACAGATAGACAGGCAGACAGACAGTCAGGCAGACAGTCAGGCAGACAGACAGATAGACAGACAGGCATGTGTGAGCTTGTAGAAGGATGCTTCACTGTGGGCTTGATTCCACCCCCTGATCTGCATTCAGAGAATTAAAATTTCAGCAAGTCATTTGCTGATGGTAGGCAGGTTGGGGGCTGCTTGGGTTTCCTGTGGTTCGCTGGACACTTTCAGGACGGGGCTGTGTTTTGGCTGCCTGCCACGCGCCCGTCTGCGACCCACCCCCCCACCAACAAGGTCGCGGGCCTCCGTGATTCCTGCTGCACGCGCTGGACTCCGGCGGCTGCGGAACACGCCGGTGTGCCGTTCACGTGCACGGTCGCTAACATGTGACTTTTGCTGAGCTTCACAGATGAAATCTGCCCTGAATGATTTTAAGGACAGCAAAAAATGCAAAGCAGCTGCACGATAATATGCTGTGTGCAGATTTTTAAATATGTATCTGTTTTTAAGGATTTAATGAATGTACCATAAAGTGTGTTATGAAATCCTGGCTAGCAGTATCAGTGTTTTTAATTGATGTAATGGGAATATCAGATTTCACTCTCTAAGGCTGATGGAAGCCACGTTACTTCACTGGACAGCATCTGACCGAAGCGCTAGACTCTGCTTTCACTATCTTTTTACACTTCTCCAAAAAAAAAAACACACGATCCTTCTGCCGCATTAAGCGGTGATGTCATAGCTTTAAATACACTGCATTTTCACACACCCTCCCTCCACCCCCCACTTTCCCTCGAATACCGCCCTTGACCTTTAGAGGGACCTCGGCGTTCAGTGACAGTGTGGTCTGCGGTCATCATGACCGCAACACCAGATCTGCCCAATGGCACGCGGCCAGCGAATCAGCTCATTGGCTAATGGCGGATCGGAGAGGGACAGGCACAAGGCAGAGGTGGGGGGGGGGGGGGCACTGTGCTGGGGACAGGTGGGGAAATCAAAGACAGCCACCTCGCCCTAACCGACCTGTGAGCCCTGAGCAGGTGGAGGACTCACTCTGTCCCACGTCACTGAAGAGCAAGAACGCGAATTCCTGCAGTGAGGAATCTAGTGTGGTCTTCCTAGGCTGAGGTCAACGGCTGAATGTCGTAGGCGGAACTTATATGTTAACAATGTTGTGTCCTTTACGGTTCTCAGTCAACAGTTAGAGGAAGATGGAGGTTTTCATCAAAGGTACATGGAAACACATGATTGATGATTAATATGGAGGTTTTACTTTACAAACTACATAGAACCTTGTACAGGCAGTCCCCGAGTTGCGTAACCTGCCAGAACAGGGGTTCTGAAATGGCGGACTCCGGTCTGTATCTGGAATAAAACACAATGTAACTGTGTGCTGCCCCCAAGGTCAGCACCTACCCCTTGTCTAGAATCTACAGGAAAGCTTTTTACGCATCTGATTGTTTTTTTCAGCAGGTGTTTTTAGACAGCACCAGGTCCCGTATGGTCGTCCCCGGTAACGGGACCCCCACCCCCTTCATGAGTTCATGCACAGGGTCACCTCACCCCATCACAAGCCTGGCCTTTCCGGGCAAATGGCAGCTATTCACAGATCATTTTAAATAGCAAAGATGGAAAGCTTATTTTTTAGAGTCTTTTCAGTTGTCATTCCCAAACACGCCATTCCCAAACACGCCCTCCCCCCCCCGGTGTCCTTGGGAAAGACATGGCGAGTCTGTCATTCCTGGCCTCCCAAGGAGCAGCTGAAGTGGCTATTAGCATTTCTCCGCAGCATGCTAATGCTGACACCCGTTAGAATCAGGGCCATCCCAAATGTTTCTTTTTGCCCCGACCTGTTGCATCGATGAATCCCTCATCAAGCAGATAGTGACCTAAAAGCACCCTTATGGACACGTGGACCTCCTTCACTATAAGATCCCGACAGATAGAGAAGCAGATCGGCGCTCTGTATCTGCGACTTCCACATCCGCGGAATCAACCCTCTGAGGAATGGTAAATATTCAGCAAAAAAAATGCAGGACGTTCCACAAAAAAAAAATTTCTACGTGCCAAGCGCCACGCTGCATCCACGCAAACTAAGTGTAGGTGTACTTTGCTGAGAGTCTCTCCCCAGCTCTCCACGTTTCAGCATTGATCGACTCATATGGCACTCATTTGCTACTTGTGTTATGTGCGACCTTTGTTTCTGTAAATAAAATATCAACTATTGACACAGCATTTACATTGCATTAGGTATTATAAGTAATTTAGAGCTGATTTAAAGTATATGAGAGGAGTACGCAAATATTGCGGCAGGGTACTTGTGCATCTGTGGATTTTGGTATCCGGGGGGATCCCCTGTGGATACCGCAATGAACTGTCAACTCAAGTCAAGCGGGGCTTTTTTTGTCACATGAGCCATATCCGATATGCAGTATACAGAAACGTGAAATAACAGACCGCAGTGCTACATGTGTACATAAACAAAACCCATAGGATATAGATAGATAGACAGACAGACATATAAATAGATAGATAGACAGACAGACATATAGATAGATAGATAATCATAAATATTGAGTATTGTTGATTGACAATAACTGTGCAAATGTTTGTAAAGTGACTGGTGGACAGGGAAGCTTTCACAGTCCTGATGGCCATTGGAAAGACCCATCCCAGCCCCTCCTGTGAGTCTTCTTCCCAACGATCCCTGCATGTGTAAGAAGGGACACCGTGGGTAGCATGATCAGGGCTGCTGGCTGGGTGGAAGGTTCTGGAGAAAGCAGTGAAGGAAGAGGACTCGAGTCGGGTGGACGTCACGGCACATCCATGCGATGGTAATGTAGGGCCGCATGTTGGCCAGATTCACGTGAAACTGCAAGCTGTCTTATTAGGACGGGAAACTTGAAGTGACCATCCTAAGCAGGTTTCATTTACAGCCCGACTACAACAGTGTCGGCCAGTCTTAGAAACTCTGATTTCCTCGGGATACGCTTTGGCATTCCTCTGCCTGGCACCGGGACAAGAATTTCACCCCTATCACACCACAATGTGACTCTGCTCTCAGCCATCGCGGCTAATTATGATGGATGAGAAAACCCGCAGAATAGGACAGGGGGACAGAAATGGAACTCCTGACTGTGATATTCAGCCGACTGGGGCTAGTTTAATTTAATTTGATGTAATTTAAGTGATAAGTAACTTTAATAAGTAATTCACATGTCCTAACACTGAATTTGGCGTAGCAGTACAGTCTGCTGGCTTGGCTGTGTTCAGCTGAACATCGATAATTGACCCAAACCATTGGTTGTGCAGCAGAATTTTATCAAAGTAATTCATTAAAGTTTCATTAACAGGATGTCAAAAGCCTTATAACACCATATACTGATTTCACAAAAGGCAACAGGATGAAATTCAGGAGAATTAATATCCAGAATAAAATTATTTTATCAGTATTTTAAATAACCCTCGATCGTCTAAATGTTACTCACTGACTATGCCGCTTATGTATGATGAATGTTGTCAGTGTGCTGTTAGCACTGTCTCCCATAGAGGACACAAGATATCACTAGGCATCTGCCGGGGACCCTTAACACGCCGACATTGGTCTGTCCCACAAAAAGGAAAAAAGTGGCTCCCTTGAACTACAATCTGAACGATGCGCTGCCATAGTCTGAAAGTTTTTTTTATGACAGAATTTTTTCCCTCCTTTTATTAAAACAAATACCCATGTTGTAAGACATAAAGAAGTGGTAGAAGGATTTTAAAAAAATGCAAACGGCTTAACACACCAGTTTATATTATTTGTTTGCAGCAGGGATGCCGTACGGGGAGGGGAAGTCAGGACGATTCGAAGGGCCCCTGAGTGACAGGGGGCCTAGAAAAATTGGACAATAACTGGATTGGTCTGGACTGGGGAGCCCAATATGATAAACTTTCATGGGGCCCTAAATCTCTAGCAATGCCCCTGGTTTACACTGTGACTCCACTCATTCTATTTTTGTCTCGTTCTCCTTTCTTTTGCCTTTCCCCCTTTTCAGCAGTTCATCCCCCAGCCACAAGTGGGCGCCAGACTCAGCCATAGCCATTACAGCCTTGCCTGTGGCAGGGTGGCAGCGGGATGAGCTGGGCTGCCGAGGCTCGTTTTGATGACATCATCAGCGCCGTCTCTTCTCGGCCGCCTCCTGGGTGGGATGCCACGCACCGGCGACCGCAGCGGGGCCGGCCGCCCATGGCCCTCCTTTACATGCACCCCACGGGAAGAGCTTGACGACTTCATCTTCATCTCCCTGCTTTAATTTGCCGTGTCTGGAAGTATTCTGTTTGCTCTGTAAAGTGGCTTTCCCTTTGTATTAGATCCCTGCAGTATACCAGCGCAGGACCTGCCTTAGAGACAGACAAAGAACTTACCATTGTACCGAAAAGGGGGTGATTTCTTCGAGGCAAAATATCCCTTTGACTTTTATTTATTTATTTTTAAATACCAGCAGTGTCCTAATGGACTAATTGAGAATCTTTTGTAAGGAAGTAACTATAAGGTCAGAATTCCTTATGAGGAGGGGCCTCTCTTCACCCACGGGCCTGGTACTGAGAGCTCTGCATGGGGCACAGATTTATGTTTTAATAAATTTAATAAATGTGTTTAATTCAAAACAGAAAATCATAAGCAGCTGCCTCTTCGGAGCAAACCAGTAGGTGATATTTTTAACTGAATTTGTATATAACAACAAGTGAAAGATTTTAGAGACGTGGTTTTTAATGAGACTCATCTACAGATAAGTTGTGTTTCTTAAAACCTACAACGCAGCATTTATATTTTCACTAATAATTTCTATTCTAGGTTCTCAAGTGGAAAAACTGTACTTTCTGTATTTTTAATCTTATTCTTAAAATTTGATGCTGTGATAAATTTCAGCTAGACAGCATAAAAATGTCCCTGAGTTTAATAGTGTTTCTTAAACGGAGCAAACCGGTTCCGTTAGAGAAAGCTGACAAACGGCTCAATCCTGCCACCTACTGGATCATATAAATAACCTCATTGCCATAGATTAATAGAAAATGTTTTCTCATAATAAATCACTTGAATTGAAGGGTTTTATTCATTTAATTTAGCTATAATATAGAAATTTCATGCAGTTAACTCCATAACTCAGGTTATGAAGCCGTCAAATAAAAAAATGTAACGTGAACCATTTGACAGTCAATGTATGTAATTTAAGACATGTAGTCAGGGATTGACATAACCGGCATTCACTTTTAAAAGCTATTTACTGCGATATTTTAACATATTTAAAATTATTTTAACATTTTTCTGCTAATTTGTGCTTCATTTTCGGTATAGCGGTTAAAATGCACGATCATTTCGAACAATGATTGATAATTTACAACAATGGATTGCCGCACTTATCGCTATAAAGGTGAATGCGTACTTGCGTACCAGTCAATCCCAGCATAGAGTTGTTTATTTATTAATTACATGGTTCCTCAATTCCCTGAAATTTGCAGATTACATATACTAAACCTGAGAGTGGCCCTCCAGCTCCCCAATTAGGGAAGCTGGATGTATTAGGTCATGGCAACCAATAGACCGCATTGGTGTAGATTTTTTTTGTTTTATATCGAGGTCTTCAGGCTTCTCCAGTGTACTAGAGCCTCACATAATACACCCAAACTAAGGCAGCTTCATCTGGTTATTTGTTGAGGTCCAGGTTTGATTTTAATGGAAAAGTTAATTCATTGCAGCTCATGCTGTTCTTTATAATCTTCACCAAGACCAAGGTTCAAAGGCAACAATATATCTTCTGTGCAGCTTCTTCACTGTGCAGGTTTCACAGAAAGTAGCACATTATGAATGATTCTGGTATTTGTTCTTTGAGATGTGTCAACTTTTGAAGAGTTTTTCATCGTTGGTCTACCAGTTTGCAAAGTATTTCTTGACTGCTGGATAATTTGCTGTTTATGATTCCAGGAGGAAGGCTGTTCGCAACCTGCATGTTCCTCTCTTGAATCTCTTGGACTGTCAGGCTTCCTTTCTTGAGTAGTGGGGTATATATCTGAAGCCCATTGAGTTGTTTTCTAAATTTGGTGGCATAATTAGATCAAAACATTGATTCTTCTTAAGTTGCTTGCGATATTTATGCTGGGATGCCCCTTATTCTCCTGGTCTCCTTTTCAGCAGTGATGTCAGAGCTAATCTGACCTCCTCCTCTATTACTGAAGCCTCTATTGCTTCCTTATTGTACTGTATCTGGCCATTTGAAATATATCTCGGCTTGTGTTGTCTTGGCTGTAGCCGTCCTCTATGTACGCCTTTCATCTCTGCTGCATCTCCATTATGCTGTTTATTTTTGCCAGTCAGTGTCCCTCAGCATTCTGAATCAAGGCGGAAACTTCCTTTTATCTCACGGATCTTCTGATCCACATCCATTTCATTCTTCAATGACTTTGCAGATGTTGTCGCAATGTTGGTCTTTCTCTCTCCTGGAATTCACGATTCAACACTATAAAGAGATTTTTATCTTTGCTTGACTTTTATTCTTTGTGATTTTCACTGTGCTTTCTGTAATCCGCTTTCGGACTGAATTCTTCTCAGATTCCTCTTAGGTGAGTCCTTCCAATTCTGCCCGCAGTTCCTCTGATTCTCTATCTAGTAGAGAATCAGAGTCTTGCAGCGGCGTTTTAGTCTCACCTGGAGCTTGAACACAGGTAGTTCTACTGTTTGCTCTTGGCAATGTCTTTGATATTTAAATGCAGTTCTTTCAGTGTTTGGCGCTCAGAATATACTTTTTGGTATCTGTCAGCTCCAAGCAGCATTGTGTGGTTGTGGAATTGACCCTGCTGGGTTTGCAGAAGCTGAGGAATCGTCCAGCAGCTTGGTTTCTGGTGCCGCTGGTAAGATGTGCTATTCACCTAATCGTGTCTAACTTCCAGTGACCAGGAATACAGTGTTTGTCTGTTTCACTGTCATGTTGAAGAGGTGTTCAAGAAATCAGACTGATAGCACTTGGCCATTCTGAGCACTGTATCCAGTTACAGTCTTACCAGCCGGTGCTTTGTGACTTTGGAAGGTTTCGTTGTCCATTTCCTGAGTTGTTAAATCATGTTTTTGCCTGAACATGTTCTAGTCTAGACTAGATATCTACTTGTAAGCCTTCCACTTCAACTTTTAGGACGTCCACTTTTCACTGCTTCATGCTCCGTACGTTTACTGTTCCAGTGACGTTTCTTTCCCCTAATTGTCTTTGCTAACTGTACCACTATCCAGAGTAAAAGCCAGATGACATAATTCTTGGTTTACCTAGCCTGATAAGGTACCATATGATGGGGGATAATTTTTTTATTGGGTCAATTGGTTTTAAAACAACTAAAGCCAGCATTGACTGAAGGTTTTAAAACTGTCGTTTTTTTCTGAAGGTGCGTTTGCCACTAGATGGCGCCCCAACACAGGATTGAACCACAATGTTCTCGCCTTAACTTTCAGCCTTTCGATCCCACCGTCTTCGTGTCTGCATATGCCTCGTGCCCTGATGTCTAATCAAGCCAGATCACGTGGGTTTGCTATGTGTCTTAGCCTCAGATAACTCACATAAAAATGAGTAACACTGTTGGAAAAAGGTTATGAGTCCAGACATATGAATGTTCAGCATGAAAGCCCCGATTGGCTAACAGTCCCCCAATCAAAACATGATCAGATTGTTAAATTGAGAACTGCCTTCAGATATCTTCCCAGAAACTCCAACTAGCATGAATGACCTGAACAGTTAAGGAGCAGAGGAATGGAACCAGGGCTGAGAAAGACCAGTGATACCGGTACTGGTGGGTGACAGCATCAGGAATAGGATGTGTGTTTGGATTTGTGAATATTCAATGTAAGTGCCCTGATAGGCTATCAGTCATCCAATCAAAACATGATCAGATTGTTAAATTGAGAGCTGCATTCAGATATCTTCCCAGAAAGTCCAGCCGGCATGACCCGATGACTATGAAGATCACACTTATCAAAGTTTCACACAGCTGGTTATAGCAGAGGGCAGCGAAATCTGACATTTGAGTGGAAGCTGGTTTTCCACCTGATGTGCTCATTCTGGCCAACTTAAATTGGCTCATAGCCAGGTTGCTTTCATATGCAGTAATTAATGGCTTCAGGTTTAGTCTATGAGAGGAAAAAGCTCCTCCTTTGCTTGCTCCAGTGTTGCTAGTTGACCTCCATGTTGATGCCCGGCTTTATTCTGATTTGATTACTTTCTCCTGGGCTTTGGCAAATGACCACATACTGCTCTTTGCATGTTCTTTGGAAAACACTTTAAAAGGAGCCACATAATTGGACTCCTGCAGCTACAATAAGTGGAGATACCATTAAGAATGACAGATACAATAAAAGGTGTCTTGAGAAATCCAAATATAGCTTGACAGCTAACAAATTAGCCGGCCGCTTTTCTTGGAAGTATGTGATAAGAAGTGGAAATATAAAGTTCTCACGACTAACCTGTGTTTTTCGTTAGTATGCAACCATTAGTTGGCGTGTGGCTCTGTGAGCTCCCTGCTCATGCTCAGAAGGTTGCTGGTTCAGGTCCCAGGCCTGGCCGAGTGATGTCACAGCCAGACCCTTAAGTACTGCCCTCAACCCCAACTGCTTCAGGGCTCCTGTGTAATTTTCACTTGTTCGTCATATTGGACACATGCATCTGCTGACTAAATGTGTAATTTTACCCTTTTTTTCAGTTACTAAGAATGCAACTGCTACTTCATGTACATATATTTATATATAAGAAAAAAAAGTAATTGTAGTTCTTTAGATTTGAATGTATTTGTAACAGTTTTGATACCGATATGTATGCATGTATAAAACGGCCTGTAAAAACGTAAAGTTTTGATGGAGTGGGATTTTCTCATGAGTAAGGAATCCATGAATCTTGAAGCATTTAGTCATTTTGTATGAAATACATTTTGTATGAAAGCAATGATAAATGATTGACAGTTTAGCCCACATAAACTGATGGCAACTGTGTAAAGAGTTTTGAGAAAGTGACTTCAGTATAGCAGAATGTATCTAAGCAATTAAAGAAACTGTAACTGGAATTCAGTAATCTAAGGAACATGTGTAACCATCAGAGCAAGGCTGGCACATTATACACCTGGACATTGAGTTATTTGTCTTATTTGAATTATACTTTGTCCTGCGATTGACTGCGATACTGCACAGCGTGTACCCAAGCCTTACACTGCCTGGGATAGGCCCTTGGCCCCCCCAGCACCCTGATCAGGAGAACATGTTGGATGTTTGACCCCATACTGCGTATGAAGACACACCTTTTACTCCCGCTTATTTAAGATGGATATTGCTAATTGACAAGTGGTTGTGCATGGATCTGCAGATTCACTAGGGATGGGGAACCTGATCTGGATGACTCCACGCAGTGTGGCATAGAGCAGTGTGTCCAGATCACTCAGCACTGGTGACATTTTGCCTGCTACATTCAGGGCTGGTAATGTGCAAAGCTCTTCCAGTGGGCTGTCCCCACTTATCGGAGTAGTGCACGGCTCCTGCTGGCAAGCAAAGGTCCCACAGACACTGTACACATTTCTAGAGGGTGCCATGTCAAGACACCCTGGTCAAACTATGACAGTTATATTATTAGATGGTTGCTAGGCAATAGTAAAGCCAAAATGTGAATAGTGAAAATGTGAACCATTTACTCCGATTTTTCTGTGCGTAAAATAATGAGTTGCTCAAAGTTTAACTGCTAAAAATTGAATATATTCCATTATAGCTTGAACAGTGTTTCCATGTTTGTGTCTTTCCCTAGTCTGATTGGCTAGGATGACCTGTGCCCTTCTTCTTTAATACACTGATATATTCTGAGAAGATTTTATGATGTTCTATTTATAAAATGATCAAAATAAATCTCAGTATTCCCGGTATGGATTGAAGAATTAAAAAAGAAAAGTTTTGGATGCGCTTTTGAAAGGCCAGCTACAGTCTGGCGTGCTGCTCTGCCCCCTGTTTCCGTAAGCGTGCGAATGCTTGTGATTCCGTGTTACTGAGGGGCCCCTGTATCCTTTGGAATAGCCACAACTGAGTAATCGACTTCTAAATATGGATGTAATTCAATCAGTTTGCTGTATTAGGTTTGGCTTGGACTGTGGGGGGGGGAAACGTAAAATGTAGGTAGACATAATTTAAAAGAATGTTTCCTCCCTAATGGTATGATCCTCATTAAGAACAGCTCTGGCAAGTTTCTTAAAAGTTTATTGCCTCCAAAGTGACTGTCATTGGCCACGGAAGAGGGACCTGAGGTCAGCTGATTGGTTAGAAATATACCTTCCTGATGTCTTTGAAGCGCAGCTCCACTTGTGTTTAAAGAAAAAAGAAAATGTGGGTGATGAAGTGAAAGATGCCCAGTGAAGCAGAGGCTTAATGTGGTGAAGCAGAGGCTTAATGTGGTGAAGCAGAGGCTGATGTGGTGAAGCAGAGGCTT
>JAODKE010000146.1:8593338-8609307 GCA_026779605.1 Mormyrus hasselquistii
AAAGAACGGGATGACCAGCAACACCTGCTGGCCACACGGGGAAGGGACACAGTGAGACACAGGGGCTGACCCTGACAGGTACTCTTTGGAGGGGGTTTTGGTCCTTTGGAGAGTTCTCTAAAAAGGAATCCAGAGATACTTGTGGAGCAAATCACAGCCATCAGCTGACCTAAGGAAGGAGTCACAGTCATCATCTGACCTGAGGAGTGAGTTACTGTTCAGCTGACTTGATGAATGAGTCACAGCTCTCGGCTGACCTGAAAAGGGAGTCACAGCCGTTGGCTGGCCTGAGGAGTAAGTCTCAGTCATCAGCTGAATTGATGAATGTGTCACAGCTATCGGCTGACCTGAAGAGGGAGTCACAGCTGTCAGCTGACCTGAAGTGTGTCTTCTGACTATGGGAGAAAAAAACGATTACTTGGAGGCAATCCACACACATCAGGTGATAAAAGCCAGAAGGCCTGCCAACAGAAGAGGGGTCGAATTGAAACCCAGCACTCTGAAAAACAGCACCGTCATGCATTAGTGCGCATGCCTCTTTAACATGGAAGACTTCCAGACTAAGAGCAAATAAGGCCATTTCCACAAAAAAATAATTCAACTGGCTGACACCCATGGCTGAAACCCATGGCTGAAACCCATGGTTTAAATGTTGACATTTAGAAGACTTAGAGTTACTCTTTGTCCCAGATGACATTGTGTGTGTCCCGGAGGCAATTTTCTGAACTAAAACGTTAACAAAACAACTGTGAAGATTTCTGCTGGAACTGGTATAAAATCCTGTGGTTCCCCTATAGGGTGTTCTCAGATCTTCCTTTTCCTGGCATTGTAGGCAGGTATTGCTGCTTTGTTTAGCCCTTCAGATCTGGGTTCTTGTGCAGCTGTGATGTATGTTCTCAGAAAATACAAATACTTCTATAAAGCTGAGCTACTGATTTCAAGCACTCTGGGGTTACTGACACTCTTCCATAAACTGACATGAAGACAAATCCGAGGAGAAGGAGGTCATATTTTTTAATCCTCTGTGGTTCTGCTTACATCAGGCCTAGATAGTTACTTCCTTTGGAGGAGCAGATCCGAGCTAAAGCATGTCAGCAGCTGCTGTTTTCTAACGATTAACGATGTCCCATGAAAGCTACAATAATTTCTAAATTCCACTATATATTTATTAAAGATTCAGAGAAAGATCTGTGGACAAAATCTGTTCATCTTCATATACTTGAACAAGAGGCTTGAATGTGTGGGCAGTAAATGAAGCACAGCAAGCCAGACATAGCACACAGTCAGCTTCTGCCCAGGGCTGCTTTAGATGATATACATCTATGTCTAATTTTAATGAATACTTCCTTCTTGAGAAATTAATCTAGTGTTCACGGGACAGTGCTTAAACATCAGTCTAGTTCATTCGATGAGCCCAGATTCCCTTGGGTGATGCTTCTTCTGCGTGGGTAATTTCAGGATAGAATTGAAATATGTTTGGGATGGAAACTCTAAGCGGTGAAAAATGTCAGATTTCACTGAACATGTCACTGAGCATTTGATTGAATCACCTAGGCATTTCCCCAGAACATTTTAAAGAAAATGTCTGTTATTCTGGCATCTCCTGCAAAATTAAATGATCCTTTGTCTATAAAATGTCACAGATTTGGCAATAACAAAAACACAATTAAGAGCTTAATCATCTCAAATTCTATACAGCAGGGTGTCAAATGCCAGTCCTGTGGGAGGCAGAGCCCTGTGTAGCTTAGTTCTTTCCCTGTTCCACCACAAATGATTCAGTTCAAGAGCTGTGCAGTAATTAGCACAAGGAGTTAAATCAGGTGTGTTAAATGAGGGGAAACCCAAAAATGTGCAGGGCTCCGGCCCCCCATGACTGGTGTTTGACACCCCTGCTATACTGCAAGCAGTAGCGTTGAAAATAGGAACGCTGAGGGTACTTCAGCACCCCCTTTCGTTGTTGCTGGTAATGCAGCATGCCCATCTATAGTTTTCATCCAAGATAAACATAGCGCTACATTAATTATCCCGCAATGACTCAAAGGCAACCTTACTATTGTTTCTGCAGGAAGACAAACAGCTGTTGATAGATGATGTCACCTACTGTGTATATATCATGTGGTGGATTGTCATCCTTCCCTGGGTGTGTCTACCTCTGTTCTTTCTGGGATGGGCTCCAGGCTAAGTGTGACCTTACACTGAATAAGCGATCATGGAAGATGGCTGGGCCATTGACATTATTACCCTTTAATGTAGAGATCTAGGAGCATTCAGTTCAATGCAAAGGCACGTCTGTTCCTCAAGTAGGACTAATGATTGATTTCATTGGCTGGCTGATCTCAGCGCAGTATATAAATTAGGGATATAAGCTTAGCCAGGCATGAGTTAATTTGCAAAGCTGTTTCCAGTTTCCAGTTGATATATTTAACAATGTTGCCTGAAGGTGCAGAATCGCCTTCCATCGGCTGTGCTAAGTGGCACAGGAGGGCTCTGATGCAAGGTGACATTACTGCATGGCTGTTGTGGCAGGAGATCGATCTGTTCCCTCAGCCGGGTACCTGGATCTTGTAGATCAGCAGACTAATCCTCTTGCCTAGTCAGTCACATCAGCTAAAAAGGCGTGGCTTTGCTGCCCCAGTCACTTCCAGGCGTGATAACGGAGGTTTCAGCATGTGTAACAGTTCGCCACTCCTCCTCTCAGACCCCAGAGTCATAAGACTCTTGTGGAAAATTTGGGAGCTGTACCTTATTTCGGCAAAGATCATAGGCACCAAGATTTTAAGTTCTATACATTACATTTTTCCACAGATGCAGTAATATTCCTATTCAGTTAATTTACTTTCAGCCAACTCACTGGCAGTCAAAACTGGTTGAGGGCTTATAATGCCCAAATAACTAGCTTAGCAACTGCAGGACCTTATTTTCCAGGTATGAATTGATGAGCACAAGTAAATATGAAGACACTGCTCCCCCTTTAATTGTCTGGTCTTTCTAATGAGCAGTTACAAAATAACTTGCAAAACAGGTTCAGTCATCAGTATAAAAGTTGTCATCAGTCAATAGTGCAAAAGCAGAAAAGAAAACTGTAACAGCACTCAGAACAAAGGCGCCACACGCGTGAACACAGCAGAGTAAAATGCGGCTCAGTATCAATTTTGGTCTAGAAAGTTTAGTCTACAGTTTCAAAGGAAGATTGATTGTGGCATAATTTAAATCAACACATCCTAGCATTTTGGCTTTTGTACGACATGGTTTCTGTGGGAATAGTAGTATTTAATTATCTTTGTGTCATAAGAGGTAAGGTGCAGACCGGGAAAGCAGGCAAAGGTAAAAGGGGTTTAATATGGAAACATGGAGGGCGTATGAAACAGAACCACCATAACAGCACATAACACTAAGACAGGACTAGGGAAACAAACTCTGACGTGGACTTAAATACACCAAGCTGAGGAGGACAACTCAGAGCAGCTGGTAAACACTGGAAATCCACACAAGATTAACGAGGGGGGCGTGGCACAGGAGGATCGGCACAATCAGGCTGTTACAGAACCTCCCCCCCCCAAAAGGTGCACACACCGGACAGCACAGACACACAGAGCAGGCACAAGGAAAACAACTCAGACAAACGACAAACCACAGGGAACACAGGAGAGTGAACACCGGGGCACAAAGTCAGAGGGCATGGAGGCAAAGGGCAGGGGGAAACGGGGGGAAACGGGGAGTTGGGGGGAACCCTTCAGGTGAAGGGCAGAAGCCGCTGTGTGGCCAGAGTCGAAGGGACCCTCGTGAGCGTGAGGAGGGAGGAGGAGGGAACGCCGAAGGTGGCGAGGAGGAAGGTGGAGGGACTGACAGAGGGGACGAGGAGGAAGATGAAGGGGCGAAGGGGAAGAGCGAGCATCAGCTATGGCAGGCAAAGGCGACCAAAGAATCGGAGATGGGGGACCCACAGGCGACTGACGAGGAGTCACTGATGTTGCAGATATTGCTGACACTGGGACCACGGTGGGCACTGCATTGTCCACTGGCACTGGAACCACGGGGGGCACCGCTGGCACTGAACCTTGTAACCAGGGCTTGGGAGCAGGGAACAAGACAGAGTGTGTGTGTGTGTGCGGGGGGTAGTGCATGATTTAATATTACTGTAAGTTCTTTCTTTGGGGCCTACTTATGCAGGGTGACACAAAAAGCAGTTTTGTGGTATTATCCACAGTGAAACAATCAAGATTCTACAGCAGCTGCTCAGTCATGGTCCAACAGCACGTCAAAGCAGCAATGTAGGCCTTTCTCTCCAGAGGTTAAGTTTTAGCTTATATCTATCTTCTGATTGCTTATCCTACACAGGGGTGCTGGGGGCCTGGTGCACAAGGCTGGGGTACACTTTGAAAGGGATCCCAGTACATCACAGAGCACATATACACATATTCACATGGAAACTGGAGTGTCTGAAGGAACCCTGTGATGTGGTGAGCATGAAACAACTGTACACTGGGCCCTGGGGCAAAAATGGACCATGCCCCCCCCAGTGTCTTAATCCTCATGAATGTTTCACATATAAGTAAGATTGGTAGTAGGAGGGGGGGGGCGTGACCTCACTGGGGGGGCTTGGGCCCTGGGGCAGCTACCAGTCTGCCCCAGTATGGATGGACAGAGCTTCTGTCAATCCTTTTGTGATCACATTTATCACACATATGGCTTTTCAAAAAAAGCCATATTTGGCACCAGAAAAGAAATACCATTCGTGACATTCGCACTGGACAAGCAGGCGAGCAGCAACCAAAGAGCAGACAGGCAGGCAGGCAGGCAGATTTAACAAGGGTTTATTTGGGAAACAACGATGCACATTACAAAAATGACCAACAAAAGACTGAGGAGGACGTGGACTGATACACACTAAACAAGCCGAATTAACAGGCAACAGCTGGGCACAATCAGGGAAGCACACGTGGACGATGAGGGGGCGTGGCACACATGAGGACTGGACACGCAGGTGATGACAGCACCCCCCCCCCCAAGGCACTTACTCCGGGCATGCCCGAAGGGGAGCGGCAAACAGGACGAGATCCTGGAAAACAAAACAAGACGGTCGCCGGGGCACAGGGAACAGGACCGAAATGCAAAACAAACACAGGGGCAGCAGCCATGACAGAACCTGACATAGGACAGGGAACGCAGACAAACAAAGCAAAAAGGGTGACACGGAGGGAACACAGACAGGCGGAACAAAAGGGCCGGGAGTGAACACGGGAGGCACAGAGGGACGAGAAGCAGAGACAGGGGGGACAAGGGGATGAGGAGCGAACAAGGGAGACCAGACAGGAATGGACAGGGGACAAAGGGGAGCCCGAGCGAACCCCGGCGGGCGAGGGAAGGCAGAGGCTGCAGGCGACAGGGAGGCAGGAGCAGGAGGGGACCATGAAGGGGGCAAGGAGACAGACGAAGGGACAGACAGAGGGAACGAGGAGGGAGCAGGAGGGAACACCGGCGCAGGCAGGCAGGAGAGGGAAGCCGCGGTAGGCGACGGCACAGCCAGAGGCGGGGAAGGAGCTGTCCGACACCCAGCCGAAGCAGGGGGGCCTGGAGACAGCTGACAAGGCGCCAACAGAGGGACTGCAGGTGGGCGACGCGGCACCGGAGGGGGCCCCAGAGGCACCAGCCGAGCCGGCGCTACAGGACCCGCAGGCAGCCACCGACCCACGGCCAGGGGACGAACGGGCGAGCCAGGGGGCAGGGCAGGTGGGATCTGACCCCTGTGAAGGTGTCCCCTGCCTTTAGGGGACACCGACAGGTGGGGTTTAGGCCGGGATCCCCCACGCTGGGGTGATGGTGGAGGAGTCCTTCCCCCACCCGAGTCTTGGGGCCCAATAAGAAGATCCCCGAGGGGTCCCATTCGAGCTCCTCCTCCACCAAGGGAGGAGGAGCGATGGTGAGATAGTCCGGGACCTCCTCAGGGACAGGGACCATCGGCCCTGTGGCAGGTACAGTAGCCTCAGGCAAAGCAGGAGGTGGAGGCCTGGGAGCCTCTGGCAGAGCACAAGGCGGAGCTGGCGAGACGGGCAGGGCAGGCGGAGCTGGCGAGACGGGCAGGACAGGCGGAGCAGCTGGTGCTGGGACAGGCAGGACAAGAACGGCGGGACAGGCAGGACAGGAACGGCTGCAGCATCGGGCGGTGAAGCGGGCATAGTGGTTGCAGCATGCAGTGCCGCAGGCGTGGCGGCAGCTGCAGCGGGCAGAACAGTGGTAGATAACGAGAGGTCGGGCACCTCAGCCAGCGCCTCCAGAGTTGGTGCTTCCTGGTAGGGCATGGTCCCTTTAAGGGATCTTGAGACCCGCGAGATAGCGTCCTGAACGGCCCTAATTCCCCTATACCTCAGGTAGCCCCCCTAGAATAGGGAGGTTGCTGGTGACTGTGGCTGCACAGCTGTGATCTCCCCTGCTGGCTTCTGTATCGGGAGAGGTTCCTCCCGATAGTCAGCGGGGAGAAAACACGCCCCCAAACTGATCGTCGGGGCATCCTGCTGTGATCTCCCCTTATGCCTCCTTTTTCTCCAGCTTTGTTGAACAGTTGGACCCGGGGTTGCCCCTAGGAGAGTGAGCGGCGCAAGCCGTTTTTTGGTGACTCTGCTCACCAGGAGCCAGAGTTTTTTGCATATTTCCGCGATGACGTGTACGTCCGTGAGCAGTTTCATCTCCCTTAGGAGGGTCCCGCTCTTACTGGCTAGATCCCTTAATCCAGGGTCCTCTCAGACCTCTGGCAGGTTGAGCCAGTAGAGTACCTCTTGAAGCAGACCAAGACGTTGGTCCTCGATCCACTGAGGTGCGTTGTCTAGGTCGGTCATTCTGTGACATTCGCGCTGGACGAGCAGCAACCAAAGAGCAGGCAGGCAGGATGACGGGCAACAAGGGTTTATTCGGGAGACAATGATGCACATTACAACAATGACCGACAAAAGACTGAGGAGGACGTGGACTGATACACACTAAACAAGCCGAATTAACAGGAAACAGCTGGGCACAATCAGGGAAGCACACGTGGATGATGAGGGGGCGGGGCACACACAAGGCCTGGATGCGTAGGTCATGACAGCATTCCTAGGTTATGAAATACATTTCCAGTGGTACCTCAGAACTTGGGTTTGAATCCTAAAAAGTTTGAGTTCTGATCGAATTTTCCCCATATGAAATGATGGAAAACCAATTAATTGGTTCCCGGCTCCAAAAAAATTACACCTAAAAATTACACTTTTTAAAATTTTTTTTTTTTTTACAAAAATATTTTTTACACAAAATAAACATGATATATATTGTACCAAACACATCTAAGCATATTTATCTAAACAGTAATTTATAATATACATTTTAAAAATAAATGTATCCAAACAATGTGTAAAGTTAAAAAAAAAAACAAACAATGTGTCTGTTGTGATTCACTGGGGATGAGCCGGAAAGCAGGCGAATGGAGCCGGACAAACGGTGAAAACGGGGTTTATTTGGGAATGCGGAGACAGACGGCAAGCACAGCTCATGACTACACTCAATGACCAACACAAGACTCAGGAAGACGTGGACTAATATACACAGATAGATCAGGAATTAACAGGACACAGGTGATCACGATCAGGGCATCACATGAGGAAATGAGGTGGGCGTAGCACACGGGAGGATCGTACGGAGCGGATCATGACAGAACCCCCCCCCACTAAAGTGCGCACATCGGAGGAGAGGCGACAGACGAGACGGGACAGGGAGAACAGGACTTGGAAAACAAAACAAGACCATTAACGGGAGACCGGGAACAGGACAGAGACACAGAACAGGGACAATGGCAAAAGCCAGGACAGGAGTTGACAAAGGATGGGGAAGGCAGAGAGACAAACCAGGAAGGCAGACAGAGGGGGAACACAAGCAGGCCGAACAAAAAGGCCGGGAGTGAACATGGGAGGAACAGGAGGAACAGAGAGACGAGGGGCAGAAACAGGCAGGACAAAGGGAGGAGGAGCCAGAACACGAGGAACAAAGGGAGACCACACAGGCACAAAGGGGAGCCCGAGGGAGCCCAAATGGGTGACGGGTGGCAGCTAAAGGGGCCGCAGGGGAGAGGGAGACAGGAGGCGCAGGGGACGACACAGGGGCCGAGGGAACGGGACGAAGGAGAGACGGAGGGGACACCGAGGGAGCAGGAGGGACGGCGGCGTAGGCGGGCAGGAGGGGGAAGCTGCCACTGGCGACGGTGCAGCCAGAGCCTGGGAAGGCAACGTCTGATGCCAAGGCGGAGCAGGGGGGCCCGGAGGCGGCCGACATGGCGCCGGAGGCGACGCCGAGGATCGGCACCGAGGCACCGGGGGGTGACCCGCAGGCGACGGGCGATCTCGAGCTGCAGGCACCGCAGGCGGCCCCGGAGCCCCAGCCAAGGCGCGCGAGAGCGAGCCAGGGGCAGGGCGGATGGGACCCGGGCCTGACGCCTGTGTCTCCGTCCCTTACGGGACACCGACAGGCGGGATCCCACTGGGCGTGGGTCCTGGAAGGTCCTGGGAGCAGGAGTCCAGAGGGAGGTCCTTGAAGGGTCCCACTCGAGCTCCTCCTCCTCTCCAGAGGAAGGAGCTGTAGTCCCATAGTCTGGGACCTCCTCGGGGACTATAGTCAGAGGCGCAAGCTGGACGTGCTGGTCAGGCGTGCAGGGCAGCATGGGCGGGACCGACGAGCAAGGCAGCACGGGCTGGACCGGCAAGCAGGGAAGGACGGGCTGGACCGGTGAGCAGGGAAGGACGGGCTGGATGGGCGAGAAGGGAAGGACGGGCTGGACGGGCGTGCGGCCGGCAGGGAGTGCCTCCGGCATGTGGCCAGCAGGGGGCGCCTCGGCGGGCGCGGCGGTGTCATCGGCGGCTGGCGGGACAGCCGCGGGCAGAGCGGCGGAGGGAGGTGCAGCCATTAGGACCGGCACATGAGGGTCCAGAACCTCGGGCAGGTCCGGAGTCTCGGGCAGGATTGCCCGAGCGCGTGTCCTCACCGAGGACGGTGCCCCTTTAAGAGCCACCGGGATTCACGGAATTGCGTCCCGCACGGCGCCTATCCCCCCTTGGCCCAGGCACGCCAGCCAATAATGATACGCCTCCAGTGGAGGCGGCAGCTCTTCAGCAGGGCTGATCGAGTCCGCGGCAGCAGTGTCCTCCCAGGCAGAGAGTAGGGAGCTGGCTCCCAAGAAGAGGGTCGGGGTGTCTCCCTGTTTCCCTAGGCGCCTCTTCTTCTTTCGCTGCCCGGACCCCATAGCGGGAGGCGGGGTTGCCTCTGCGTAGGTGAGCGGCTGGGGCTGTCTCTCCGTCACCCGGCGGAAGAGCTGCTGCAGCAGGGAATGCACCTCCGCCATGTTGCGCTCCTCCGTCCGTGGGTTCATTCCCTGCAGGAGGTCCCAGCAATGATCTGCCAGTGCGAGCGAGCTGGGATCCTCACGGGTCTCCGGTAGCTCGCGCCAATACAGCACCTCATGCAGCAGGACGAGCCAGAGATCTTCGCCCTGCTGCGGTGCGTCTTCTTGGTGGTCGGTCATTCTGTTGCGATTCGCTGGGGATGAGCCAGAAAGCAGGCGAATGGAGCCGGACAAACGGTGAAAATGGGGTTTATTTGGGCATACGGAGACAGACGGCAAGCACAGCTCATGACAACACTCAATGACCGACGCAAGACTCAGGAAGATGTGGAATAATATACACAGGTAGATCAGGAATTAACAGGACACAGGTGATCACGATCAGGGCATCACACGAGGAAATGAGGTAGGCGTGGCACACGAGAGGATCGTACAGAGCGGATCATGACAGAGTCCTGCCCCGATCGTCTGCTCCTTCCACGTGCCACGCCCCCTCGTTAACCTCATGTGGAATCCCCGTATGATCAGCTGTTTCTGATTGTTGTCATTAGTCCTCTGTATTTAGTCCGTGTTTCAGTTTGTTTCCCCAGCCCGGTCATTGTATTATCCGTCTGCGTTTTGCCTGCCTTACCTGTAATTAAACCTCGTATTCCCCGATACCCTGACGTCTGCGCCTTTGTCTCTGGTCCGTCCCCACTCGGCGCAACAATATTATTATGATTAAATGTATTAATGGTTTATTATTAATGGTATTATAATAAGAAATATGTATTTCTAAAGGTATTTTATTATGTAATAATTACTGTTGCTGTCTATCATTGTATAAATGCATTTTTACTGTCTAAATATGAGTTCAGCTAGTGTAAACGCGATGCTATTACAGCGCATGCGCGACTGAGACTGAAGCGTTACCCTTTGTTTCCACTGAGAGACGTGCCGCGTGACTCATTTCTTAGGTCGGCATTCACGGTTCGAGTTACCACTGTAATTTCCTATCAAGATATCTTGTGTTAAGTCTTTGTGGAAGAATAAATTAAGAATTCACTTATAATCTGTCATAACAGTTGATAACGCTAATTTCAAGAGGAGAATCTTCTCTGAATTGCCAGCATTGTAGCAATGACCAGAAAAGAAATGTGGAATCTAGTCAGTTCCTGCTAATACCTTTGGAACAACACGCGTCTCGTGAAAGGCATTCTGAAGTTACATCACTGGAATCACTGGAATTTTCTCAGGTTCAGTCATATAATCAAGAATAGCCTCGACCTTAATGAATGATATCTTGATTCTTGACTGGACTTGATTCTTCTCCGGACCTTAATGACAGTCTCCAAATCTCAAGTTAAAATTAGCTACGATCCGATGGTTGATCAGCCTCATGTCCGTATTTCTGGCTATAACATAGTAATAAATAACTTGTTGCTAGTGATTTAGCCATGTGCCATGTCTCAGTGGATGAGTGCCCCTGAGCACAGAGCTCACATTGGCCCATAATTCGCTTCTGGGAATCCTGCTATTGTCCATGTAATTGGTTTTGCTCTGGGGGAACAGAAACACAGCCTCTTTTGTGGGATCGCCATGACCTTCACGCGAACAGCTAAGCGCAGGGGGAGCAGCCTGAAGGTTCAGTATCGCCCCAACCTGCCCAGGGGATTCGGCATGGAAATTACCCCGGAATGGAACTATCACTCGGTTACATGGGAGGGGGGGAAATACTGTATTTGTAGGTATCAGGTTACCATGAAACCCCTCTTTTGGAATGATAATCAATATCCTTCAGATAGGCCTGGCACAAACTGTGCCAACCCCTTTGGAAATCACAGTACAGGACAGCTGTTAATCTAGTAGATTTGTAAACGTCTTCCTTTCCTCAGATTAGCACGCTTTGGTCTTCCCAGATACCATCATGACCTGCATGCTTTCTATGGACACCGTAATGGCCATTTCCATGGTGCCTGACGGTAAGTGTAATGGAAGGTGGTGAGATCTTTCATTTTCGAGACGGCTAGTAAGAGGATATGGCTCAGTCCTCACAAGCCGCAGCCATCGGGATGTTAACTCTCACCTTCGTGTCTCTTCTAACCTTCATTTCGCTCCATTAATCCATTTCGCAATCAGAAATAAGAGTATTTATCCAACACCATAGATTCAAGGTCAGACTTTGAGAGCAAATAACCGCAGACTGTAGAGGGTCCATAAAAAAAAAGTATATATATATATATTGCATCCTCTATGTTAGCAAAGCCTAGTGGAAAATTCCAGAATGACCTGCACCAGATGAACGGGAGGAAGTTGGCCCAAATGAACTTTTTTTCTGCCACAATCTCCCCACAGTGGGACGCTGGTATCATTGAATGCCAGGTAACACCGGATTGTTGTCACACATTAGCCTTCCTGAAATCATTTTGCAATGCAAAACAATATATTTCTTTCATAAAATAAGACCCATGAATCAGCTATTAATGTATTTGCACAGGCACAAGCTTTTAGTATGTGATTCACAGACGGCAAAGCCCGTTTTAATTGATTCAACTTCTGACGGCTTTCACTGTAATGATGTGTACACAATGGCATTATGTAATGTAATCATTTTCTGCCTGTTTTCTGGGATCGAGCTTTTTGTTACAGTTGTTGTCTTTTCCCCGCAGCCTGGGAGCAAACATACATGTGCTGTTAACCTCTTAAAAATCCACATCTGCTAAAGTAGTTGAGGAGATGACATCATGTAACATTGTGAGTGCAGCCTTCAATCTGCCATCCTACACAGGCCGGCGCGGAGCACTAAGTCAGTGATGGACATTGGCTTTGACATTGATCATAGGCTACACCTTGCTTTTAGCCAGCAAGTCCGCTCTTTCTTTCTCAATAATGCTAGCATGCCCTGGGGGGGGGGAGGTTTTTTTCCCCCTATTTGGGAGTTTTTGGTTCTTTTCCTCCATCATCATCTGACTTCTTTCTTTAATTTTCTTTTTCCTATTTTTGTATCATGTTGTATTTTGCGGAGTACTTGAGTAATCTTACTTGATTACTGTACTTAAGTATTATTTTTGGGGATTTTTACTTTACTTGAGTACAATTAAAAAATAATACTTTTACTTACATTTTTTAAAAAAGTACTTTTTAATCCTTACAATTTTATTTACAGTCAAAAAGTAAATCATTTTAAAATACTCATTTTGATTCTATTTTCTTTTGCTAACAAACCAATTGAATTACGCTGAATCCCAGTTTAATTAAAATGTTATTCATTGTACCAATGAGATTCGTTGTCACATTTTCTTCCACATGCACAGTGGAAGAAAATGGAAGAAGAACCTGATTCAGTAGCGAACGCAGTCCAAAATCAGCCACAGGGTCAAGAGCCCCCATGGCTGTACCTTAGCGAATTCTTAGCGAATTCTTAGCGAAATCAGCTTCTGCTTAAGTTAAATCAGAGGTTTTACAACTTTGAGTAGCATGTTGCATATTTGCATTAGGTGTGCCTTGTCGTATAATTAAATCTAAACAGTTCTAAAGCAGGATAAAACCTTGTATGTGGTTTATTCACTTCATGTTTTTAGGGATTAAAAACATAAACAAGAATCTCTAGTTTTGGTTCTTGCTTTTACTTTTTTAATACTCAAGTACAGTTTTAATGCGGTACTTTTTTACTTTTACTAAAGTGTGATTCTGGCTAAATACTTTTACTTTTAATTGAGTAAAATTTTCACTTATTGTACATTTACTTGAGTAACATTTTTCAGTACTTTTTACACCTCTGGTATTTTGTATTATTCTTAATGTATTACAAAACACTCGTGTAAAACAACTTGGGGCAACTGTGATATAAAAAGCACTATATAAAATTGAATTGAATTTAATTTAATTGAAGGCCATGTTTGAGTTCTCTCTTTGTGTATGTGTAAGAGACAGAAAGAGAGACAGAAAGTGCTGTAGCCTGTCTGTGACTCTACAGCCCACACACCAAGTCAGAGCCCTTGTTTCTGTTGCCTGTCTGTGACTCTACAGCCCACACACCAAGTCGGAGCCCTTGTTTCTGTAGCCTGTCTGTGACTCTACAGCCCACACACCAAGTCGGAGCCCTTGTTTCTGTAGCCTGACAATGCTCTTGTTGGTGCTCTTCAGTCAGATTGTGGGTATACAATAAGAGTGGCTAAGGAGGGGGGCATGGAGTGGAGAGACGTCGTGTGACAGGGCACTGCATTTTTCAAAGTGCAAGTAACACATTATATAAAACAACCAGCAAGACAGATGTCTTCTAATAGACTGGACCCAGAATTCAGCCCATCTCTTCCAGTTTGGAGGCCTGACCTCCATACTGTGCCTCCATACCCTGGTGCCTCCCATGATAGTTTGTTTGTTCTTCTCCTAAAATATACTAAACACAAAGAAAGTCCCTGTTTCATCCTTCTCCACCCACCTCCATATCACATGAATTCATTCTCTGTCCAGACCTGAGGAACCACCAGTGGTACTCACCATAGTACTGTCAGGCCTGGAGTCATGCAGCTGCTCGGTCTACTGGCCTGCTCTGGCAGTCTACACCTCAGTCTACTGGCCTGCTCTGGCAGTCTACATCTCAGTCTACTGACCTGCTCTGGCAGTCTACATCTCAGTCTACTGGCCTGCTCTGGCAGTCTACATCTCAATACCAGTGTCTGCTGAGGATCCAGCTGACCCGGCCACCACGGCAGCCTGTGCTCATAGAACATGTCATTTTCCATCTCATTACAGTCATTTCGATAATGACCCATTGAGGCTGATGCCAGTTGGGATCTGTGTCTATAGGAGACACGGAAAACAGTGAGACCGCGGCGTGCAGGAAGCAGCAAAGGCACTTTGAGGGACACAGCATTACAGGGCGTTCTGTGCTGTCACACTGTGCTGAGATTCTGTATGGGCACAGAGAGGGGGGGTGGCCAAGACGTGAGAAAAAGGACAAGCTAAAATAAGAGATGGACGTCCGTGCCGCTCGCATGCTTGTTTAGGGTCTTTGCGTCCTTATTTTGTATATGTACATATAGTATTTACATGGATTGGTATGGATGTGTGTATACTGTAGGTGTGTGTCTATAGATATGTGTTTGTCCTCGTGTTTCCATGTGTTCATATATATTTGTGGGTGCTTATATGCACAGTTGTGCATGTACACATGTGTGTTTGTGGGTGTGTGCATGCAAGTATGTCTTTGCAAGTATGACATGTTTTTGTCGGCAAGAAATCAAAATGAAAACTCTTCATGGGCCTGTCTAGCGTGTCGATTATGGATAAGTGAGAAATTCAGTGAATAGCAACTGGCAAGCGCCTGCTTTAACCTGCTGCATGGGGCAAACAAGCACCAAATTCTGGACCTTGGAGAAAATTCTTTTCTAATCAAAAGAACTCTTTATTCTGACTTATCAGAAATTGATATTGATGCAGCTGCCGTGCTTGAGATTATGACTTGTTCAATTTGTCCCGCATACTTAGTACAAAGTATGGCAAAATCCTTGTGCGATACAGAGCCTGAATCAGGGACACCCTATGCTGCCTGGAATAGGCTGCAAGCGACCCTGCACTTGATAAGCAGTTAGATGGATGGATGGATGGATGGATGGATGGATGGATGGATGGTTGGGTTAATAATGGATGGATGGGTGCTACCGCAAGCACCTTTTCACTATGTTAATTGCATTCCGCTCAGAATTCAAACAATAATTTCATTTTAAATGTTGTAACTAGGAACCAAAGATTATTTAATTAACAATCTTTTGGCTGATGCTGCTAGCGATAGGCAGGGCTGTAATGAAAATCACTGCGTTACGGAGGAACACAGTAAGGGGAGGCAATGTAGGGTCTGAAGGAACCATCCACAAACGTGGTCCATGATTCAGGAGACACAGCTCTCATTGTAGTGCTTATTATCTACCCCAAACACATAGTTAATGCACTTATCTTTTGAAAAGGAACATTAATACACATTCATATTGACCAGGACTGGGTGCAGCATTTGTAAATAATTCAAATATGTACTCAAAATACAAAACAGCACAAGCACCATTCATGGTTAAAAAAAAAATGCTGTTTAATTTTGAAAGCAAACATACTCTGGTATATTTCTTCATTTTAAAAAAAAATGTGTTCCGCCAAGACACGTTCAGGAGCACGCAGTCGTAATTAATTATTTACCAGTGTAAGTGAACCAATTCTCTACCGTGCGATCGGATGTCCAGGACAGAATTGATCGGACAGTTCAGAAAAAATCACTCCCTTGAAAACTAGTTGATGACAAGGAGTAATGAAAAGTGCGAGAGCTACTAGGTAGCTGAAGTTCTCTCATTAGTGGCTGAAAGGAGAAGCCAGAGCATCTCGGCATGAACCGACAGCGCATTCACCTTTTCAGCTCCATTTATAGCTGACCCCTTGTATAACGGCCCCGAGCGAACCTCTGTTCTCCGGGAATGACAGAGGATCAGTGTGAAGTACATGCACACAGTTACATCGCCTCCCACAGAGCTACGCACTCACTGAGGCCGAGGCCCTGATGCCATATTTGGCCGGCAGCGGCAGGCAAGGTGGGTGCGTATTTCAGCAGTACTGCCACTGTGCTGATTCTGATGCATGCCAATTTG
>JAODKE010000146.1:8609553-8619757 GCA_026779605.1 Mormyrus hasselquistii
ATATAGTAGCCCCAAAGACAAAGTTTAGACAATCACCCAAAATCCGTGATACGGCTCAACCATGATACACAAATTGGCATGATAGTTAAATAAATGACTCCTTAGGCAAAAGCGAAGGCTTGTTAGGATTGTGCTGCAGCTCGAATAAATCTGAAATACAGAACAGTACCATCGGCACTTCTACTGAAAATATTCTCTCTCATCTACCACAGAGTGGCTGGGATCTGTACTGGCAATCGGAAGGTTGCTGGTTCGAATCCTGTGAATGCTGGGAGTGATCATACTTCATCGGGCCCTTGAGCGAGACCCTTAACCTGCAGTTGCTTTGCTCCGGGTATGATGTGAATCTACATTCAAACATCCATGTGTATATTTACAAATGCTTCAATTTCGACCCAAAACGCGGGAAGTTAATTGCTAGCATAGGGGTTCCATTCAAAAAAAGCTTCCTTCATAGTTTTTTATTTTAATTATGATTTTTTTTCCCCGTTCAGGATGGTGTCTGAATTTGTCAAGGATAAAGGTAAGATAAACATCTCAAGTTAGGCCCACAAGGACAAATTGTACAGAAATAGCTGTAAGGAAGACTGACCTTAAGGGGTATTTGGATTTCATTAGGACAAGTCCCCACAGATGCATATATTGCTGCAAGTGTGAAACCCCAATCCACACAATTCTGCTTTATAATTAAGTTCAAAATATGCTCTGAAAAAAAATCTGAAAACAAGCTAGCCCTGGAAAAAAGTTAGTCCTTTGCTAGAATCCGTGGGAATCCAAGGCTAAGATCTTTTATTTGAATTGAACTGAATTCCCTGAATTCACAATAAACCAGACATAAAGTGAAGAGCACAGGAAACAGATCGTGCCTGAAATAAATCAGGTATTATCTCAACCTGTTTGGAAAAGGATACCTAAAAATTATAAAACAGATACCCCTCCAATGTCCAAAAACAGAATATTAAAAGCTTAATGATCGTGCACAAATGTGCAATTTTTTTATAGTTATGGGTCTAATTGTTATTTTACAATACAGTAGCATAGTGTAGTATATTTCATACTTCATACGTTTTCTGTACGTGCCTAGTTTATGCAGTTTATATGGTTAGGACATGTTGTGCATAATTTCTAACGAGTCAGTAGTTTTCGCAGAGTGCAGAGACAGTACATTCTACAGCACAGGTGCTAGAACCTTCTCCCAAACTGCAGAAGCCTCTTCGCCCTCATGTTTGTCAACTACATTGTGTAACACAGTTTAAAACTCTGTTAAAACTCATCTCATTGGGTTTATTTAGAATCCACCTGCTTGACTTTTTGTTTTGTTAAGTCTGATTTTTGTTTTATTTAGATTTCATTACTTTTATAGGTGTTATTCTATTGCCATTTTATTCTTCATCAGATGACCTTGGTGGCTGAAAGGCACCTTCAAATATAATATATTATTATAATTACTATTATTATTATTACTTTTATTCTTATTATTATTATCAGAGAAAAGTCAAGGGGCAAAGTCAAGTCACTTTATTGTCATTCCACACACCTGAAATGAAATTGTAATTCATAGGAGCATCAGAGATCTAGAACAAGGAATATTTGAAAGATATATAAAGACTGAACAAAAATACAGGGGGTGAGATAAATAATTTAAAAAAAAATAGTACATATCAATAACAACAATGACTCAGGATAAATAGTAGCTGTCTGTCATGCTATAACAAATTTGAAAATATTGTGACAAAGTGGCACATTGGGTTTATAAAACACAGAGTTTGCTGTTTCCTTTGGCTGCAGAGAGGCCATCGCATCTGCACACATCACCATTTTGACACATTACACTGAAACACAACATTTATCAATATTCATATTCTTGGGAAGTCGTAGTAAATATATTTTGTGGCCTCACCACCCATAAGGTGAAACGTGAGTGGCAGGTTCAGTGTCACGTTCGGAAGTGTGGACTCAGATATATTAGGCCTTAGCTATGGACACTGGCTTTAGTAACATGGAATGTTCCATCTCTGGTAGAAACGGGGTCCAAGCTAAAGGTATCTGTGGAAGAAGAATTGAAAAGTTAGGTGAGGTGGGGTGCATCATGGGATTGTTGTTCTGTCTTGGGTCATAGGCAAGAAGATATTCTTAGTTCTTGAGTGCAGTTCACTCATCCGCAAGTGGAGAACACGCTGACCTGGCACGGTTAGGGAGAACTGTCAAATCAGCAGCGAGACAGGACACATCTGGCAGAAGAGTAAAGGGAAAATCAGGAATCTGAGAGGAATCCTGTTAAAGAAGACCTTGTAAGGGAACGGTGAAAGTATATCAATGGTGCATTTTCATTGTTCGGTGTGTCGACACCTGGGAATGTGGAACACACTGTGCTATTCTGCTTGCTAATAAAGAAAAATGTACCTTACCGATGTTTGCAGTTCAGAGTTTATTTCTTTGGAAAAGGAGAAGGTAGAGAAGGGCTGTTAAGGAGAATGTTTTCTACATATCCACTAGATATAATTAGTCTTACCTCCAGTGACAGTGGTGTCTCAAAGGAACTTTCCAAGCTGAAGAAGAAATTCTTTAAGACAGCTGTTTCACAGGGGTCTCCTTAGGCTGCAGAAAGGCTACAATGAAGTCAGAGAAGGAGCTGAAAGCTTGGTAATAGTCTTATTCCCCATGGGGAAATACACTGTTTGCCTCCCCCCAACTGGCTCTCCAGGTGAGAGTAATCTTGGCTGTGAAAGGCAGTCGGCTGTTGCAGTGCCCAGGTAGCCGGGGGGGTTAAGGGCCGATTTGCCGAGGCGGGACTTAAACCAGCGACCCCCCCACCCCCCGATGTCAGACAAAGGGGTTTAACCATTGAGCCACACGCTGCCCCCAGGGCAGACAAAATTCTGCCTGACATAGCAGTGTGGGGACTCAGAGGAATATGCCAGGACTGCCTGTGGACCAGCAGCAGACACTGTAGAAGATGCTGCAGGAATACGAGTCAGCAGGCTGGTGCTGGGTGCTGTTCCACTCCCGTATCTAGTCACAGGATATTTTGGAGGCACTGCATCTGCCGGCTGGGCTCCAGAGCGTCTTGGCGAGGGGGATTCAAATGGCGAATTCTGGACTAAAAAACACTAAATTTGCCATTAGGGCAACCCCCCCCCCCCCAAGTTGGCAAAATTTACTGAAGGGGATCTTGTCAGCGAAATCTACCTAGGGAACCCAACCCCCCCAATCCCTGTGGACCTTAGCTTCATGAATAGTCATGAAACCCCGATCCGGGCGTCTCCCAGAATGCCCAGGCCGTGCGTCGCAGTATTACTGGTGCACTGCAATTTGCTTCATTATCTTTTTATAACAAAGTAATTATTTCAGGACAGATTTAAGTGTCAACTTTCAGTGTGTGCAACGCCTTACTGCAGATATCCCCTTCAGCAATTATTCTGCAGCCTGGTCCAGTTTCGCATACAGATGCGCTAATTAACATAAAATCCTAAGGTACTCTTCAGCATGCATATATTTATTACAACCATGACAAAAGAGAAATTTACGATTTCTGTGTTATTCGCAATGGCGTCTCCACAGTCACGTACATTTTAAAAACACCCGGACAGAATTAATAGGCATTCCTTCATGGTTAAGATGTTCTGAACCATCAAAGAGATCTGATTACTCAAAGTAATTGGCATGCTTTACATACACAAATCCAAAGCCATTTTGATAATGATATATGTTTTTTTAAATGAAAGCTGGCTGCATGTTTTATTTTTGATCCTGCTATTTTTTCTTGAGTATATAAGTTGAGCTGAAGTGCAGAGCACAGCATCTGGACCAACGTAAATACCAGCTGCAAGATTAAAATATGAAGAAAAATATTTCCAGGTTCCTTTAAAGTTTTTAACACTGCCTTTTAACTTCTCTGTTAATGGCAGCGGTAATGAGATTTGAAAAGGCATGCTGGATTATATTTAGATGGTAATTCCTTTCACGGGTTCAGAACCGAGAAGCTGCTGATCAGCTGCTGGTTCGCAGTTTTACTCCGGGTTTGATAAGTTTCCTTAGCTCTTCTTTCTTGCCCCCAGATCCACTAGCAGTCTTCTGCCCCTGCGACCAGAACATCCAGTCAGACATTGGTACAGTTGGTGGAGGGTGGAGTGTCCACCTTGCTCCGTATCTCCTTGATGTCGTTCAGCGGAGACTCACTGGCGACCTGACAGCGGAACACCTGCTTGTACGCCTTCCGGAAGTTCTCCGACAGGAAGGCGTAGATGATGGGGTTGACCGAGGAGTTGCTGTAGGCCAGGCAGTGCGCCGCCACGCGGAACAGGAAGGATGCCTGGTTCAGAGGGAAGGAGCCGAACTCCACCCAGAGGTGGACCACGTGGTGCGGCAGCCAGGACAGGCAGAAGACCACCACCACCACCAGGACGGTCTGTGCGGTCTGTGGGGGCACAGGGCAGAAGGGGGCAACACATTACCAGCAGGTAGCAGGGCTGAGAACTGAGTCTCGAACCCAGCTCTGTGTGGAGGAGTCTGCAGGAGTTTCCTCTTGCAATTTCACTTTCCCTCCACAAACCAAATACATTCAATTAGCTCGATTTGGTGACTAAGCAATATGGATGGATGGATGGATGGATGGAGGTATACAAGTCAATAATATAATATAACAAATCTTTATTGCAGTTCCTCCAAAAAGGAACTTGCCGTGTTCATGTTGCCTGTACATAGTGTAGAGCATAAGCAACATCCGATGTGCCATGAGCTGAGCGGAAAGAAGAAACCTGTCCCTGAGGGGACAGGACCAGACTATGCCGCTGACCCCCCCCCCCACCCCCACCCACCTGAGCGTAGCTAAGCAGCCAAGATAACAAAGTGAACATGATCGAACTGACTGAGACAGCCAGGGACAGGGGAACAGAAACTGGACTTCCTCTGCCAAACCTCCAGACGCTGGCAAGGAGAGTGTGGTTTGCATGTGTTCATTTTTAGCTCTTAGTTAATTTGCTTTGGCTGAGTTTTATCTGAAATACATGATTCAAGTAATGGGAACCTTGTCAGCTTTGTCTTTTAGAGTGAATTTGTTAATTATTTCAATTAGTCAGCACATAAAAATGGAGCAGGTGTTTATGAGCTAATGAAAGTTTTAATGTGAGTTATGAAACAAATATAAATGACAAAGAGACTGAACTTAGACTCGAGTCTTTAACTCAGTGTCTGAGTCACTGAGTTCATCCTGTGACTCACAGGAATAACAAATTAAATTAATGTGAATTTAGTATGCATCAGAATTCCATAAGAGACATCGGTGGGTTTAAACAATGACCAATGATCTATTTGCAGGGAACACATCTGTCAGAAGGATATAAATTATTAGAAAGGGAATTAAATCAGATATAAAAGGGCATTGTCGTCATATATACCTATTTCTCAACGTAAGTCCTAAATTCCTTTTGCTTTTCTCCATGATACATCATTTTTTTAATCTTTACTTAGGATACCTAAACCATTAAATCCTCACTGCTAAAGCTGAAGCGTATCACTTACTGTATAAAGTGCTATCTCACATATTCCAGGCCCATGCAAAGATGCAGCTTGTGTGACCCGTGAGATCTGTGAGCTTCCGGTCTCAATTCCTGCACTTGACACAGAAAGATCCCAAATCCACCAAGATGTGCGCTTTCTAGTCGTGTTTAATAAGCAGCAGAGCGCAGGGACGCCACTTAGGAGAAGCGAAAGGAAGGCAGATTTAAAGGGAAAACACAGTGCTGGTCTTACAGCTTTCTCATTTACAGCCAGCCGGCCCCAGGGTACCAGGCTTGTCAGATACGGAGTAAATACGGAAGCATGTGGGTTTTTTTCACAGAGAGTGACAAATCACAACATGCCAGAGGTTGGTGACGCCGTCTCACCCCTCCTGGCCCCGTCTCACCCCTCCCGGCCCTGTCTCACCCTTCTCGGCCCTGTCTCACCCTTCTCGGCCCTGTCTCACCCCTCCCGGCCTTTGCCTCCCCTCGAACTCCACGGTGCGCCAATGTGACCATAAGAGTCCCGCACCGAGGTGATATAGGAAACACATTGCGGTGGGACACCGCTTGTGGGCCACAAGATTGGGGATTTATTCCTATATGCCTCCTTATATGGGTCCAAATTCTTGTCTGGAAGGTGTCCAAAACCAGGGGTTTTAAACAGTTACCAAGACAGCATCCCTATGTGTACAGATCAAGTCACTAGCTGCGTAATCCCTGAGTAACTTTCCAGTTTCTTCTTAAGACTGTGTCAAAAAAAGTTGTTGGAAAGCTCTCAGTTGGGAGGGGGGGGCATCAAAGCTTGTGATGCAGGAGCTGCTGACTGATGCAGAAATCTGGGTGGCACCAGGTTCCATAGCAACAGTGCAGCTTTCAGCCTGTGGTCTGTTTTTCGCCAGGCCTTTCTCTCCCAGGTGGCAGCTGAACGCTCACCCCCCACTTCCCCCCCGAATGTGATGTCACACAATAGATATTTTACTCCAGTTTACTACCTGCTTGGGAAGCTGAGCACGTTTCTTATAAGAGGCGGTTTTTCATAATACCTGCATGGTGTCAGAACTGCTGGGTGTGATATTAAAACTAGTCCTCATGGAGCCAAAATCAAATCAATATAAGGCAGTAGGCCGGTCTTACACTTTACAGTAACACCTATAGAGGTGCAGGGGTTATGCTGTACCTGGTCAAAGCCCCACCGTTAAAACAGCACTACTGACCTGGGATCTGGCAAAGAGCTGCTGTGACCATCCATTCCCATTCTTCTGTATGGATTCGTTTGCATAAATTATTTTGGTGAATGTTTGCTGTGTCGGGCTACTGTATTTTTGTACTATGCAAAAATATTTTCAGAATACCCCAGAAGGATGCTGGGAATGCGCATCAGGCAGGACAGCGGTCTGTCGCACTCAGAAATGTCTTTGTGATGGTGTCTCAGATTGACAAGAGGAAAACCCAAACAGACGTGAAGTGAACACAAAGCTACATTTTAACACCAAACATTGGAGGTTTGGGGTGAGTCATTGTGTTACACTGCAAAAAAAAAAAAAACTAAATTTAAAATAAAACAAAACATGACGTATATCACATAGCAGGTGATTTGTGTTTTAACCCTCCTGATTTGAAAATAGAGTTTGTTAAATTGGATACGGGATGTTCCTTTCTGCTAACAAAGCAGTAAAGGTGGGTAAAATTAATCAGAATGAGTGCAAAATGCATTTGGTCAGTACTTTACTGGAAAGAATAGGGTCATAAAGAAACATCAATCTCCAGATATTTCGGGTGATGCCCTTTTACCTGAATAATCTACTCAATCAATCCGCTATCATAAGACATTTTCCTTCTACATTTCACTATTACATTTTCATAATTAATACTACTGTCCATCTTATATCCATCTTATAACCGCTTATCCTGGGTAGGGTAGCAGATAGGTCTGGGTCCTATCACAGACAGCAGAAGGCACAGAGCTGAGGTACGGAGGGGATGCCAGTCCATCGCAGGGCACATGCACAAATGGACACATCGTTTAGGGAAGTCAATAAGTCGAACCGCATTTGTTTGGACCACACAGAGTAAGGAGGTGGAAATGCGACCGTCCTGGAGGTGAAATGCGACCGTCCTGGAGGTGAAATGCGACCGTCCTGGAGGGGCGGGCAACGGGTGCGAGAATGAAATGATGAGGAATGTTAATCACTGAAGCAAATCAAAGCTCTCTAATGGAAACTGGGCTGCAGGTTCTGATGATCTTCGATGCTTTAAAATAAGTCAAGTGCAGAGCTCTTCCCGGCCATATGTCACATGAGAATACCATGAACAAGGTTTCCTCAGCTGTCATTGCGCGTCTTTTTATTGTTGATATATTGTTCTTTAGTTTTGTCTATTTTGCACTCATTGTATCTATACTGTTATATAATGTGAATAAAAATTCTTATTCAAACTGTTTTGTCAAACTGTTTTGCTGGTTTGCACATTTCCTCAAGCACAATCCACAAAGCTGGGAGAAGGAATAAACTGCTCGATAGAGAGGGATCTTAGTGTTTAACTGTGTACGTGACAAACAAAACTTGAAACCTGGGATGATTCCATCCATCACCTGTACGTACTTCTCCTATCCAGAGTCACAGGGGTCTGGAAGCTATGGGTGCAAGACAGGGAACAATCTGGTACTGGGTGCCAGCCTGGTGCAGGACCCAAACACTGGTGGGTTTGGGATACAACCTAAGTCCAACGTCAGGGACAAGCTGCTACAACACAGAGCATTTAGAAACCTGCGAGGCAGCTGTTAGCAAACACATACCAGGCTCAGTCTGTAAGGCCCTCGTCTTCTCACATTAGATCTAGCACAACTAGAAAACGCTGCAGTGCCGGAAACTAAAAGAGATGCTCTCCTATTGCACACACATTCTTCTCCTTTTTCATTTTCGAGCTTAATAAACAGTGACATGTAAATGGACTTTGGTGCCAGAGTTTGCGACCGATATCGACTTCATACATTAGAGCACTTTAGAAAGGACAACGTCAGAAAATGCTGACCGATGAACGGCCCGTTCTCAAACATCCGAGTAAATCAGCGCTCTCTCTTCGCTTGGTGCTTTTGAACTTATCGACTCCGTGTGCCTCACTGCTCAGTCCACTTTACCGGCATGCGATGATTTGTGGGCATACTGACAGAAATGAAAGGATCTTGCGGCATGTTTAATGAGACGCCCAGCTTCATGAACAGCGCAGCTTTCACTGCAGGATTAAAAGTACTCTCAGCAAAACAGGTCATATCTTTAAAAAGTGAGCTGGCAAGCTTTTACCAATGAAAAAGCAGAAAATAATGCGATGTGAAGAGACAGCATGATGCAGAAATTTTAATGCATGATTCTGATGTGCGGCTTCAGGCTACAACAGGATCTGTCACTAAGGATCTGGGTCCAAACACCTGTTGAGGGACCCGCCTGGCACAAGGGCAGAGGATACCTGAATAACGAAAATCAATGGGGCTTTAATTTTGGAGCTGAGAGCCGTAGGAAACGACGGTCAGAGCAACAGGCCGCCATCAAAGCACGGCACTGACACCGTGAAGCAAGTCAGCTTCACCAGTGTACAGGAAATGGCTTCACAGAATGGCTGCACGCTGACTGGTGCTCTCAGCCAAGCCCTGACGTACTGAACACACGTAGCTGCCTTCCTCTCGCCCTGCCTAGAGGTGCATGTTTGAGACGGACTCCTCACATGTGGTGTGGTAATTCGTTTTTAAGTAATTTTCCAGCAAGTAAACATCATCATCATTTGCTTATTCTTACAGAACCTGTTAGATATCCTCTGTACTCTATCCACTGTGTATCACTGCTTTCAAAAAGTCACTCCACCAATTTCAGCTGCTTCTGAAAATAAAGGACTTTTTAAATCTGTGACCTAATGATAGTGACAGTAATATTTTACTGTCGTTCGTTTTTAGTAATTAATCGTACAAGTGCAGACTGCCGTAATAATTACATTCAAAGGACTATTAGTCCTGATGACTCTTTGTGGGGGAAGGTCATCACACTCCAGTCAAACACATTTATATAACTATACTATTATTGCAATCAATGGTGACTTACGAATTAATGTTCAGTTTAATTAAGCTGCTTCAAGGTCCCGAATCAGACAGACAACAACCAGTGAAAGTGAAAAGTCCATTGTCGTTTCGCGTTTGATCACGTCGTGAAGGACGTTTTATCATTAATATTCCTCAGTGTTCTGGCTCACAGCCCCTTCGGACTGACACGTCGGTGTTTCGTACCTTTTTCTTCGACGCTTCTGATTTTTTTGACATGTTCTTCAACTTCTTGTGCAAATGATTTAAAACCTGTGGGAAAGCATAAGATGCACATCGTGTTTAGCATGCTTACAACTGTTGTTTTTCGCTCAGTTTCATTCTAACATAATAATAATAATATGGCAGGGTGCATAAGTAAATGTCCAGCAGTATGCGCGTTTAACTCCGTGAAACGGTAATTATATCTAACGGCGTTCATATGAAACATGAAGCCCTGCTGGAGTACAAGCTATTTAATAACACTCACACATGGGGGGTAATAACCAGGGGCGATTCTAGGATTTCATCCTCATAGGGGATTAATAAGATATAAGGGACGCCACCCCCCCAGGCCCCCCAGCAACCGGGGGTCCGATATTTAGGCCTATATGAAAATAGGATAGACAAATAGCGAAAT
>JAODKE010000146.1:8628266-8638416 GCA_026779605.1 Mormyrus hasselquistii
CCTGAAAATAAGACCTGGGCATGTTTTGGCATTTCAAAAAATATAAGACAGTGTCTTATCATCGGGGAAACACGGTAGTCTGGCAAATAAATCAGCAGTGTTGCTGAGTTCAACCCACAGACACAAACCCATGATGAAAAGTCACTTGCTTTTGCTCAGTTTAGTCTCTGTGGAATCCAGCACATTTCCACACAGTGGAAGGTAAATGTGTCTTTTTCTGGCCACTTTTTGCTTTGCTTGCATTTCTTCTCCTCACTCATTTTGTTAAATATCTCAAAAGTCTGACAAAGTTGTTGTTTCGACAGAGCAAAAACATTTGTAAAAATGTGTCAGTGAGACTTGATGATTTCTGTTCAACGAAATAGTATTGCATGGAGATAAATTTACACTCGTGTACCACAATATATATTTGGATGGTGAGAAGGTAAAAAAATTAAGCCTAATCTCAGCCTGTCTGACTATTGAGATCCTTGCAATTGCATGTGCATAAACTTCAGTGTTGTAATGCTATGCAGCCCAAGTCCATTGTCTGAAACTAAGGCTGAGGATGTTCTAGGCTGTGGTGAAGACCGCTGACAAGCCTGTTACTCAGCTGTATGCAGTTCCTTGTTAAGTGAAAGTTCATTGGTTAATGCTTAATTGCTACTCAGCACTGTGGATGTGTGAATGGTATAAAATAGTGTTTCCTGGGGAGTGATAGGGTGCTTTGAATGTATTTGCCCACCAGGTGCTAAACAGGAGCTTTTAATAAAAACCAGCACCTGCTCCTACTCTAACTTTTTCCATAACCATGTTACTCAGCAATGATTTGTCTATTCGGAAATAGTGATTATTAGAGTTCTCATAGATTTCAGTATATGACATAAAATTTGACATGATTTTGTCCATCAGGAACAGCGCCTGAGAATGTTTGGGGCCACAGTAGAGACAGGGATACTCTGGCAGATTTACAGGGGCCCTTTAACATCTGAAATTATAAGGGTGGGACCCAAGGTAATGTTCTATCAGGGGCCCCAGAATTTCTCGCTCTGTCCCCAGTAACATAGTTTTGCTTGCTTACCTTGTGAGGGTCCCGCATGACGAAGAGACTAGAACAAACACAGCCCATAGTGCTACTGCTGCCATCTTAGCTGACGACTCCAGGTAGATGACCATTAGATCAAGGCTGAAGGCTGAGTCAACACTGGGGGAGGCGGGGGGGGACCAAAGCCGTTATTAATATATATATTCGGAAGGACATTGTGAGCACACCTGAGTATTGGGGTTGGGGGGGGGGACGTATCCCCGCCAATATATATTATAATTACAGCCTTGCATTACATGCATGAGCAAGTTTGACTTTTCATCCATTCGTGCAATGCTCAAGATTTGAGACAAACGACAAAAAAATGCATTAAATCATCTTAAGTCTACAACACTAAATGTCTGTCTACATATCATGGTCTGCTGATGGACAGAACCGATTATTACATATTGTACATTTGCAGGATATAAATTTCTGTTCCCAAAATAAGAAGTGACCTGGGATTGCATGTTCATGGGAGGATACGGCAGCATCGCAAAAACATCCAGGTAGTCCATTTCCGGAAGTTTTTAACTAATGTCCAGTGGGCCGTTTGGGAGACCCGGGCAAATGACCTGATGTGTAACTGATAACCCCAGTTTACGGTCACTATGGGGACTGAGGAATGATTGTGTAACACAGAATGGATAAACGCTCCCAGTTCTGTTAAGGACAACAGATTACCAATCAAACACTCCCCTATGCTGGAAACCTGCCATCTAATCATGTAATATGAGAGCTAGGAAACTGCTCTAATCCCTGTATTTCCTCTTTAAACAGTACAGATTTATGTATAATGGAACCTTTCTTATAATTGTTTCCAGTTAATTTAATTTACTTTATATTAATATTAATCTTAAACATCATTCATCATAGAGGTGGGCCAAAATATTTAATAAGTAGTGAACAATCATTTGGTAAAACACAAACAGCAGCCTAGGTTTATTTTAAATACAGTGGGTATGTTTCATTATCGTAAATCTCCACACAATTTGCTTATGTTTTGTTTGAATTACAATCTGTCGTACATGAAATACTTTGTAACTCATTTGATTTATTGGATAATTATGACACAGTAGACTGGTTCATAGCTGTCTGTGCCGTGCTCATCCAGCAAGAAATTCTGGGACGCTGACCCTGCAGTCTGGTGAAGTATAAATTGTTGAATGTTCTGTATGTGATTAATGGTGTGTGAGGGAGTGCAGAGAGAAGAACTGTGTGACCGGAGAGAAGCAGATGGACTTCAGCCACAATGGGCAGGGCAGATAGCCACAATGGACAGATAGCCACAATGGACGAGGGAGATGGCCGCAATGGACAGGGCAGATAGCCACAATAGACAGGGCAGATAGCCACAATGGACAGATAGCCACAATGGACAGGGCAGATAGCCACAATGGACAGATAGCAACAATGAACAGGGCAGATGCAGATAGCCACAATGGACAGGCCCTTGAGGTGTAACTTTCCTCATGTTGTTAACAGTCACAATGTTGACAGTTCATTTGGCAATAACAAAAGAGGAGCTAATTACATTTACAACTAAGACAAGTCAACAGACGCCATAATAAATGTTAAGAAGTTGTCTTAAATTATATAAAAGTTTGATTGGAAAGTTTCTGGGAGTGTTTCAGTTTTCATGGTTAATATTCTGTGGGTCAGTCAAAATTGCTGGCAGTCATGCTGCTTGAGTGTAGCTCATCTCTAATCCTGGGAAGAGCCTCGAGGCGCACTAACCGGAGAGCGTACCCCGAGCCGCTGTTTCATTTCACAGCCAAAACAAATCTAGTCAGTCTTTGTTCATTATTTACTTTCAGTCATAATTATCATGAGTGATTTGGAATTTTGTGCGAGTTGCACTCCAGGTAATGATACAGGAAACCTAATTCAGATTTCATCAGACCCCTGGGTGAAACGGTTTCCATGGTGATGGACTGCTTGAAAAGATATTCATTAAAAAATCGATTTTTTTCTCTCATTTTCCAGTCAAGTTTTCTCTTGTATGTGGTGCCATTTATTCACCTGTGAAAAGCCTTTGAGGCAGTTCTGCACAGTCTGGCCTGTCTGGACAGCTGTGGTCACAGTGCAGCTTTCATTTAATTCTACTGTCCTATTTTGGTAGCAGTCTCTGGGCTGCCCTTCACCGTGAAGGGTAGCCAGGTGGGGTGCCCCCTAGAGACGACATCAGAGCATTTCAGCTTTAGTTTTCAAACAGAACTTTTTACCAGAGGCTGACCTGAAACCAAGCTGTTATGTTTGATGGTTGACCTGTAAGACACAGCCTAGATCAATTTGTAATGATTATTATTCATAGTGTGAAACTGAACTGCAATTTTACGAAGTGGTGCAGCTCTAAATAATACCATACACACACACATACACTCTCACACACACACACAGATTTCGTAATGGTATCTTTGTGGGGACTCTCCGTTCATTTCAAAGGCGAAAACTCTAATCTAATGTGGCAGTGGTGGCTTAATGGTTAGGGAAGCGCACTTATAATTGAAAGATTGCATCAAATCCCCAACCAGCAAGGCATCAAGGAGGTACCTGAGCAAGGTACCGCCCCCAAGCACTGCTCCCCAGGCGCTGAATTAACTGCCCCCTATTATGTCACAAAAGTCACATATGGGTTAAATGCAGAGAACACATTTCATTGTTGTGTGCTGTGGTGTGTCAACAATGACAATTAATCACTAAATTCTAGAAAAATTCTAATTCCAACATGACAAACCTTAACCCCTACCCAACCTTTGGCGTTTTTTGACTGCGTTCACAGATCTTTGTGGGGACCGTAAAAATGGTCCCCATCACATCAAAAGAACGTATTTTTATTACATTGTGGGGAACATTCGGAAGATTGGGCTGAATTTCCCCTTGCTTTGCTGGCAATTTGATGTTTACTTAGACCTTGGAGAGCAGTTGAATCCATAGCAGTCATTAAATCCAACTCTGCCCTCACTCTGACTCCAGTACAACAACAGCAACTGGTTCTGAGCAGAAGCGAAACTTCTGGGGAGACCCGGGGTATTGTGACCTAGAATTACTGCTGTGAAACTGCCACTTAAATTACTTTTCCAGCCTCAAACACAACTGGATGCAGTTGTTTGTAATAAATGCTGGCATTCAATTGCGATAAAAAAAAAAAACAGGACGTAAACCTTAGTGTTTTTTAACACACTGTTTTTTTAAGCCAAACTAAGAGAAAATAACAGAAGTGTGGAGAAACAATGGATCAGCACATCATAAAAATAGCAGCAGAGATGCCAGCATCCTTCACTGTTTGATTTCGCTTCATCATATATTTAGACACGTGGTTCGGTGGTGAACCTCGGAGGAATGAGGACCTGCCTCTGTCTTCCCCATGGTGCTGGAAGGTCCAGCTTGCGGCTCCTCTCTCCCCGTCCTCCCTCCCCTTAGCATGCTTACCGAGAGGGGGTCTGCAAAATCGGCAGCGGAAGGAGTGGGTGGCATCCCCCCCCCCCCCCACATCGATCCTCGTCCATCATAAGACTGACGAGTGACATGGCATCGCCTACTTGTCCTGCTACGTGTGAGGGAAAAAAAAAAAACGCTGGAACACTTACTTCAAACAGCTACCTCGTGCACAGACATCTGAAGACAAGTGAGTGACAGAAACTTTCTGGGGGGGGGGGGGGGTGAACATGGATAATGAATTTGTTTGTAAATGGTTTTCAAGACAGCCAAAGAAACTGCAGAACAGAGAAATAAAAAATACCCAAAGTGAGGGAAGGCAAACATAAGAGGGCAGAGTGCAGCTTTTGTGTGGATTTAAAAGCAGAAAGAGTGCAATAAAAACAACAACAAAGAAAGGTTATAAAAATATAGTTTAAGCACAGCAAAGGTAAACATCAAAGCCATCCAGACACAAGTGTTAAGCCATATAACCACGCGGCTCCAGATTAGCTTCTGAGAAAAGCCTCCTGTACTCCTGTAGCGGAAGGTGGGTTTGAAAATTGAGGATATTAGGGGTCTGGGAGCCTATGTCTATCCATAGACATCCATGACTTCCTTTGTAGAGCTTACCAAGGCTATCATGTGCAGAGAACAGCAGCGTCCTTACCAAGCAGTCATTTTTTATTACAAGTTCAAATCCACAGCTTTTCGTTACTACTAAAAAAAAGCAGAGCGATTAAGATAGATCAGCAAGCTTTTAACCCATGACCTTCCAGTTTCCAGCACAGTTGCCGGCCACAAGCCATGTTTCTTCATACACCATCGGCTGTGACAGGTGTAATTGGACAGAGACCTGATACATCTCATGTAAACAATTCAAACATTCAGACGTCGAAACCTTAAGTTTAGCGGTCTAACGGCACCATTAACAAGTTAAAAAAATATATAAACAATAGGCTACAATGAAACTTACTCAATTTACAGAGGAATTTTGTTTTATGTAGATCAATTTAATGATGTTTACGATTATAGCCATTTCTATTTATTAACGTTGATGACTGTTAATAAGCATGAGGAAAAAATCAACACGGTACATAATGGCAAAGTTACAATTGTGTGAACGTTGTACTTGCAGCAAGTCCGCAGAAAACAAAACCGAACCGCGTGTCCGAGCGTCTAAGGTGCAAGGAAGCTTTTTGTTTTTTCTTACTACAACGAGAAAGAAGTTATAACTTATAGAAACTGGAATGACAGTTTAAAAACATCATAATTTGTTGCATTTAAATCCAAACATGATAGAATTTGGATGAAGTGTCAAAGTGAAGTGTGAAGTGCTTAGCCCGCATCTCTAAGACGCGCACAGGAAGCGGCCGAACTGCGCGGTTCACACACAGTGTCGCCTTTAATACCGATCGGGACACGGCTGGCCAGAACCGCACCGCTCGAACCGCCAGGTCCACCGCCTTCGTATCCCGACAGGCAGGGCGAGGTGGCTCTGACCGCCCCCGATCACGCAAAAAAAGAAAAAAAAAGAACTGCCCCACCCCGCAAATACATCACTGCGGCTAAAAAAAGAAACAGGAAGCAGCGAGGCATGCTCTTACCGTTTAATGGGGGAGGAAAGCAAAGCGTGCTAGGAGTCGCTACGAGAGGCGTTTATTTCCGCGAGGATCCGGAGGGGAGCAGGGCTGCCTGGCCGCGCCGAGTGCGTTTGAGGGGTACGTATGTACCTATTGTATTTACAGTAATGCATATGATCGGTCGATCCCCCCAACCATCTCCAGCGCAGACTTGCAGGTAGGGGCTGACAGGCGAGGAGCCTCCGTGCGATCCAGCTCCTCGATCGCCAATCTACGGTATTACGAGGGTGTCCGTGTATGTGACCGTAAGCTCGTACTAATACATGCAGAGCAGGCACTTACCTACCTCAGTACTACGCAGTTTTACCACACCTTAAAGGTAGCGCTCCAGGTTTATATTCGCGCATATGTTTTCCGCACATACGTGTGCTTATGGGTTTCCAGCTCTACCAGGTCTCGCTGAGACCCCCCGCGTACTTTTGCGGGGCTCCGGCGCAGCACGCACGTCTCCGGCGGGGTCCCTGGCGGCTGGAGAGCCAGCTGGCGCTTCTGCATCGCGGCGTGGACGGGCACTCACCGAAAACGGGCTCAGAATCACTTAAAGAATCACTTCAGCGATCCGATGCGCTACTGCATGCTTGCAAGCAGCTTACGGAGCACCGTCGGCAGCCTCGTAATTTCCACTAGTCTCGGGAAACTGGAGCCCCAATGTGAAAGTCATGTGTGTTGACAACAAACGTACATTAACTGGTGCTAAACAGAGGAGTAACTTTTCACACCATTAAAACTTAGGGTCAGGGTGTTAAGTCATGTCCAGTATAGCTGTAGATGTTCTCCAGTCGTTATGAATAAATATGAAACGCACTTTAAATATTAGGCTACTTGGTTGTATGAACCATATGACATGTAAAGAAAACTCTATTTACAGCAGAGGGCTGTGAACTGTTTACTAGGCACCTGCGCAACTTGTGCCTGGCAGCTTATCTGTAGCTCAACCATGGAACCTTTCATACAGTGAAGCCAGCTGTTGGTTTTGGGACACTGGGCGAGGTAGGTGTTAATCCACACATTGCGCTATAAAGCAGGTAGAGTGAACGTCAAACGTGTCGCTAATGGTTTCTGGCTTTTGTATTCTTGAGAGGTGTTGAGTCAATGCTTTGCACAGTTGGTAGTGGGACTGCCGGCCACCGGAACGGATGTAGCATTGAATACGACCCTCAGGTCTGTGTATATTGAGATTGCGTGTTTCCCACTGGCTTGTAGCTGAGGTTTATCGCCAGCCTCTCATTGACTTTGTTACTTGGGCATGATGACAAGCTTAAGTGGATAAGTGCTTACGGAAAATGGATGTATGTGTGTCCAGCATTAAAACTGTATTGTGATTCAAAACAGATGGTGTTTGGGGGAAGATTTAAATTCTGTGTCGTCTCAGCGAGGACCTGCGTGTCACTTAACATTTTAAGGTTGGCTGACGACACCCAGGATTTTTTTCCGTAGCCTATCGTGGATCAGCTGAATTTCTAGGGGTGTCGCTGATGGGGAGATGAGCGTGGAGTTTCCGTTTATTGCACATCTTTTTCTTGGAAAGTAGCAAAATTCTCCGGAAGGCTGTGCCGCTTCAGGTCCGTGCACGAGTGTGCTGGCATGATGGGCGCAATCTGTCAAAGGTTCCCCCACTCCTGCGGCTCCGATGGAGGGTTGGCTTCAGAGCTGAAGGTGATTGGAGCTTCTGTCTTGTTATGCATAACGTCAAAAGTGTTTCGTAAACTCTGGCCTGGTGCCTTGTCAAGAAATTACACAACTTCTTGAGCTCAGGCAGATGGACCTTCCTTCAGATGCGTTGCGGAGGCCACTGTGTGGTGTTCTCTCTTTTGGCAAGATGCTTTCGGCTCCCATTCAGCGTGTTAAGATATTTTTTAGATGTCGGTGAATTTAAGACCTTGTTTGCATGTGCTATTTGCACACATGGTTTCTATAGTTTTTTTTTTTTTTTTCCCTCGCATTCCTGGTTGCGCAACACGTTCCTTTGCCGTGAAATAGTTTAGTTCCCTTCATCGCTCAAGCCTGCCAGTGAATGATCGGACAAGCCCAGACACAGAAGATAAGCTCAGGCGGCAGAGCAGAGGCAAGTCTCCACACAAGTTTTTGGGGCAGTCACAGCTAGCTTTGCGTGATGTCACCGCCGCATCCACCTCCTTTGAAAGTTAATAGTCTGTCACTTTGGACATGCGCTGTCCTGCCCCGTCCGGACTGGCGGGAATTTCCTGCTGTGTATCTGACTTCTCTATGTGCTCCATAGAAATAGGATGAGCCGTGTGTCAAGGAGAGCACCAGATGGCCAGAATGATCTCATAACTCGTTTCACCAAAAAAAATAAAATAATAAATAAAACAGAGACACAACACTTTCACTGCCAGATCACAGATAGCATGTGTTGTGTAGGAATGGGCTGGTAGGCAGTGCTGGCTTAATAGTTAGGGAAGCGCACTTGTAATTGAAAGATTGCAGGTTCAAATCCTGACCAACAAGATACCACTGAGATACCCTGAGCAAGGTACCGCCCCAAGCACTGCTGCCCGGGCGCTGAATTAGCTGCCCCCTGCTGTGTCATGACGTCACATATGGATTAAATGCGGAGGACACATTTTGTTGTTGTGCTGTGGTGTGTCTAGAATGACTACTGATCACTAAATTCTAATTCTAATGACAAAAAAAAGGCATGCAGTCATATTTCCACTGTCAGTACAACCAATGTATCATAGAGTTGTAAATGTAAGATGGTGGTTCATTTGCCAAATACTGTTATGTTGTAATTCTTTAGTTTTTGCACATGACATTTTCCTCTCCTTATGAGCCAAGGACTGGCCTCAAAATGGGGACCTTCTCTTCACAGGTATGGAGACCCAACTTACTGAAGCCACACAAGCCCTTAAATAGTCATAACAAAGGCCAGATTCTAGACTTGCTTCAGCTTCACCTGTGCAAGTGTCTTCCAGAGCTCAGCGTAATCTGTCTTTGATTGGAGGTGGGTGGTGGGTGTTTGTGAAAGTGGTGAGATCATAGCCATCGGTCCTCCGCTCGCAGCAGAGATCCCATGAGAGGGCTTGCTGCGCCCACTGTGCCTCTTAGAGCTTTTCAGTTGGCAGTAATTCGAACCCCTGTTGAAATGGACACGGTCAGGCGCTTCACGGTCAGCACGATGACGTTAACAATCTGCTTCTACGGTGCCGGTGACGTCAGTCCGTACCGATACATAATGTCAACCGGGGGCGACGTGCAGAAGGTAATTTGGCTGGAGTGATGTTTCTCATACGTTGGATGGGGACCTTTTAGATTGAAGGTCAACTTGCACATTCACACGCTCTGCCTGGGAAAGCTGCTGCCGCCACATGACTTATATCTGCCGCATAAATCAATTTTGCCGCTATTTGTCTGTGAGTTTCCAGTCCGTCGGCAGAGTTCATATACGGCCTCGGAACCTTTACGGTGCCCTTGCAGCCCATAGTGGGACAGGGAACTGAGCCTATCATTATTTTATCGTATGACGCATAGGGACGCTGAGCTGCCCTTCTCTATGCTGCAGGTGAGTAACTTGCTCAGCTGTGCGTCAGATGGGCTCCTCCTGGTCTTGACCAGGGAACATTTGGTCTCAAATTCCCAAGACAAAGGGGGGACAAGGGAAACCAGGTAAACCACAGAAAATGCAGAAAAACAATTTTCCCTCTCCTGTCCCTTCTCAAAGTCATAGAATCAAAGACACTCTGGGACCTTCCTCAAAACACCCCCCCTCCTAAATGCTAATGGTGGCAGGGATAGCAAGCAGGGCAGTGTTGCTTATGCAGTGTTCCAGCAAGCAGGGCAGTGTTGCTTATGCAGTGTTCCAGCAAGCAGGGCAGTGTTGCTTATGCAGTGTTCCAGCAAGCAGGGCAGTGTTGCTTATGCAGTGTTCCAGCAAGCAGGGCAGTGTTGCTTATGCTGTATTCCATTTGCATCGGGATCATGTTATCTTCGTTCACTTACAATTAGCCCAAACTACCTTAAATCCGACAAATAATCCGACTGATCATGGAATCCAATTCTAGCCTGG
>JAODKE010000146.1:8664579-8685396 GCA_026779605.1 Mormyrus hasselquistii
TTCTCTCTTCAGCGTTTAAGCATCCTTGTTCGTGTTTGGTTCTCTCTTCAGCGTTTAAGCATCCTTGTTCGTGTTTGGTTCTCTCTTCAGCGTTTAAGCATCCTTGTTCGTGTTTGAGTCTCTCCGGTCACTTTCCTCTCGCTTTATGGTTTGCTTTTTCACCTACAGTCGTTTTAACCATGATATGTTAAATAACCATTTTAATGTCAGGTACAAATTGCAGTGTGAATACTTTTTACCTTAAAGGAAAAGGGTTCCTAAAGCATCTATATTACAAGATAATTATTATGTTGGAAAACATTTCAGATTTAAAAAAAAGAAAGGAGAGAAGATTTCTGAGGATTTCTGGCATTTAACAAATGTCAAATTATTAAAGTGTAAGTGTTCAGCATTTTTAGAGGTCATGTATGCAAATTAATGGGATTTAACTTGTTTTTATAAGCAGTCTAACCTTATCTGACATGATTAATCTGGCTGTCGCCTGGAATTTGAAAGGTCAGTATGTAGCGATATACGATGTGGTGACTAGACAGTAAGCCTGGCGGGGGGTGAAGGGGGCGCAGCAGGAGGGGGCAAAGTCGCCCCCTGCAGCATAGTGCAGCTCATACCTCCAGTCCTGCTGCTACCGCAATTAGCATCCATTTCAGCCGTGTCACAATTGTGCTATTAAGGCCCCAACAAAAGACACACTAATGCCTGCGGAGGGCGCGGGGGGAGACAAGGCTTCCATTTCTGTGGTGGATGGGCAGACGCAGACCTAGACCTAGACCTGTGCCACGTGTGGATCCGTGGGCTCGAGGCGCTTGTCTTCATTCTTCTTCCTGCCCCTGCAGCTGCAGTTAGCGCTAGCTGGTACAGACCCGGGGGCATTCAGGAGCACGGGCAGGACCCAGGCCAAAATAGCAGGCCTGCTGTCGCTCCGACACCCCAGGTCCTCGACACCCACCTGCCCTCCGTGGGTGTGTGTGTGTGTGTGTGTGTGTGTGTGTGTGTGTGTGTGTGTGTCATGGTCCCTTTCATAAAGGGGCTGTGTTTTTACTTGAACAGACAGATGGAACCTGTCAGTCTACACCAAACTGGGCTGGGCAATATTCCAGCCCATGAAAGATTCTCCACTGCAGCCTCTCTGTAGCTCGATGAGCATAAACAATGCTTCAGTATTTTCGGCATTTAGTTGATTAAATAGGCTAAACAGGCAGGTTCTACTTCGTTCTAGTACGTTGGTCATGCCTCGGACTGCATGTAACCTTCAAGAGATGCGGGGTGTGGATCTGCGACCTTCATGATGTGAGATACAAGCCCGGGCGCATGTGTCCTGCCCGATGCCAGGCAGGGTGGCAGGGAAGCCAGCCTGAGCTCAGCCCTCGATCACGCGCTACCGACCGCGCCTGATTGTGTTGGTGCTGTGCTGGTACTCTGGCATCATGCCTGACAGCTAGAGAGACGAGAGAGGAGACCCAGCTTGAATCAGTGGTTACTGGGCGTGTGTCATCTGCGTTTAGGATCACGTACGCCACTTTGTCTCATCGTACGCCACTTTGTCTCCATCCTAATATAGGGAGATGTTTTCTGAGCTCAGGTGAGACAGAATGTCAACTCGTTGGCTGACAGTCGCCGTCCTCCTGCTTGGTGCCAACTGGGTTTGGACCAGAAAGAGGATATCGGGGCTCAGCTCCTCCTCCAGCTTTGATGGCTTTGGCTTGTGACCCTGCAACTCGGATCAAAACCCAGTTATGAGATCAAGGGCTCTTTTAGATGCAGACCCATCAATGTGAGGCATCATGAATTCAACCAAGGAAGTATAAATGATAGTTTAGCTCAAGGTGAGGAGTTGCTGTGGTTTTTCTTGGCTTACTGTCTTTTCAGAAGCTGTGCAGGGACATTGAAAGCTAACTCAGGCGAGCAGGACACCGGTCTCACTGACCAGTGAGTTTCTGTGGTGTGTGTTATATGTGTGTATTAGTGGCTGCTCATTACTTGACAAATTCTCTGCAGCGCTCTGCAACTCTCACGGAGTCGCCGGTGGAAATGTGTGCAGCGTGTGCATGTAAAACGTCTGTGGGTGTTTGTGCGCTTAATGTCTCCTGTGAGGCCAGTACGGCAAGAGACACCTCGTTGACACTGAGAGATGCCTTGTCATGCTGCTACAGCCTGATTGATAGCTTGAAAGTAGGCTTTGCTAAATAAATGAAAAAATAAATAACCAAAGTTTATCGTAGTGTTTCGTAAGCATCTCGTCCATGCCAGGCTGCTTTCGATGGGCTGCGTCTGATTTCACGTAGTATCAGATCCCCTCATCTGGCTGTTGTTTACGTAGACCTCTCAGAGGTCATGGCTCCGTCGTTGCTACTGTTATCACGAACGTCTGATAGCCCAGCGCTGAACATGCGGACACTCAAAGCGCTGAGCGCATGTTGCTGTTCCCTCTTTGAGTACTTTAATGGATTTTGAAGTAGCATCCAGGCTAACAGATTAAAGGGGCCGCCTGCAGACTCGGATCACGTGAGTCACCTTCCGCTCTCTGACCTGCAGGGTTGAACTCCTGCATGTCTGTCTGTTGGCGTCAGTGCTGTAGCAGTGCATCGTGGGACACGAGACAGGTGCGGGCTGTTACATGGGGGCTGCACCTTGTCTTGGCTTTGGGGGAGGTGGAGTAGTTCCTAACCTCGCGATGATGATGGTTATCTCTGTATCTACAGCACGGGCGCCTGCAATCCAACGATCCCTTGCAAGCTGGTCATGAATTAAACATCAGCTCTGCAGAACAGAGAGCCGCTTTCTCACCAAGCCTGTGGGTGCCACAGACCTGCTGCGAATGCTGCCGGGGGGAGATTGTTGAGGGCCCCGGGTGGGTGTCGCCGGGCCAGGGGTCGCATGCCTCTGGCCGTCCGGGGGACATGCCTCTGAGTCCCACCGCTTGTAAAGCAAAGGCTCCCGTTGTCTGCTGCCAGCCCCGAAGGAGAGAGGCCCCTCCGGCGGACGCGGGGCCCCTCCGGCGGACGCGGGGCCCACTCGCCGCATTCCTGTCGCAGGGCCAGTGGATGCCTACCCGCAGACATGCCCGTATGGCCCCCCCCCCCATTGATCTGACAGTATTACATGTTCCAGCATCCTTTGAAATGATATTATCCTTCTGTACCTAATATTAAGCAATGATGGATGTTTCCTGTGATTGGGGCTGGGGGGGCATGAGCTTTATTTATGTCCTCAAGCTGGAGTGGGAGCTGAAGAAGGACCATAAAGCTTGGCACAGAGGTCCTGGGTGGAGGCCTGGAACCTTGAGTTGGATCCCTTCCTGAAGCCATCCAATCATACTCAAGGGGCAAATGATATGTCATTAAGAATCCTTTGGGAGGCTACCTTCAGAAGGAGGGGAAGCTCCTGCTTTACTGCCTGCTGTGCGCAGACGGTCAAACGTAAGCGATTCTGCACTTCCTGTGCCTTTCCGTTACGCTACTGGCAATACTTTGCATGCACATGGAGAATCTCAGCCATACTTCTAGTATAAAATAAGCTCTCAGACCAAGGCGAAGCGTATCTGTTATGGCCTTTTTCCTCTTAAAATGGAGCCCCCTAAATGGAGCCATTTCCTGTGTACGTTATCATGCTAATGCCCATTTTCCAGTGTCGTTTTGTGTCTAGGACAGAAGCTTATTATTATTATTATTTTTTTTTGAAAACCCCATTCCATTTACAGTTATTTTGGACGATTGTAATTAGAAATACAATAAGTATGAATGCAGCTTCAGAGCATCAGGGGAAGGATGCAACCCCCACTCTGCCTGGCCCCTGCAAGAGGGTGGGTGTGGCCAGCTATGTTGGAGTTTGTTTGTTTTTTTTTTTTTAATCTCCAATTCTTAATATAGATAGCAGTTTTTGTTTCCTTTCTGCCTTTTCCCCAGATTTAATTTTAACCGTATAACATTAACAGCAAGACTGTTTGTGTTATTGTTCAGGACCGAATTATGTTTTAATTAATTAACAGCTTCGTTGCTCAGCAATGAGCTCGTCCACCACAGCAGCCGTCGCTGCTAAACCGGCATTTTTATTCCGTCACGCTCAGTCCCTCAGTGGCTCTCTCATTCTTAAGCCGGGGGGAGGACGACGGGGGCCATTGAGGGAGGGAGAGGGGGTGGGTAGGGCTAGTGAGCACTGGCAGGGTGTTCAGATGGACTGTGCTGGGGAGTACAGTGAGAAGATTGTTCTCCTTGAAGCTCTTTATAGAGGTGCAGGAGAATTTATTCAGGGCGAATTGTCACCATATCCTTGCTTTATTATCATATCAAATTTTATTCCATAGCTCATTATTGTCCACTGATTTGCACCAGGAGTGTGATCCAAAGCTCCTGACTGCGGACTGAGCGGAGATTTTCATCATTTCATTTAAATCTTGAAAGCTTCACGCTGGTCCAAGTCCATGAGCAGTAAGAGATCCATGGGCAGTTGGATGGCAGCGGTCGTTCAGCCCACCTGCGTGCCAGAGATCTACAGAAGGTTACACGCTGAGAGGTGACGTTCTTCACAGAATGTTAGCAGACCCCACCCCGGTGTGCTTGCTTGGGCTTCACTGGACCAGTTGACATCATTGGAGGTGATTCTCTGCATGCACAGACATGTCCGATCATCTATCTATTTCAGGACTTCTTCACCACAGCATCGCATCGTGCGGTTGGAGGCATTTCTGTGAATTCCCAACTCTTTCTATAAACAGCTTCTGCTGTCATATGTGCATTCCTAGCAGAACACCTGCTGTGTACATTTTTAGTTGCACAATGAATACCTTCACTGGATGAATACCTTCACTGGATGAATACCTTCACTGGATGAATACCTTCACTGGATTTCAGAACAGAAAGCTTCGGATCCTTCAGTGCATGTTTTTTCTTTCCTTTTGTGACATATTAAACATAATATATGCAATTCAAGTACCCTAACACAGAAAACAGTGTCTCTAAAGCTGTTAAAATAACATGCTACCAAAGCAGATGTGCTTTGAACCTCCCTACTGTTAAAGCACACCATCAGGATAAGTTGTCTCCTTGAATATTACATTATTTTTAATTTAACGTTTTGTGACTTTTCTCCCTCTGAGTCGGACCGTCTGCTCGGTGACACATGTACCTAAACATTGAGCTCTGGTGCTGAGGATGTCCATGAGTCACACGCTATCCATGGTTTTCATGGCCGACGTGGACTTCCATGCCCATTCTCAAACACAGACTGCTCACACTTCTGTATTTTCAGGACAGCTGAACATTTACTCTTGTAACGTTAGAATGATTGCGACACCAGTCCATCCTTTGTGTTGCGTGTTTATTTTTCTTCCCTGGTGTAGAGGTAAGAAATCAGAGTCACGGAATCACAGAAGTTCTCCTCATTTATTGATATGGATGGACGCATCTGAGCGCCACTAGGACTTATGGTCAAACATGAGTGTCTTTTGTGAATCTATAGAACAAAGATAAGAATAAATATGGGGGGAAATCCCCTCTAACGGTAAGGTCCTCTGAGAAGAGTTGACTCCTCATCCTAGTCATTAATTTAAGAACGCGTCAGAGGATCATTACTGCCCTGGTGGTCTGTAGCTCTCCGTGGGCTGCCCTTCCGGCAGCAAATCGCAATTCTTTCTGATATGTATGATATAAAGATACCTGCCAGCCCCCGGCCAGATGGGCTTCCCCTTCCAGTCCAGTTGAGCTCGAGGTTTGTTCCACACAGCAGGGAGTTTTTCCGTGACGCCGTTGCCCTGGGCTTCATTTGCGGTGGTCAGACACAGATTCCCTGCAGTTGCTTTGTGACATTGCCTGTTCTGAAAAGCACCATACAGATAAAACGGAAGTCAGATGGAGTTGCACTGATATCCAACGAGCAAGGTGTTTTTTTTTCATGGTAGTCTCTAAGGGCACTTTTCCACCACACCAGGTATCGTACTTTTGGTACTAAAACTTTGGTACTTATCCTTTCCAATGATTTCTGGTCAGATACCAGTACCAAAAGTACCAAACTACTTTTTCGGTACTTTGGGGTGGAACATGGAACTTGCAAACAGTAATTTAATTTAATTGTTAGCTTGGTTATGCAAATAAACTTCCTTGCAAACACAAATACATCTGCTATTTTGAAAAAGCATACTTGCTTTGTTCCCTCTGTGACCCTGAATATGACAAGCAGTTACAGGGAGATGGATGGATAGAATGGATGCCTAGATAAACCTTTAATTGCAATCTGGTCAGAATAACAGATTCAACAAGATGTGGATGGCATGACAAGATGTGGATGGCATGACAAGATGTGGATGGCATGACAAGATGTGGATGGCATGACAAGATGTGGAAGTCCGACTCGAGTGTCAGGTCATGTGCTCTGAAGTCTTTCCATCATTTTTACTGTTGAGTCACAAGTAATCAAATTTTTTAATCAAGTCTGAGTCGATTTGTAAGTCATGTAACTTGAGTCCTACCTGGGTGTTTTTTTTTTTTTTTTACCTTTAGCGATTAAAACTCGCTGCAACTCTCTTTCCATCACAGTACCTTGTAGGTTAAGTCCTTCACAAGCAGAGATAAGTTGGAAAGAGAGTCTCCACTCTATCACGATTGACCTTGCAATTTTTGCGTCCATGTATATGCAAGACTGATGTATCTCTACAGCAGAATATCTCAGGAGACTGCATTCAGCCAAATGAAAATGCACAGCAGAGAATTACTATACACTGAAATTGTGAAATTAACAATATGGTATCCAGAGGGGCACAATATCCTCAAGGTCCAAGTCGAGTCCTTTCAATTTGCTGAGTCAAGTCACAAGTCATCAAATTTGTGACTTGTCTCTCAGTCGATCAGTGACTTGTGATAAAGGCCTGTGCAATATTGGAAAATCTCAATTATAATGGAGTCTTAGAAGCAGTCAAAGCAAACACGAGAAAGGTCTCAGTAGCCAGTGTCTGATGGCTAGCACCCATTGGTGGTCTTTGCAAGGTTAACCTCTTGCACTCTGATTGGTTTTTAATGTTTTCCCCCTTTATGTGTTTGTGGATCAGATGGCTCTTTGAGTAAATCTGTATGCGTGGAGTTTGTATGTTCTTCCTGTGCTTCCATATGTTTTCTCCTAGTCCATGTGGATGCATTAATTAGCAGCCCAGAACTGCGTAAGAGAGTGTATCTGTGTGATGGTATGAGTGTGATGACCGCTGATCCAGGGTCTTCCTGAGCCCCGGACCCCCTCTCAGCCCCCTAATGGATGGCAGATCGGCAGACGGCTGGATATATTTCCACCGACAGGTGTTTTTGTTTTCTTCAAGAATTTTTCAATTTGCTTATTTCTTAATTCACCATTTGCAGATATGCATGGCAGTGTTCACTGCGGTGCCTGCAGGTTTCGGTGTGACCATTCTGAGAACAGTGCAACGTTTTTACCAAATGGGGCAACTGGAGTTCAGTATTCTTGCACTTGAATTGTGTGCCTTTGGACTGAAGGCTGCTTCAGGTTTATCATGGCGAGCTTGAAACACCACGACCCCGCATCACTGTCTTTGGTGCTGGATAAGTGTCACTGCGCTTTGGGTTCAGTTTCATACCCAGAAGAGTTATTTTTATGACACAGCTTCCATTGTCCCACACAAATAACTATGCAAAAAAACAACAATGGGCAACTGTTGAGAAAACGTTAGCATTCAGAAGCTCGGGTGTTTGGCTGCATGCTTTATTTGGGGACAAAGGCGTATTGATGGCCAGGTTGGGTTTGCTGCCCTCAGCAGTGAAGGCGGTGCTGTGAGCTGTATTGCACATCCTTTAGCTAAATTCCATCTTCTTCATAACTTTCAAAACCAATGGAAGCCACACTTGTCCATAGATTTTCAAAGTTCCATCATCCATAGCCTGTGGTGGCATTTCCCATCCTCCCACATTCTTTGTGCTGGACCTGTCACCGACGTCCAACTGCTAATTTAGTCAAGGCTCACATAGGTTTGTCACAGGCCGTCCCTGCAACCTGCCGCATATCTTTTGTTATTCTGTCCCTCTGCATTTTCCCATGGCTCCCTGGTTTTCCGTAACGCTTTTTTCACTCACAAAGGCTCCCATTGTCTACTTGACTGTTCTGCACCAGGCTCAAGTTCATAGATGACCCTTGTGTTTTTTTCCCCCGATTTTCCAGGCCAGGGTGAGGCAGATGCGTGCCTGAACAATGGTAGACCTACCAAGGGGACAGCGGCGACTGACTCCACGGGTGCGGGGAATGCCGGGAGCCGTGCCAGCGCAGCTGACCCCAACAGCTCCCGCCCCCACCTGGTCCGCCTTTTCTCCCGGGATGCCCCGGGACGGCAGGACAACACCTTCAAAGACCGCCCCTCCGAGTCGGACGAGCTGCACACCATTCCGGAGTGTGCAACGGACCCATCGGTGCAGGACAGAGACTAGACCCCTACTTCAGAGCCTCTTTGGGACAGAACTCTTGAACTGGACCAACCTCCCCCACAAGACCGAAATCCAGAATGGCCACAGCAAGTACCTCTGGTCAAGCCCCCTTCGGGCTGGGGAAGCGGAAGAAGAACCCTGGACTCCTGGACCAGCTAGGCCGCTTCTTCGGAGGAGACAGGCGGAGAAAGGGCAAGGTGAGGATGAGGAGTTTTCTGTGGTGGGAAAACAAGACAGAAACTGCATTCTGTGTTATTGTTCCTTGTTTCATTTATTATTTTTCCTATTATGTTGGATGGGGGATCTATAGAATGTGTTCATATTTCTGCCTGATTTTTTTCCTTGGTCTTCATTTGACTTTCAAAAACTCGCATACGAATACGGTTCGGGTGTGGTTAGACATCTGTGGCACGTGGGATAGAGTTTTGTGTCAATTGATGACTGTTATCTCCTTTTTCGATTTCATTACCTTGAATTTAATTGCCTCTGCGGATGTTTTTGACGCAGTGTGCGTTCTCTGTATTCGGTGGTGATGCGGGAGTGATCTGACCTGTCGAGTTATTGAACACGGTGTGGATTTGCCGGAGACTGCCTATCAGTTTCCCCACAACATCAATTATAAAAAGTCTGTTTAATGTATTTTTTAATCTTGGGTCGGGGAAGTGATCAGTGTTGCAGGGCTCGATTCTTTTTCCTAGTTCAGAATGTAGATTGATGCAGCATTTGGATGCTGCTAGGTGACCGCTCTTAGTGTCGACCAGTTCATTTGTCTTCAGCTCCAAGGACCAGATGTCAGCCTTAATATCATACCACTGACAAGGGAGATAGTGGGCGGATTTGTCAGCCTGAGTACCAGGAGCAGACACGCACGCCACTGAAGATCTCGCTTTCATCGCGTGAGGGTTTTTTTTCTCTGTAGACAGCTCTACGCAAGTGTAACCTCCAATACATTAAACGGGTAGATATTTAGCTAAACTTTCCATAAGCTCTATTACAAATGGTACAGATATTTCACACGTATATAGTATATGCTGCATAATATATCACTGAAATGGGGGGGGGAGCTTTTGGTTAGATGGGTGGGGCAGTCTTGCGTAGTGGGATTTCAGAACTTGCTTGCTGGTAGTGGCTGAGTGTGAAGCAGAGAGACTAAGCTTTTTTGTGTCCTTGGTCGTGCGGCACTCTTAGTTTGAGCCTGGGGGGGTCGCGGGTAGCTCCCCGGTAGTTCAGGCCCCCATTGTTGCTACTGTGTGGCTCCTGGGTTGTTGCCAGTGAGCACACATTTCGCCCTGTCGTACTCCGAGAAAAGCCACGGTTGTTATCAGATGAGGTGAAGGGAATTCAGGATGTCAATCCACCCAAAGGTGGCAAGAAGCAGGACTGAATCCCTCTACACACGCTGCCGCCTCATTTACCGCAAGCGGGGGCATCAGCAGGGGCCCCTGGTCGCTGAGACGAGGCGTGAGCCAGCGGTTCTGTAGAAAGGTCAGCACTCAGGTAGACAAGCTGCACACCTCTGGTCATGCTGTCTCATTCATGCAAATATTTCTAAACACACAAGTGACTGGAATCGCCTTTGAAAAAATGGACGGCTGCCTTTTGCCACATCTGTCTGTTATGTTTTTCTGATTAAAATTTTATTGATAATAATCAATAACTAGTACTGGATAGTAGGAACTAGTTAAAGGCTGTGTATTTTATGATTTTTTTATCCTTTACTACTTGGGATTGTCTTTCTTTTTTCAACAAAATAAATGGCTTAAGGTTTCCTTCATAATCACTGTAGTGATTAGATGTGTTTGTTTTTTGTTTGTTTTGTTTTGGGGGGAAAAAATGAAAATGCTATTCCAAATGAGATGTCTCTGTGTACCAAATAATGTTCAGGTGTTTCTCTTGTACAAAGAATTTTACTGTATTGTTGGGGAACCACATTAAGCTTCAGTAAAATCTTTATAGAAAATGCTCCTATGATGGGGTTTCATTGAAATTGTCCTTGAGGATTTTTATACAGAAAGCTTACAGTTTGTACTCTCTTTTTTTATTGTTTTTTTTTTACTTTGATGACTTAATGTTTAACTAATTTGAGGGAAACTACTACTTTTGAAAAGTATTGTCCTACTCACAAGTAATTCAACAGGCAAGATTTTACAGTAGCATGATAAAATTGTAAAATTGTTACCCTATTCCAAATGTTCACACAGTGTTAGTGCACAAGTATAGTTGCAGTATTTAAAAATGTTTTGTTCTTTATCAAAATCTTTGTTAAAATTGTTTTGCCTAACCCCCCCCCTCCCATTGCTTAATGCATGACAATTTACTGAGAAGAAGCTCTGCCAGTAATAGGCAATGCGATGTTATTAAGTCCAAGCCAGCGATATTCCATCACTCTGCCTGCTTCTCGTTAAGAGATAAATGGCTGAAATCAGGGGATGGTTCATTGATTATACGCATTGTCACAGTCACTCTGCTACAGGAAGGGGGTCATGAACTGCACTTCTAAGTTAATGTATGAATGAGTTAATATGAACAATAGTGAAAATAAAACTCCCCATTCCCTTCAGTCGTTAATGGTCTGCCAGCTTCCCCGGCAGCTGGTGACAGGCTGGCCTTCTTCGTTATGACACAGTAGCTGGAATGTCGGTCTGGGGTGAGCCAGCGTGTTGGCCATGTTGCGCTCCCACCATAAATCATGCTATGTAAGCCACCTGCCGTTGTCTTTAAATTTTAATGAAATTGTTCTTTTTCTGTATGACTTATGAATGACAGTACTGCCTCTGGTCACAAACTGCTATGAATTGTGCGTGCAAGCCTTTTCTCTGCGTCTCTCTTAACATGAGCTTTGGAATAATACTTTATTAAAGTCTAACAAAAATGACTCTTGCAGGTGTTTTTTTTTTTAGCATTCAAACCCTAAACGGCTTTAAACCATAACCTGGCTGTGTTGTGTGATTAACAGCTGCCTGCTCACGCACATGCAGTCAGACATGACCAGGCGCGCTAATCGTTCTGCGGAGTCCCCAGCACGCTCGTGTCTGTTGTGTCTGCTATTGTGCTCAAGCTTGAAATGTGTTAGAAATGTATGCATTTGGATTGCAGGTATTCTAACGTACAATTGCATTGTTAGAACTATAATGATATCATCCTGGTAATTAGCCTCAAGCCACTCTTCCCCCCCCCCCAAGCACCAACTGGGCTGTGAATCTCAGCATCACCCACCTCTCAGCCCTTGTGGGATCGATCGGTTTGGGTCCAAGAGCACGTTGGTCAGTGTGCGTGGGGTGGGGGAAGCACGTGGTGTAGAGTCTGTCCAGCCGTTTAATATGTGGGCTTCATGCTGTGCAGGCGGGGGGTGGGGTTGTGTGCTGTGTTTTATGTGTTGTTGTCACCGTTAAACGACACCTGTAAAGGCTGTCCCCCCTGTCTAATACAAGTTACAGCGAAGCCCCCTAGTGGACCGAAACTGTACTGCAACAAATTCTTCCGTTAAGCTTGGATAATCTTTAATAGGAACTTTAGTCATGCTGTCAAAGGTCAACCGTAGCCGTTAATGTTTTGCTGCCAGGTTTTTATTCAGTTCAATCCAATTTATTTTTATATAGCGCCTTTCACAACAGAGTCGTCCAAAAGTGCTTTAGAGGGACGCATTGTGATACATTAAACATCCTCAAAGAGAGTAATGCACATTTCATGAGACGTCTATTGCCTTCTGTCTCTGTGGAGTAATATGTAATGTTTCATGCAAACTTCCAATTGTTTGAAATTTTCTGGTCTTGTGCAACCATGTTTAGCTTTAGCATTTTGCGCTATCTTGTTCGGTAGGAGGACATTTTACTTAAGTTTAATTGATCATGTAATGAGGGCCATTATTTACTGGCATTTATTCCAGGAATATTCCAGAACAGCTGGATTTTGACCTTAGCATCTTAATTTTTTCAAATGTCTTGAAGCACTACCATGCCAGGGTGAATGTGAACTGTATCCCAGTCAGACCAACCCTTTCCTAGGCTGGTCTGTTTACTGGTATATTATTCATATAATATTGGTATTTATAATACAGGTGTACTTTTCTCCAAAAACCAATGAAATTAAATGTAGTTTGTTTTTTTTTTAATTTAGGGCAGTAAGAACTACAGTCATCTAATGTGCATTGTTAATAAAAAAGTAATAATAATAAATTAAAGTTAAACATGCTGAGTTTTAAAAAATAACTTGAGCTTTACTTAAACAAAGGAGAGTCCTCTAGTGCTTATGCTAATGCTAATGCTCAACACTCAGGCTAGTCCCTACTCATCTTCATGACTTGGGGTCTCCATTTCATGCAAAATGTCCCTTTTACAGAGAATTGGTCACTCTGCCTCCAACACAAGGCTGTCATAATGAATAACGTTAGAATGAAAACTGCTAAATAAAGGGTTAATCTACTAGCCGTAGCGAGTGCTGAAACTCCACTGAGGACATCATTTTCAGTCATGAAATCAAAGGCTGCTCTGAAACCACCACATATTCACATCCCTTCCTTAAAAGTGGTTTGTGTTTATTGGCTTCTTTCTCATTCTTGGCTTCTTTTTCCATTTGGTTTTTCATTTCATTCTTGTTTTTCTTCAGCTATGTCGTTTATCTGCCCCCCACCTACTACCAGGCACATAGCCCCTCCCCCCGCGAAATTCATTTCTGGCTACTGGTTTTCCTACTAGTGTCCAGTGAAATGACCGGTGTAGCTAAACCCAGACTTCAACAGTTAGTCAATATAACTTGGAGCACTTGAATTTTCTCTGGTTCACATTTATGACAAACATACTGCCAGAATAAGAGGAGTGCGGAAATGAACACACTGTTAACCGAGAAAGAAACAAAACTAAAAAAAAATACCTTTCTCTACCTTATCATGTTATTCAGAGCAGTGGCATTTTTTTCGTTTGGTTCAGACCTGTCATTAGCATATAAATGAGATTCCTCTTTCCATCTTACGTTTAAAGCAGTCCGGTCCTCGGGGACCCACTGACGGTCTACACCCTCCCAGCTCCCAGTAGGGAGGACTGGATTGGGAAACACTGATTTAGAGCCTTGGAAAATATCAGACTGCTGTCCACAAGTTTTAAACGTAACCTATGGGAAATTTCAGCCACAGAGCAGGTTGACACGTTGGAGAATAAGACCGCCGTCCCAAGTCAGATGTCATGATTTGAATCTGTGTCAGGAGGTGCGTGTCCCTGATGGCTCTGTATCGATACACGCCAACGGCCTTTTCGTTTGAATGATAACCCCATATTACAGGATCTCTAGCAGCCGAAATCTCAGAAGAACCTTCAATTTTCCGAGAGTGAACTCCACTGATACCCTTTAATGCAAAGCCAAGGGTACGTGCTGTCTGCAGCAGCTGGAGCTATTAGGAAGGACGTGTCCGACTCGTACGAAGCCTGGTCCATTGAGGTTACACCAGTCTGCCACCCCGGCTCATGCCAAAGCAAACTACATGCTGCCAGGTCCATTAAGCTGGGTAAGTTGTGCGATAACGATCTGTGCTTCAACTTCCAGCGGATAGATATAAGGCTCTAAAGGAGTAGGGACAGTTGATAGCTTGGCTCTTTGTGAATATTTGTGAGCTGTTCAACGGGGGGTGGATAACAAAACCTGGGAGATGGTCCTTACTGGTCTTTGGCCCAACAGCAAAGACGCACTATGCCAACTATTCAAGCAAAGGTTAATTAAAAATAAGGGCAGAAATGCTGGAAAGTTAACTTTGCTAACTTTAGTTAAATATGAGAAACATACAGAATACCTGATTCCAAAGGGCTAACACATTCCTATTCCACATACCTTACAGCAGCAAAAGTCACTTTGACTGTTATCCATACTTCTTCCAAACAGTCATTCAGTACAGGATTGCAGAGAAATCCTGCAGATGGCTCCGTAAAGAGAGCAAGGTTCCGATGAGTGACGGGGGCCATAAAGAATCTGGACCATAACTGGATTGGTCTGGGTTGGAGGCCTAATATGATGACGGCCGGGACCCTATCCCAGAGGGTACAAGGCAGAGGAGACCTGGACAGGGTACCTGTCCATTGCAGGGCACTGACTCGATGCCAATCCGCCTAACGGCATATCTTTAAGGTATGGCCCCCCGAGGAAGATCGGGCAAAGTCCAGCCACACTGCACTGCTGCAGACTGAGATACCCTATCCCCCGATTCACAGCCGTCACAATAAAGGGTAAATAAGCTACAGAAAACCGTAAAATGCCATTTGAATGGAGATTCTCAAGGTCCAATTAGGTTACACCAGTCTGCCATCAGTTGACTTTTTGAAATTATCTTCTGTGACTGCCGACGACAATGGTCCTTATTCAGTTTGTTCTTAAGAAGCCGGATCTGTTGCTTCGTTTATTTAATTTCTCGTCAATCACAATCCACATTCCTAAAAGAAAAGGCTGATCCACAGAAGTGAAAGGTGCATGCAAACACGACTTCTATGTCATGAAACGTAGTAACCAGTGCAATCCCTAAAATGGCTGCAGGCAGCCCCCAGGTTAAGAACATCCAACTTATGGACAGCTACTGGCAATTACAAACAGACAATTACGAACAGACCACCATAATAACTTATTATGTTAAAAATTTGAGATAATTACAATGATTCGTAATAACGAACATGTGCATTACTTTGTGACACTTGTGAAAACATTGTGTGGCTTCAATGGTTCACCATATTAGTTACTTTTATTATTCCTGTATTATTAGTGATCGATACTTGATTGATCCCTATGGGGAAATTGTCTTTATACCTCCGTCAACTTGCTCTTTTTTGTTGTCCACAAAGGGCAGCCGCCTGTAGTGGTGCCCAGGGAACTGGGGGTAAAGGGTCTTACTCAAGGAACCGCAGACATGCTGAGGCTGGGTGTGAACCGGTGACCTTCTGATTACAGGCACACAGGCTTAGCCCACTGAGCCACACACTGCCCCAAGTGGTAGAATTATGTACTGTATTCTTATTGTTCCTACTGTACTAACCTACTAAATAAAATGAGAATTTCAATAGCTCTTCTTTGTAACCTGGGGACTGTATTGTATTTTCTAACCTAATAAAGGTGATTATGTTGAAGCACTATATCACATGTTAATCAGGGTCAGATGAAAGCACAACCTCACGCTTTGAGGAGCTCCGTAGGTTTTCGACAGTTATTTCAGAATTTAATATGGATTCTGTGGTGATAGATTGTGAAGCTTATGTAACGAAGACAGCCTTCAGTCGTGATGCTGTACGTTTGTGTTACTGAAGGGCATTTGATTGTGACACTGTGTGCTCACGCTGTGCCTAAAGCAGAATAATGACGTTCTTGAGAAGGTAATTATAGGGTCACTTTGAGGCCTGACATTCCGCAAGACCTGCAGGGTCCCTGCTGTGAATCCTGCAGAAATTTATTCGATTTAGAGGGAAGTCAATGATATTGATTCGGGGGTGATGTTTGGGAAATGGCCCTCCCCGTTCTGAAAGACAGGATTCTTGCATTGATTCCTGTAAATCGAAAAGTGCCAATTGAATGTTAATGGGTGGAGTAAACAACTGCCAGGTAGAAGCTGTTTCAATGGGGCACTGCCACACATGGCAAAAGGCTACAGATGTGGTTTAATTGTTTTTCTCTTCGTTTTCAACTGTTTTTTTGCCCCCTCTTCTTTCAACCTGTTTTGGGCCCCATTCAAAGCATTAACTAATTAATTAAATAACTGCGGTAATTGGTCCCACAATTACACAAAACGGTGTCTGCAATTTTGAAATAAAAATTATTACAAACAATGGAAAGTCTGTATTGGAAAGGCCCCCTCCCCATAATATTTGAAAGATTCCATCCATCAGCTCTTTCTTCTTTAATTTAGCTCGACTTCTGAAAGCCAGTTTAATTAAAACCTGCTTGTTGCTAGAGTAACGGGCGGGTTCGAGACTAACAGCAGAGGACGGAAAAGGAAGCGACTTGGTTCATTAAAAGTCTTCCACAATGTATCTGAACTGACGCTGGGGGTAATGAAAAGGCTTGTATTACCTCTCTTTGAAGTAAGTAGATCAGTTGCAAGTCTGGGAGATATTTAAGGAACGTACCTCCATGGCTTGGAATTGCATCTACATAAAATGAGAGACCTGAAGAATGCAATTTAAGCACAACCAGTATAATCATGAACAATATAACCTGAAATTAACTGCAAAACACTACCGCTTAGATTTTCCTCTGCTTATGGTTGTCTGTGTGTACGTGTGCATGCATTATTAGAATATTTACGCTAATCCTGGGATGGGGGAGAGGAGGCTGTGTCATTTTCAAAAATGGGTCTATTAAATTCTATTCTATCATCTTGCTAGTACCTGAAAACCTGCCACTTAAAACTGGCTGTTTTTCACATGCAATATTTGTGACACCAAGCTGCTGTTGACTTTTTTCCCACCTCCCTGACAAAACTGGAATAATTAAAATAATTGCGATAGTGTTGTTTACATGCACCACGTATGTAAACACATTACCACCTGCAACGTTGCTGGGGCTTGTCAATAAAATTAGCATTAATTTAAAAGTGAAGCATCCTTAAAATTTTTGAAAAATCATTTGTTGCGTACACCTGTCTGCTTTTGTTTGTTTTTAGGTAAACACCTGAGAGTCGAAATATGCGAATAATAAACTACCCATAACAGAATGCTAATATTCTCTTTTTGGTAACGTCGCTTAGAATGGAATCTGAGGGAACATCCAACAGATTTCCAATCACTTATCCTGGACAGTGTGATGGGGGTGGGGGCAGGAGGAGAACGGGGCACAATTAACACAGTACAGGCAATTTAGAAACACGATAAATCTAACAAAGGTCTCTACATAATGGATGAACACCTACACATCTTCAGTGACGAGGGCTGATTTGCTGCAGGTTCTCAGAGAATGTGCAAACTTCATGCACATCGGGGGAGGCGGGACCCGAAGCCCCAGCCCCGGAGATGTCAGGCATTTGTGCTAGCTGCTGAACCGTCTTCAAAATGTATTACATTTTAAAGGTCAATAAAAAATTAGCTTTAGGCTGCTTGAGAATGCGATGAAGAAGCCTTTATAGGCACAGCTGCCCCGAGCTTTGGACACTCGATGTAGTGAAAACATTCTGTGTGTCTTTCTGCCCCCAGGGCTCCTTCCGGGGCTCCCTGTCCTCCTCCCCACAGCGCCCTCTGCAGGGTTCTCCCCGCCGGCGCGGAGACGAAAATGCCGTCGTGCAGTTCTTCAGGACAATTGTAAGTATCCTTGCTGGTTCTGCTCTGCTCTGCTCACTGGCTGTAAGCTCGACTATTATTCCCTTTCTCTAACCAGAGAGAGAAACCTTCCTATCCATGGGCTTCGTGCCTGAAAATTTTGTCTCCTACATTCAAAGACTCCACATAATGACATTAATTGGCTCTGATTTCTGAGGATTTCTAAGAACTGTCCTTTGTGCACGTCTATAAGTCAGCATTTCAAGCAGTTTGTGGCTTGATGCGCAACCCGGGAGATTCTAGAAATGAAGGCAGAGCTGATATCTCAGCTGATGGAGCCACAACCCACACCTGGCTTCACTGGAAGAAACAGATCAGATGTTACACCAGTAACTCAGAAATGAAGCTTGCCAAGGTGCCCTCTGCACGCGCAGCGCCCTCATCAGTGATGCGGCTGTGTAGCCTCATGTAAAATAAGCTTGTTTTTCAAAGAACACCAGCAAAACAGAACAATAACAATGCACCGTTCTATGCTTTTCCCAGCTCTGTAATCACACTGGAATACTGGCATGTTTTCTGCCAATGTCTGTTCTAATATTAGCATGTTTAAAATTTCACATGCTTTTATCTCTTATCATATTTACATTTACATTTATGTTTATTTAGTAGAGGCTTTTGTCCAAAGCGCCGCAAAGTCAGGCAAACGGCACGTTACAGACACATGTGCTGCCGAGGAGTCGATGAGGCGTAAGTGCAGCTAGACTGAGCTTCCAGTGAACGGCCAAGTACAGTGTAAGCAGCACTGGAGCAAGAGCAGCACAGAGCAACAGCATAATACTGTAAGACTTATTACTATACAACAAAGGAGGCAGCACAATATTGTGGTCAAATATTAAAGCAATATTCACATTATAGATATTATCATGTATCTATATCATACATTAATGCAGAATGTTGTCCATCTGCCATGATTTAAAGGATGTTAATCACTTTTTAAGTACTTCCATTTTATCAGGCAGTGTAGGTGGGCAGATTCTAATAGTATCCAGACAGTATCTAACAGTGCTATGCAGTGATTCTAATACAGTAGTATGCAGACAGTATCTAACAGTGCTATGCAGTGATTCTAATAGTATCCAGACAGTATCTAACAGTGCTATGCAGTGATTCTAATAGTATCCAGACAGTATCTAACAGTGCTATGCAGTGATTCTAATACAGTAGTATCAAGACAGTATCTAACAGTGCTATGCAGTGATTCTAATAGTATCCAGACAGTATCTAACAGTGCTTTGCAGTTCTTCTAATAGTATCCAGACAGTATCTAACAGTGCTACTGTATGCAGTGATTCTAATAGTATCCAGACAGTATCTAACAGTGCTATGCAGTGATGGATTGTCCCTGGTGGTTATTTAAATATCACCATGGGGAAATGTCTCTATTTAAACGGCTCTCATGAACTCCCCAGTTTGTACAATGGATATAAATTCACCCAGCTTACTCTGGCTTTGTTCTGCAGGTGTCCCCTCCTCCACCTAAGTCCAAGGTAAGCCCCCCCCCCTCACTCTCCACATACTTAAAAAAGAGGGGATGGGAAACAATACATTTACCATGTAATACTGGTCTTTGGTAGTTATACTTAACCTTGCAATTCCAAAGAACTAATTTAGTTCTAATTTGGAGATCCAAAAGGGATGTTCATTTATTTGTCTTATAATAATATTTCCTCTCTTATCTGTAGTTCCAGATAAAGGGCACCATCTCATTTGTAGCTTCGATGGGTTCAATGCTTATTTCTTGCTCCAAATGGATCTTACTTCCTGTATTCCTTGTACGTCTGTGTCCAAAATAATGGTAGTTACTTCTTTCAGTTCAAAGGAAATGCACTACCTCATTACCAGCATGTACCCATCTGACAAGCCTATGCTCTTAAAACAAGCCGAAACAAAATAAAAATGGTTTCAAGACAGAAAGAAAAGACAGAAAATATTATGTACATTTCCACAAAATAGTAAGGCACTTAGGACATTGTAGCAGCTTACCGCTGTCACACAGTGCTGAAGCAGGTACTGGGGAAAAAAAACGGTTTTTGTTTTGGTCAGCAAAATAAATAAATAAATAAATAGTGTGCTTAAAATCCAAGAAAAACTTGTGAAAATGGTCTCAGAGTTTTGGGAATCAAAACAGAAAAATCGAGAAAATCAATCTGGAATATGACTGATAGGACCATGTTACCAGAGAAGCCAGAGATAAGTAATGCTGTATTTTGGCATATTCATCCATCCCAGAATAAACGGGCTTCCAACAATCATGCACAAAATATTTTATTACTATTGATCGTTGTTTGGGAGAGGAAAAGAAGAACAAAAAGTGTGTGATAATCTTCTTAAGGGTAGCGACTCCCCAACTGGAATATGAGCCATCACTGCTTAATCTGCATTGTAAATTTACCAGTAATGTGTCCTGTTAAATAACTTAATTAAGTCATTAGTCTACCAATCTGTCTCCAACTGCCTCTCACTCATCACCATTAGAGTTTCTCATTTAACTGGGTATGAATCAGACCAACAAAATAAACTGAAGTTTATTTGTGGAGCTACAGGGACTGACGCGGCGTGAGTGCTGATTGGCTGCGGCCGGCGGGGGCGGGCAGCCGCGGCTGACGCGGCGCGAATGCTGATTGGCTGCGGCCGGCGGGGGCGGGCAGCCGCGGCTGACGTGTTGATGCGCTGCCCTCTGCGCTGCTCTGTGCTGTCACCCTCTTGACTTTCTCTCTCTCTTTCATATCCAGTGGCGAGGACTATCTGCCAAATTAGGCCGGGTAGGTGATTTAAAAAACAACAAATAAAAATGAGACCGAAAAACAACCAAACAAACACAAAAAAACAACCCTAAAAAACTCCCTTGATTGATTTCACAGCCCTTTTTGTCACTGGAAAACTTGCAGCCAGGGTGAATGCTGCCCCTTCCTGTGTGTGTTCTTCCCGTCTTACCTGGTAAAACATCCCCAATTTAGCTTCCCTGTTACCCTTCACTCCTTCACATTCCTTGCCTTGCATGTCTTCCTACTCATGTTCCTCACTTCCCTTTGCCTGTTTATTTCACACACCCCCCCCCCCCCCCCCCCCCCCTCCCCCCCCCCCCCCCCCGGTCTCCCCCTCCGCCCCCCCCCTTCTTTTTTCTCCTAACA
>JAODKE010000146.1:8685406-8709892 GCA_026779605.1 Mormyrus hasselquistii
TCCCTTTGCCTGTTTATTTCACACCCCCCCCCCCCCCACCACCCTGCGACCCCCCCCTTCAGCTGCTGTCTCTGTCATGGCTACTCTTATCAATTCACAGCCAAACATCTTCAGTGGGAAAAAAAGTTGATTTGCTGAGGTAAAGTATCACTGTCTGGTTCGGCTGCTTTTTCCCACAGATTTGCAAATGGAAGCTTCCGGAAAGTATTTGTTACCACAGTCCAATAAACATGTTCAAGATTATACATTTTTAATGGAACAATCTAAATGCATAGAAAGCGGTGGCCAGATTTCTTTAAATAACCTTTAAATAATTGGATCCTGGGCTGTTTTTCAGTGAACAGATCATTCGGGAGCCAGTGTGCTCAGTACTTCATAAATATCAAGCAACACTGCAGTGTGTTCAGTCCCCCCACCAAGATCGCCCAGCTAGATCAGGTGTGGCCTCTGTTAGGCTGTGTTCTGTCACAGCTGGACCTGTGCTAATTAAAAGGCTGTTTGGATAGTGGGCAGGATTTTAATGATGTCACTACAGAATAGTTCTGCCGCCCATGACGTCACGCTGCCATTACTTTGGGTGGTAGAATGTCTTTTCTTTCCTCCTTAAACACCTTTACTCCTGCCCTCCCTTTCATAAAGCGACGTCTCCCTGGACGGGAGCAGCAGATCTATCAGGCACCTGCAGGTTGTCACTCTGCTCAGACAGGTCAGCAGAAGGGAAACAGGGTGAAACTGGGTAGCCAAGCTGCTGCTGCTTCTGCAAATGATGACGATGATGACCAAATTTTGGAGCTCGTCACAAAAATCCCTAAATCTCCCTCCCATCCATGCACATCATTTAGGTTCAACGTGCCACAACTGACAGGAGAATAAGCTTTCAGCTTAAGTGGTTTGTTTCATTCTGAAAAAGTAGCAGCTCAGTTAAAACGTGGTATTATTTCCATAATTAAATGTTTTTTTTCAATAGGAGATTACTTTTTGAATTGTTTTGTGTTTCAGCAGAAAAACACTCATAATGACATTGTGAAACTGCATGTAGGAGTTCCAATAACGAAAAGCATCCTCTATGACGGCACAATCCTGCAAAGCGACCTAAGGTCCAGGAGCAGCCCATCGTCTTGGCTCAACATACAGTGTTGCTATGCAGCTTTGGTCATTAAACCCGACAAAACGTGGTCAAGAGTGTGTCCTTGGGGCGCCAGGAGCTGGTGCTCGCCAGAACGCATGTGCCGTACTCCTGGTCCAGCCAGAGGGTCTCAGCTGTGCACCAGCAGCACTCTCTGGGGCCCCGGATTTTCCAAACCCCCTCCTCTCCCACCCCAGATTGATTCTCATGCCTTTTTCCTTAGGGGGAGCAGAAGTCTACGCAGGCAGGCCGCAGTGAAGGCCAGGGAACCTTGTCCAGGATCTTCAAAATGGTAAACAGCTCACGCCACCCTGGGGCATAAACACAGACAGGGAGAGGGACATTGTAATTAATGCTAATTCATTAGCAGGGCTAAAGGCTGTATGACCCTAGCATGGCTAAGATACGCTACTGCCTTTGGGTCTACAGGCACTAATGAGTCCTCCTGTGCTGTCCGAAACTGAAATATCATCCTTCAAACACACATAAATGCATTAATGGAGGTCACATAGTCGATATTGTTATGGAAATACAAAGACTTTTCCTTGAGATGTGTCCCCGAGCGTGTGCATGTGTTAGATCTGGATTGTGTTGATGCATAAAATCCACCTAAAAAGGTGTTTTTCTTGGGTTTGTAATGCCTGAGAGACATCACTATATTCCAGCTGTAATGACACACGCAGCCAGGGGCCTCTGTGCCTCTGAGCCTGAGCCCTGCCCGGCTCGGGAGGGAAACCCTGTGTCACCTAAAGAATGCCATGGACTTAGGCGTTTTGGAGCAGAGCGGGGAAGCTAAGCCTGACGGCTTTATTGACCCATCTGTCACAATACTGAAGCCTCAGATTTGTATGTCATGAAAAGAACAAACATAGAATTAGTGATGAAGAGCAAAGTCGCTCATTATTGAACCTGCTACTATTCCTATTTTGAGTAAATGTCCCCGTAATGTCAAATAATGTAATAATCATAAACAAAATACGACCTGCCTTCTTCTTCTTTGTGTTTCATGTCCCCCTGCTTAAACAAAACCCACCCATCTATACATCCATCCATCCAACCCGTCAATGGCTGGTTGTCCAGTCAGGATAAGCAGGAAAGCGTGTGCCTTGGGTGGGGGACAGCTGGGGACAGTTGGGGACAGTTGAGGACATCTGGGGACAGCATGAAAGGCGTACATATCACCACTAGACCTTGCTTACATATTTTACTATGGCAGTTTATATGCAAACAAAATATATGGATTAAATGTCATCACCTCTGTGGAGGCAATTCTGTGTGAAAAGCCATATTACGTAACCCTCACAAGGTCTCTGACCTCGCAGGTTTGGATTCTGCTGCAATACCCTTGTGACAGAATTACTCTGGTGAGAGTAATCAGCTGTAAGATGGGCACCAGGATGATAAACGCATTTCTTCTTTTGTTGTATGAGTGCATTTAAGCTGGGTGAAGCTTGGATCTCCGATTGTTTAGACTTGGCTTGCCGCGTTTTCAATTGTATCAGCTCATCTTTGGGCACATCTGGGGATGCAGCGATGGCAACAGAATTGATTTTGTTCTGAGCGAGCCGACACCTAATCGCTCGTGCGATGCAACCTAGCAATACTGCAGAACATCCAGAGACAAACCAAAGCTCACAGGAGGCGTAGCACAGGATTTCAGCAATTAGCAAGTTATTCTAAATGATTAATTCATTTAGGTGTCTTTTTTTCCAGTTTATCTTAGGACTTAATTTGTGAAATAGTGAAAGGAGGGAAATCAACACTTCAGGATGTCTTCACCCTCCTTGGATGCAGATCGATACGCTGCACATTAGCTTCATGTAAGCGTCATGCTGAGTTTCAGGGTCTTATTTCTGAAAAATAATTGCGGGGGGGGGAGATGCCACAAGAGTGTCACATGATTGGCTTCAGCTGTTCCTCCTTCCCCAAACAATTATTGATTGGCGTGTTGTCTGTTGACGTGTTTCAGCCGGTAACCCTGACCACCGGCTTCAGGTCACTTATACCTGGATTCCTTGCCCGGCTTTTTGTTTTTTACTGATCTGCTGAAACAGTGCCTCCATTTCAGTATTTACATCTACTGTATGTTCTGTTCACCTCGGTCCAAATAAGATCTCCCGTTCAACATTCCTACCAAAGGGATCCTCTCGATAGCATCAATAATTAACATTTTGAAACAAGTTCATTTGATCTACTGTAAGAGATCCTTTCTGAGATTATCGGTGTCCTGCTGTATCTTAAAGTTTTCTATTTTTTTTTTTTTGATGTTGTAACTCAAATCCTGCATGATTGAGTTGCGTTTTATGTGAAATCTGTTTCTCAGCAACGTTTTGTGACAAATGCCAGCAGTTTCCATTTCCCGTAACATATTTTTACATGTTGAAAGGTGATTTTTTTTTTCAGTGCATCATAGTATCCCATTCAATTCTATATGAATATATTCAACATTATCCTATTTTTCCCCTTAATTTAGAAACTATAGTGTAGGCATCCCAGAAGACTGCAAAGATCCCTCCAAATAAAAACATCAGTAAACACAGCAGAAAGACGTTCACATCAGCTTCTAGTCATACAATGAGCTTGACTGGTCCAGCTGCTAACGCTGCCCGTTCTCTCATTTCCTTCTAGGGAGGAAGTAGATCTGGGTCACCTGCCAAGCGCTGATGTCCCTTCTCCCCGTTCCTTTTTAATGCCAAAAAGGGTGTATTTGGAAGAAAAAGGAAGCCAAGGGAGAAGAAACAAGAAACCGGATCGATAGCCTGACCGCTGCCCTGCGCTAACGCACTAACGCTGGCCCTTGCGTTTCCACCTCACGGCTCAGCCGCCGCATCTAACCCGTCCTCCGGGACACAAGCGTGGCCGTCGTAACCAGAATCACCGATAGCCTTCTCGCGCACGCAGCCTCGAGGGGACCCCTTTCTCCTACCCGTCTTTTTTCTGTCGCTGTTGTCGTCGTCGTCGAAGTGTCGAGCACTAACAGTGGGGACTGGAACATCGGCGGGGTAATCAGCCCATCTGGAACGTTCCCTTTCCGTCACCTCTCCCGTGTTTTCTTTTTTCCATGTCTCCCCTCTCCCTTCCCGTATTTGCTGTGTTTTACCGCCTAACAGATTATTAGTTATTAGAGTTGCTAAGAAATGTTTCCTGTGACTCTTCTTGTCATCTCGTGCAGGTTTAGTGTCTTTGGTTGTAAACATGTAGCCCAATCACTCACAGTTTGTGTGCCTTCACTCCGAGCATCTTGCTCAAACTGCAACCGAAACTGCACAGATTTTAATGCCTCCATCCCATCATAACTTACAGGCAGTTTGCCTGGAATCTGTAATGTTTAGTGCCTGATCCTGTTAGCTGTAAAATCGGAGGGAAAAGTGACCTACTAGGGTTGGAATTTAACCAAAACCTATATATATATATATATATATTAATAATGTACTTTTTCATGGTACCCACTGACTTTCGATTCTCTTTAGCATGAACACATCATTAATTTAATTAAGGTGCTAAAAGTTTAACAGGAATGGGACGCCTTTTTCCCAGCCATACTTTAAGTAGATTAAAAGTCTGTCTGTACTGCACTGTTTTTGTGACTGTGAGGAAACGACCTTCACCGAATCAAGTTCTGGGGGGGGCATTAGTATAATTATCCTGGTCATTACATTATGATAAATTTAACCCCCCACCCACTACCCACCCCAAGCCATAAAAATGTATTTTTGTTGTATGCTATCATAATGTCTTGTGTGTGGGGTTTGTTACATTTGTTGTATGTTGAAATAAAAAAAAAATTGAATAGCTAGTTAACGCAATGCCATTTGTAAACGCAAGAGAATTACTGCTCCCAGTTTGTGTACCTTTGTTTTTCTGTGTCCCGTTGAAAGTGTTTCCAGCTGTCGTGAAAAAACACATCCTTTTTCGCATTTAAGCAAACACTGGGATAGAGAGGAATAGGACAGGCTACCAAAAAGTCGAGCGTCCTGAGGAACAGACGGACGGAGACTGATTCATCTGCACCGTGGTTTTGCCCACGTTCATCCCTGAAAACAACAGCACCATCTGTGTATTTAAAGCAAGCTTCAGCCTGCGTACGCGTGTCTCTGTGTGTGGCTCATGCGAATCAGTTTAAACCTAGAAGCCTTGCTGTCCCCGGCACCAACAAAATGACCCGCCTCTTAACTTAAATAAAAGTCATTTAAAAGTTCAGGTGTAGATTTTCTTTGTTATTTAAGAAAAGAACCAACAATCTCACAGCAATGGAACTGCTTTTTGTAGATGAATCATCCAGACATAGTATACCAATATACACTCACCTATGCATGGCTTAGGAATAAAATACTGCAGTATGCATGTGGGTCACTTTAACAAAGAGACACGAGAGCTCTTTCAAAATCTGAAGCTCTGACTTTATAACAGAGTACGGAGAAGTCTTCCTGTTAGTGTAGTGCTAGCAAAAACCCGGGGTTCCTTAAAATCTGAGCTATTAGTTAAGTTCTCCCCAAGCGAGCTTGATGGGCCGAATGGCCTCCTCTTGTCTGTAAACTTTTTATTTTCTTAATGTCCATCCACTGCCAGCAATAACCAGATGGGGAAGTCAACAATTAACAGTTAAGCTAATATGTCTGGTGGTTGAGACTGTTTCACCTGGATGACTGAGAATTTTCACAGACAATTAGGCAAACAGAAACACACGCATTCTATAGTAAAACATTACATGGTTACAACACTTATTATTTAAAATATAAATACATGAACACACGCCTTACATTACATTACATTTAAATATTGCTTTATATAAATGGCGCAAGGCATGATGATCACTAGAATAATTAGCCCATACTAATCAGTGTCATAATACTTTTTTGATATGTTCTTATTGAAAAAGGCAGTAATGCAGTGGCTCGACAAGCCAGGTCAGTTTTTGAGGCTATAATCTGCCAAGAGAACAAGTTTACCACAATACTTTTGCCAGTAAAGGCTGGAAAGAGCATCAGAGTTATGCAAGTAATAGATTAATTGATCACAGACAGTAGGAGCTTCGCAGAACCTGAAACAGCTAAAAGCCGATTGGACAGGCTGCTTTGAAAACATGCCGAATTCTCCGTACGAGAGAGGAGAGGCAGCGACTTAAGTTTCGGCAAATGGTGACCTGCGAGCATCTGTCTGGCAGGGAGTAGGTGAGCGTGGGGGGAGGCCAGCTCTGCACACGAGATCCTCTACCTCTCTGGCCAGGCATCAGATCAAAAACATCACTTTGCTATTCAAAGGCACGGTGAGCTTTGCAATAATGCTTCGCTCAAACATGCTGGTGTATGTCCAGTTATGCCTGTCCATAAAATTCTGTTTTCCACATCATCAAGCGGCCGGGAAGCGGCCCTGGAAGCTCACTGGCTATCTGCCTCCCTCCCATGACTGTCTCGGCCAAATACTATTTTCTTAGATTTGAGAGACGCTAACGTAGGATTGTTGACATAATCGAGAAAGGACAAATCTATACCAGAGAATGCCGCGAATTAGTCCCAAAGAGTGGCATTTTCAGAGTCATCCATCTAACCGTATAGATCCCATGAACCTCTGAAGACACCTATAATAAGCATGGATCATTTTGATGATGGCCTCATTGATGTATTTTTTCGCTGCGAAAGAGCGGGATAATTTCAGCATCTCTCCACATTCTTAAAGTTCATTTAAAATCACTACCCTTCTGTCATTGTCACACACAGGCCATGAATCCCCTGAAGCTATATTTATCCTAAAATGCTTAGAACAAAAATAATTATAAATATTCATAAAAGCACAGGCTAGGAATCAATTATCAATTAGGCAGGAGCAATAGTGAAGTTTCCAAACATGCCCTATCCCAGCCCCCCAGGGCACGGAGCCACCCCCTCCTCTGCCCTCCTGTAATTCTAGGCTCACACTCCGTCCCTGATCGCTCTCATCCCTGTCATAACAGTCACACAGCGACAGTGATGCCAAGCAGTAGCAATGATTGGAAACTCTGCTCCCCAGTGTCTGTCTGCCTTTGTCTGGTGCGTCAAGCAACAAGCCACTCATCGTGTTCTCTCTTCTCTAAAATTGACAAAGATGTTTACTGAAAATTAATATGACGAGCAAATTCTGAAGTGTTGCAGAAACCCAGTAAGTCGCTCAACTGTGAAATTGAAACTGAAATGATGCATACATGTTAAACAAAAGCAGGAGAAAACTTACCAACAAACAAACATGGTGTACTAAACTTATACCACCAGGAGGTGGGGATTATGGGTAATGAAGTCCTTTATACTACTAGCCGGACCTGGAACTATGACTCAAATACTGTCCTAGCGTGGTATTTAATAGGCAAAACTGTATTTGCTGAGCTCTGGTCACCCTTCTGGCATGTAATGGTAAGACAGCAGAAAAATGACAAGGAGGAACCACCTGTTAACTTCTAATGTTTACCAAACTTATGCATAGACAAAAATCAGAATCAGAAACTTTATTGTCATTACACAGAAGTATAACGAAAATTGTATGTTGTCCCTTACAGTGTAAAAATAATAGAATATCAAAAGCAATAAAATAAAATGGAACATACCCTTCTGGTGTTCACTTATTGTTGCAACAGCCCTAGGATATGTGCTGTTTTGACCTGTTCCGCCTTCCTGAGGGTAACAGCTGGAGCAGGTGATGTGCAACGTGGGGAGCTGGAGCAGGTGATGTACTGGGGGGGATGTGTCCTTCAGGATGCTGCAGGTTTTACAGTAGCAGTGGGACCTGTACAGCTCCTCCAACAAGAGGAGAGTGCAGCCCGTGATCTTCTGCGCTGTGTTGATGACCCTCTGGAGCTCTGCCTTTTCTTGAGCAGTGCAGCTGGCAAACCACACTGGGATGCAATATGTCAGCAATATTTCTCTATTTAGAGCATAACAGGCATAGACAAGAGGAGTGCTAGTAAATTGGCTAGTGGGAGTTATGGTTCTTGGTAATTCATTTTTATTTTTGATTTGTTTATTTTTAATCTAATGAAGTAGCGTCTCTCAAGCTGAAAGAAGAGCAGTCAATAGCTCATTAGGCAGTGCTGTGACCTCTAACCCCCACGGTTCTGGATTCCATTGGATTTATGGGTTCCTCCCAAGCACATGAGGTGTCCGGGGGAACTGTGAATGGCCCTCAGTGTGTTTGTTGTCTGTATATGCAGATAAGCTCCCGCATGTGCCCTGTGTTACATAAGGCAGGACAAAGGACGTGGGACTGGGAGCTTGGGCAGACAGAACGTATTTTTCTACAAAAAAGGACAGTAAAAAGTAACAGGATCACAGGTGTTCATAAATAGGGACAAACACACAGACTAAGGAGCAGCAGTATTAATGTCAGGACAGGGGAACACAGGACTGGGAAACACTTTTAACAGGGACTAACGAGGGAGCACAACAAGAGGCAACTGGAGTGTATCACAGAAGGGCAGGAAAGAGAAGTAAGAGAAATGCGTAACAGGCCTGGCACATCAAAATCGGAGGGGCAGAAGTGCAGGGCGTAACACCCTGCGATGAAATGGCATGCAGAGTATCTCCTTCTATGTACCAGCTGCTCCCCAGTACAGCCTACAGCACATGGATGGATGGAAGAATAAAATAATCTTCCACGGCAGCTTTTGAAAAAAGCCCTTATTGATAACTCCTATGTGGCTGACATTAAATACAGTTTCTTTAGGGTGGTTAATAGACCATCAGTAAAGGGCATGTTTTTTTTTCTAATCAATAATACATTTATCAAACCAGAATGTTTAAACGCAGACAGTCATACATCATCCTTATTTAATTTACCTCAGACTTTCAATATATCTTCATAAATCTCATACACGCCTCATAAGTGTGTGCTTCTTGTAGGGTCCTGCTGTCTACATATTTTTGAAACACCATCGCTTGAACTGGAAGGAATAATAATGGATTTAAATACCTTGATCTCATTTCAACTACAACACTAATCCAAGTAGGTGAGTTAAACTGAGATGCAGAGGTATGTACATCCATCCATTTATTCTCCATAACTGATTTCCTCTCCACCTTCAAGAAGGATCCAAAGCCAGCAGCAGCAAATTAACAACACCCCCACAGCCCCGAGTCTGCAGTACCACCATCTACCACATTCACTTATACACATTGTTTTTTTTATTTGCCAGAAGTAAACAGGATGCTGCAAATCGCAGGGCAGCATCTTTTCAGCTTTAACCTTAAGAATTCTATCGACAACCTCAATATGCGGCTTTGATGCCGGCCAGGGAAACGTGACCTCATCAGCCGTCTGGCATTACCAAGTAAGAAATGCCATTGGTTAAATCCAGGCAAATAGCATGTCTACTTTTCAAAACGTGACATCATTTATTGCATTTTGATTGATTGATTGATTCATTCATTCATTCATCTGATACTTAGCCTATATCTAAGTAATCTCATGCCTTTAAGAGTTCAGCAATATATTTATTTAAAAGCAAACTTGCTTTGTATAATTTATGCCATTTGATTGTTATATAGCGCAAACTCATTACAGTTCATCCAATCTTCCATCCATCCATCCATCCATCCATCCATCCATCTGCTGCATCCACTTGTCCCATGCAGGGTTGTAAGGGGTCTATAATTACCTCAATGCTGATGTATTACATTGAAAGTCCAAAGTAAGATATATTAAGTGGGTTAAGGGAGAAACTTTGTTGATGCTTTTTGTTTCAAGTGAAACAGAGTGGTTTACTCGTTTCCAAAGTGATTCAGCCACAGCGTCCTGCAAGATACCCGCCTGACACAGCATGACAAACCACCCAGCAGGGGATTACAGCCACGATGGATTAGTCACGCCACAGAAAAGCCAGACTCCACGCTCTGGGCCCCTAATGCTCAAACGCGGTGTCTCACAGAACACCGTGGCATTGATGTCACCGCTAGCCTACCTGTACTTGTTATGAGGCATGAGGAGATTAGCTACGAATTTGCAAACTCCTCATTAAACATTGCAATTTAAAATGAAAAAATATATGGTGGGCACTTCAGATAATATGAAGATAAATTGCAATAAAACTTTGATAGTACACCAGTTTGAAATTATATTCCGTGTCATATTATTATCTTGATGGCTTACAAGATGAGGACAAATACTTGATAAAATGATTTGAGACCCCTGAGTATATGGTGGTTAATGTCTGGAAGATTATATGAGCGATTACACTCTGACAGTAGTTTTTCTTTAATTCCTTAATTTTTTCAAGGAACAGTTCTTAAATTGAATTATTTAAAAGGGATTTACATGCTCTAAATATTTACACTTAAAAAATATGCATTAATATAGCTGGAAGTCGTGTGGTGAATAAATTCATGGTAACTATTGTGGAAAGGATTACAGCAGCTGGAGTTCAGGAATTCGCACCCTTGTGGTCAGACAGTTGCTGATGCTAATATACTATTAAGGCGTAAAGAATTAAGACAGAAAGGAGCAGACATTTTCTTAAACACTACAGTAGTACTGATAGGACTACAAACATCTCTTGTCAATTATAATATGCGATAAAGGGTCCGCCTATTGGGAACATTACACGTGGCCCTGAGCCGAATCAGCAATTGAAGAACGAAGGGATGAATGGAGATGTGAGCATTAGGTTTGCATGGACAATCCAACAGCTATTTACCTCAGATGAATGGGCACCTCATTTTTTCATATGACCATCCTCATGACATCATCTCCACCTCAAGCCTGGAGCAAGCGGGAGGGTGTTTTACCACATGACGCACAGACGCACACGTGTCATTTATACCGATAGGACAACAGGCTGCATGGAAGGCTACACGATCACTATATTGGTTCGTTCACTGAGCCAGCAGGAAGTGATCATGTGACCAGAAGCGTTACTTTCATTCAGTTCTCCAGTTCATCACATTCATATTTGACACACATATAGAAGCAGTGCTATCTGAAGAATGTCACACTGGCTTTGCAGAACCCCGCAGGCATGCGAATACCCCCATCACCTCCAGTATCATCTCTGCCTCCATATTCTTATTACTGGCCTTTTTAAGATTCTTTTCCTCCAGGTCCTTTCTGCTGTAATTTCTTTTCTTGTGCTTTATGTTCAAAGCTCCCATAAATCCATGATCTCATAAATCCAGATAACCTTTTAATGATATTGAATGTGTCTGTGTTTTTAGGCTGACACACAGGTATACTATAATAATGTCCATTAATCTGCCAAGCTGCTGTTATACTTCAAATAACAGATGCAGATTTTACGGCATTTTGCTATGATATTCCTATGATTCTTATAATTATATGTATATGAGTATGAGTATATGTATATTCTTATGAGTATAATCTTATCAGTATGAGTATATGTAAATTCTTAGCAGTATGAGTATATGTAAATTCTTATCAGTATAGGTATATTCTTATCAGTATATGTAAATTCTTATCAGTATGAATATATTCTTATCAGTATATGTATATTCTTATCAGTATGAATATATGTATATTCTTATGAGTATATTCTTATGAGTATATGTATATTCTTATGAGTATGAGTATATTCTTATGAGTATGAGTATATTCTTATGAGTATGAGTATATTCTTATGAGTATTGCTCGCAGGTCTTTTGCTCAAGAGTTCAAGAGGCAGTGACATTTTCAGCTGCCCGCGGTTCCTGCCGCACACAAAATGAGCTTCTTCCTATCATCCAAAAAAAGCAGAAGGTGATGCTTGCCAATCAAAAGCTGTCCGTCTGTCCATGAAGTGTACCCACCCCCTGCAGACTTTCTGATAGGGTGGAGGAGGGCTGACGTGGCAGCCAGAGCCAGTGAGTCCTAATGTGTATCTGCAGAGATACTCTGAACACACTGCACACAGACTCCAGCTCACCAAACCAAACAATCCTCACATGTCGACTTCCCCCTTTACACAGGAGTTCAGCGTTTTACAAAACAAAATCACAGGACTGAGGCAGATATATGGAAAAAAATTAAAAGTAACTGAGCAAGGAAAACATTATCCATAAAGGGTGAAAATCACAAAGCCAATTCCTTAAAAAAAACATCAGAATATTGTTTTTAATATGGTCTTATAATAAATCAGTAAATAAATCACTTGCACTGTATGTAACCCAAATGTCATCAGGGGACGTTGTAAGGATCAGAGGGGGTAATCACCCAGCCAGTGATGTTTGCTAACAGCATGGAGGTATTTCCACATACAGTAATACTGTATAGCTAAAACAGACTCTCAGAGGATGCTCCTTTCATCTCAAAGAACTCCACTATTGAAGTTATTTATAATTTGCTTGGTAAATATGGCAAGTTTGCAAATCTGCCTGGAAAACCAAAGTGAGCGGAACATTATGTTCCAGGACACCATACGTGGAGGATTTACTGAAATGTAACCTATTCATGTTACCTACAATTATCCAAAGTGGCATGGGGTGCTGCCAAAACAATGCAGAACAAATAACCAGGGTAGTCCCAGTGTCCATATTGACATTTTCCCATCTTCTGTCAACAGCTCTTCATTTTTATTGGTTATCATGGGCAAAGTGGATTTGTCATTGGTTGTCATGGGCAAAGTGGACTTGTCATTGGTTGTCCTGAGCAATGTGGACTTGTCACTGGTTCTCCGAGGCAAAGTGGACTTGCCTTTCGCTGTCCCGGGCAAAGTGGACTTCTCATTGGCTGTCCCGGCAATTGTCACAGCTATAATCCCAAACTTTACATCTGGTGTTCTTCCATTCTTAATAGTGCTGATAAAGTCAGCTGGGGTGGGGAGGCACTGGCATAGACAAAAAGAATGGCACTGAATCCTGAACTTTATATTTTTTACAAGAAAAAAAGACAGGAAAACTGTTGAGTCAAAGATGCAGTCCTTTTCTCATAACTCTCATGCACACACACACCTACCAACTTCATTAGCGCGTGAATCGCTGCTCTTCAGTTGGCACCATGTTCCCAGTAGTCGATTCATCACACAGCCAATGATTTTTGTGGCTCATCCTACTCCCCCTTCTCCAGTCACTGTCAGTCAGCCAGCACAGCCTTTCTTATTTCTGAAGCAGGGATGGGGACGCTATATGATTAGCCTATTAGACTTTTAGCTGCCTCGTCCCCCTCCCGCTCTTCCAGTCACTGTCAGTCCTCACACACAGCCTTTCTCTGCAAGATGGAAGTTCAGTTCTGTGACAGCAAGGGGGACAGCTTGTAATCAGACATGAGAGAGTGTTCATTTTAAGAACAATGCTGAGCTCTACAATGGGGAAAAAAGATAAAATGAATAAGGTGATTTTGATTTGTCAGGATGATAGTGATTGCTGTTAAGGTTTTTATCCATTTTCACGCTGAAACAGATGGTTTTTTTCATATTTTTAAAGGATATATATATATATAAATTCACACACACACATAGAGTGCAAAGATGTACTTAATTTTGTATAATGACATAACCACAACTAATTTTCAATTAGGACAAAGGATGCGTAGACACCCTCATGACCATGAAAGCAGCACAGGCAGCTACACAAACTCTTCTGTTTTACAGATAAATCCAATCCACTATGAAGACCCACGCATGGAGCAGCATGTGCCGGTTCACGTCCCAAGGTGAGCAAAGTGTGTTCACTGCGTTCCCTTGAGAAAGGCCCCTAACCCCTAATCGCTCCAGCGGTTGGCTGACCCCGCCCCAGCAACTGTATGTCACTTTAGATAAAACCGTCAGATAAATAAATAAATGGAATATATATCGGGGTGGATATTGAACCAGCTTCTTTCTGCTGTTGGGCCAAAACATTGCAAACTGATGCTGCAGATTTGTAAGAGGTACCTGCCCAGCGCTTCACCAGCACACTATGTTCCGTGAATCCACATCTCACCACTCTGCAAGTCACTTTGTGGTTTCTAGTGTGAGTGCAACATTTCTAAATCTCGGTTCAAGGCTGGGCGCCCAGTATAACGTGACAGAGAGAGCCGCTTTGTGGTTTGTCTATGGGATCAGCGTGTTGTATCGACGGCATGAAATGCGCGGCATTAGGGCCGCTGCTCTGCCTCTGAGCGATTCCTGGACTTCACTTCATAACGTTTTCCCCTCTTTCTGTCACTCACGCGGCGAGACGACACAGTGCGGAGCGGCTGGACAGGTGACGGGTGACTCAGCATCCCAGAAGGCTCCATCAGCCCCACCGCGGTGTTGGGGGCATCCTGTCCCAGCCTTGGTGCAAATTGCTTCGAGCAGGAGTAGCTTGCCCTTGTCTGCACCTTTACAGTTGCCTGGAATATGATTTTTGCAGCTCAGTGACTTAAGGGGGGTGAAAAGTGGGTCCCTCCGGCGGTAATTACACGGATCAATCTCAGCTGCTGCTGATCTGGGTTCCACCGAGATGTTTTCCCCTATTCTACCTGCGATGGATGTTACCAACACAGCATATGAACTATTACAGTGCGATACATATGAGCTCAGAAGGTGGAATTTCTCTCTGTGGTCACTGTAAGCGTGCTGTTGTGTTGGGGTGCGTCAGACACACATTTAAACCGAGACTTGCCACAGATCTTGACATATTCACACACTTAGACACACATGCACGCATCCATGGCAGTACAAATGCAATCGTGCATTATTTTTCCGATTGTAACTGTTGAACATTTGGAAAATGACATTAAGGCCACTGATTTATTTCTCAGCCGGACGGCACAGTCAGGGGATGTGAAGGTGAAGGAGAACCTTGGGCAGCCGTCAGGCAAGCACTTTGATGAGGAGAAGATGATGGCACCGCCCTGGTGGCTGAGCAGAGCGACACAACCCTGCGTTGGTAGCACAGGAGGTCCCCACCATCACTGTGCCAGGCTTTAGTACATGGCTTTATGCTCCACTGGTTCCCACACACAGAAAGGAGCAACGTGACAGAGCAGCTTTTCATCCTGGAACTGGGTGGCCTGATATTAATGCCCCCCTCTCGCCCTCCGTGCCCCACACCAAATGCAACCAGAAACATTTATGAAGCAAGTGACTGAGTTTGTTTCAGTGACTGAGTATACAGAACGGCTCTTCCCAGAGAGGTCTACTTCCTGTACAGAGAGGTCTACTTCCTGTACAGAGAGGTCTACTTCCTGTGCAGAGAGGTCTACTTCCTGTACAGAGGGGTCTACTTCCTGTAGAGCTTTCAGTGGCATCACTGGTGGCCGGATACCAGACTCTCTCTCTCACACACACACACACTCGCACACACACGCACACACACGCACACACACACCACCGCACCTAATTGCTGCTATTGAAGCACACATCAAACTGCGAACATTACTCGCCAGGCCACGTTTCCGCGTTCCAGTGTTTACTGTCCTCCAGCAGCCGCGTGATTAAGTAGGGCTTAGCGAAGGGGCAGTGTTCGAGCCCCCCTCCCAGATTGTAATCTGACTTAATCTTCAGGAGGACAGTGTGTGTGCACGCGTGCATTGAGCTGGTTGGAACCATGAGCTGTTTACTGCTAAGAGACCTCATTGGTCCTCCAGATGTCCATGAGCCGCATGCACGCATCATGGGTTGCAAAGACATTCAGTGTCTGGTGCCCTCTGGTTGCAGATTTATAAATTGTGGATTTTAAAGAATGCTTATAAAATACAAAATGTAGCCTGCTGGACTTGTGATGTGTTAGACTTGCAACCAGCAGTAACTGCAAGGTGCAGGTCTTGCAAACCCAACTCTGTTTTGCAGTGCAATTTCCTAATCAGCTGGACAGAGGCTGAACAATAAAAACCAGACCTTCACACAGCAGAAAAAGAGCATTGCAATAAACATCTTACACGCGTTCATCCAAAAACAAAAATTACAGTCATTGACAGCCTACTGACAGTGAGCAAAAGTTCCCAAAAAATGGAAGGCAGTCTTCCAGTAAATGAAATGACACTGTCACCAAACAGAATCAGCGGTCGCTCTTGGAATGTAGAACCTGGTTGGCATGGTAACAACCTCTGAGGAAATGCCACAGATGCAGGAACTTTCATGACAGAATAAAACTGTATCAGAAAAAAACTGCACCTGTGATTTATTACTGTCCTCACTGAACGCCAACTGACGCCTCCATCCAAGACAGAGAAAACTTGTTCCCCCGTTTATACCATAGTATTCTTGAGGGGTAACAGACACATATTTTTCCCTTAAAGTTATATTCACACCTTCCAGTTTTATCTGTTGATGTAGCTGGAAATGTAGTGAACTGCCATCGAGGGGATTTTGTGGGTTCAGGCTCCGGAAGATCAGCCAGTTCTCCACAGACATCTGCCAGTCCCCCAGAACCACTGATCAGGTTTCCTCAGACAGACACTGCCTATGATGGTATGCAGCCTAGACAAAAACAGGCTTTTTAAATGTGTCATGCACCTACCCATCTTAATCCTAGTGAATGTGGCAGCGTCTGAAAGGCAAAAGGTAAACCTAATTATGGTGGTGCATATGCCTGTGTGTGTGTGTGTGTGTGTGTGGGTTATGTATGTATTAAATTATGGGGACCAAATGCCCCAACAATCATCATAAAAACAGGTTGTTTTGATATTGTGAGGATCATTCTTTCAGACCCCACATGGGAAACTCAATGTATAAAAATCTGTGACAATCACAGAACTAAAAATGCCAAAAATCTTTTTCGTTTGGTTACTTATGGTTAAGGTTAGGGTTGGGTAGAGGTTAAGGATGTCGTGACTGGGATTAGGGTTTTTCCCATAGAAATAAATGGATGGTCCCCATTTAGACAGGAAGACGACTTGGCAGGCTCCCCCAGGGAAGCATTTCACACCAAGGCCAGTTCAGAGACTCACAATTCACCTGTTTCTTTGGGTTGTGGGGAATACGGTCAAATTTAAAGTAAAATATTATTTCACATCAATTAAAGAGAGGTTAAATTATGTCTCACTGCAACAATATACAAGTTCTGTTGAAATATAATTCATTTCCCAAGGTATAAACACCTCTTCTTGTTTTTGCCAATGAACATGGTGTGTGCATGTGATTTTTTTTTTCCATTGAAAGTAACATTAACAAAGTGATCTGACTTCCCATTATAATAATATCCACACAATACACTGGGCAGGTGACAGCTGTCCAGATAGATTACTATTGTATTTACTGAATTTGCAGAGTTGAACAGGAACTGTACATTCAAATATCCATAACTGAAACAGCTTGCTCAGCACAAAGAAGTCATCTCTCCTATCAAGTCTGAACCCACTACCGTCAACCTAAGAGTTATTCACCCCCTACAGAGTCATTTGTCGCATTTTGTTTGTTCAGTGAAATTCCTCAGCAGCCAAACTGTGATGTCATCAGATCAGCTATGCTTGCCATTGTCTGCTTTTCCATTTTCTCCTGGACAGGCACTACAGCTGATTTACTTATTAACTTCATCTGTTTCCTTGAGTATCAGTTATATAAGTAATCAATGGGCTCGTCGGCCTTTTCATGGGGGGGGGGGGGGGGGTACTCAACATAAAGGTTCTGCCCCTAGAATTTTCCTCTTAAAGGATTCTGAATATCTCTTTAGATGCATGTTCTGCCATTCAGATGCTGCAAAAACCCCCACTGTTTGCTTTCATGTTACAAAGCCCCCATGTGTATTTTCAGTCTGTCTTTCTGTCAAATGCACATTCTGGATTTTTGTACTGATTTCATAAGTAGATGGAAGCTGTTCCTGTAGTTCAACAATTGTGTAGTAAGCTAACAATGCAGAGGTTTGAAATCCCATGTGAGCATACATACATTAGTTATAGCCCTTCCTTATACTGCACATTTCTTTAGCCAAAAGCATCAAATAAATGAAGAAAATGTAAGTGATTAAGACACATCCTGGCCTTTGAAGGCATGTAAAAGTGTGTGAGGCTGGTAATTCAACACCTAGAGGTTTTTTTCAGGACCTGATTTACAAATGTTTGCTGTATAATTTAGCCACGACGATGCTGATAAAATTCTGTCTATTTCTATCATGTAAATTGATGTATGAGTTTCAGGATTTGTCCGTGTTCTACCCCAGAGGTTTATATGAAAAAATATGCAAAGTGACTCATTGATACTAAGCTTGTCCATGCTGACGCATTTTGTGCCAATATGAGTTTAAATGTCATGTAACGTTGGAATTGCCTTGTTTTCTAGGTGGGTCCCATTCTCAGGAAGATAAATGACACACGTGTGGCATGTTAAAGGCACATAATATGTCACGCGATATACGTGTTTTTTTTCTTATGAGACGGTCAGGTGTAGAAGTAACATAGTTTTCTGACCGACTACGATTAAACTCATTAGATTAGTTAGTGGAAGTATGAACATCTTAAATGTTTAGTTTTGTAAATGTTTCCTTTTGATATATTTTATTAGTAAACATTTTGTAAATGAAGATTTTGAGTTCGGGAATTTTTTTGTTGTGTCATACTAGTTGCTAAACACCTGCTCCATTAGTGGCATGAAAAAGGAGGCGGAGTGCCACTTACAGTGAACAAAATGATTACTGGAGAACAAATGTTTTAGAAGTTAAACTCTCTTTTGAGACAGTTTTTGTTCAGAAACAATAATAACTAAATATTTTTTCCCCTTTCATTACACTGCTATTTATGCTAAGTTGGCACTACCCGACTTTTAACGGCGTCAGATCGGCGAATTGTTCACACTACACGACTTTTAATGTCGTCAGATCGGCGAATTGTTCACACTACTCGACTTTTAAATTCGTCAGATTGCTGAATTGTTCGTAATGCACGACTCGGGAGTCTTGAAGTCGCTGTGGTTTACACACTACATGACTGATCAGTGACAGGGGGTCACACACTACAAGATGTTTCACCAGGAGGAATTGCCAACGAGTCCATTTGGACTCCAGATTACGTTTTGTTAACAAGAACACATGTGAACGACACCCGGAAATCACAGTTCTAGTGTCAATGCACTACGAATTCAATCAAATGATGCTTAAAAATAATCTAATCAAATAAGCACAACAAGAAAACACAGCAGAGGAGGGGAGGAGGAACAAAGTGTGCATGCAAGAAGTGAAAGGAGACATTTTTGCACAGATCTGTCTACTTTTTTATGAAACGGGAGTAATGAACTAAACATAGAAGAGAGAAACTGAAGCTAAAGTATCGATCCACTCACGCGAGTATCAATCCGATACCAGTACCAATGTTGGTATCGATACTATCGATATTTGGATCGGTCCGGCTATCCCTCTCATTTACCCTGCCGCTTCAGACATCTGCCATACAGAACTGAATGTTCTACAGCTTACATATGCGTTCTGTGGTAAAGGAAGAGCGGGACATCTGTAAATGGCTCCTGGAATTTAAAGACTTTCACAGTACAAGTGGCAACGAAATACTGACAATACGCAGTATGTTCAAAGCATACTCCTCTCAGACTGCAGAAGCCACAACTATGAGATTTGTGCAAATATGGCAGAAAAAAAGTGAAGGACACATACCACAGAAGAATGCTGTCACTCGCTCACCTCACCCTACCTACAGCCTTAATCTTGTAAGTGCAGTTGCTGAGTAACACTCTTAAGTTTCTTGGGTTTTCTTTGCAATATGATTATTGCTATCGACACTCAATCTAAGCAATGAGGCCAAATTTGAAGAAAACAGTCTACTTCATGTCCATTTTCTCCATATTGCTCTTGGCCTACAAACAGGCAACATCAAGGCACTCAAGCATGAGATGCAGACTGTGTGATGGATGGGATTTACTGCTGTCTGAAGTCTCGCCTGCTCCAAATTAACTGGAGGCCATGTGGTTGTTCCACACACAGAAAGGTTCTGTGTCAAAGGAAGAGAATGCATTGTCATGGAGACAGCTGAAGAGAACCCAACTGTTTTTTGGGATGCAAATGGAAGATATAACTACTGACTTGATCACACAATTCCAAACTACAGCAGGAATCAGAAAAGACTTTGCAGCCATTTTGACATTAGGAATCATTCGTGAAGACAGATTTTCATGCTGGTCTGTGGCACCACTTGTCTATAATACGTTATTTCAAATTGCAAATGCTAAATGTTTTTGAAGAGGAGTCATTTCCACTCCAGGCTGTTTTTCACACTAATGAAACTGTGCTATAAAATGCTGTGACGATGCCTACATTTGGTGATTGAGGGAACAAAGGAACGTGTTTGGCTTCATCCTAGTGCTCATGAAGCCACTGTGTTTACAGCGGCAGTCCTAGACCATTTCAAATGGGGGGCAGACTGGGGCCCATTCTTCTGTAATGGGGGCCAGATGCTTATGAGCTTAACATCCTCCATGTATTACTGACACTAAATTGCCAGCATTAAGAATCAAAAAACAAATTTGAACACCGATAACTGTTTATGCAACACTTTGCAGTTGCATTTTGCAGTTTTTACAAATACTCTGATTTCTCGTTTAGACAAGCTTGATTATTTTTTCTGTTCTTAACTGCAGCAACTTGACCACCCATCTCACTCACGTTGAGTGCGTCACAAAATTGTTTTTACGTTTGTGTCTGGCCTATACCCAACGCACAAAACTTCAGCCCATATATAAATGTAAATAATAATAAATATAATAATAATGATTTATTTCAGACCCAAGTAGCATATGTATTTAAGGTTACCGCAGGGGAGCTATGCGTGTTGTAACTGGGGCACTGCCCATGTTTGTTTAGCAGTGTCTCTGGGGGCCATTATCACTCTGGAATATGAGAACATCCAGAGGAAAGAGTGTTTGCATCGTGGAATTCACCTGCTCCTGTAATACAGCCTCATATCCCCGGGCCATTATACAATCATGCAGGAGCAGTCAGCAGATCCAATGACCCCTCACAAGATGGCTGCCGATGTCAACAGACAGTGGATTGAAGGCATCCTTCACTTTCCTCCAGGAAAGCAGTTTGTCATTTTACATCCAGATTATTATCTATGGCCTTTAACACACTTTCTGGAATCCGGGTAAATTATATTATGAACAGACACCCACAGTAACAAGAGCTTAATAAGGTTTTATTTGACTTAATTTCCTTTCAGTGCAGGAAAATAATTGCTCGGCAAATGGAAACGCTGAGACTTCTATGTGGATACTTTCCTTTACTAATCAGCAGAACTGATTCAATCTAATTTTTCTTCTGGAAGCTTCCTACAAAGAAACGTCATACTGGCAGTAGCCGACAATGAAAAAAGAAGACATTTCTGATTTCTTTCATACTGTGCATATCATTTTTTTTCCATCCAGGTTACTCCTGTCTTTGCTGAATAACATATCTGCTCTTTCATTCTTTTGCAACACAGATGTTTCCATAAAAAATATTTTTCCTTGAAATGTAAGTGTCAGGTCCGCCAGTCCCTCCTGCCAGCTCCCTCACGTGGCCCTGATGAGCCAAACCTGATTCTGGTTGGCCCGCATTAGTCTCTGTATTTACGTACCTGTTTGTCTCGTCCGCTCTAGTTCGGTCATTAAGGTCACTACTCCTGTCCGCCCATGTCTGCCCCCATTCTACCCCTCTTGTTTTGATCCCTTGCAATTTGGTTTATTTGCAGTTTCAGTGAGGGTGCGGATTTACATGCTTCAGTCTTTATAAATGACATATTTTTGGATTGTGTGGAGACCACCACACACGCAGAACCAGGGTCAGTACTGAACCCGCAGCACCACCTGGAACCGGATTCAGAACTGAACACACAGCACCATCTAGAACCAGAGTCAGAACTGAACTCAGGCAGCATTGAGAAGCTGCATAAGAATTGAACCCACAGCATGATCTAGAACCCACAACTGAACCCACAACACCATTCAGAACTAAACCAATAGCCCAGAATAAGAATTCAAAATATACTTTATATGTTTGTAATTTACTGCATTAAAAACACTCGACGTTTTTCATTTTATTGTACTAGTTCTCTTAATATAAAGTTCTGCCAATCTTGTTTATATGTTTTTTCTCATATCTCTGGAATGTGACACAAGCTAAATTGCTTTTTGAATATTTGCAAATTAAATTTTGGCTACAAACCTTGAATAATTCAACACCCTATTATCACAGTTAAAGTGTTTCTTAACCCCTATTGATTCAAATATTAAAATAAAAGAAGAAACTAACCTTCCTACTGTTCAATATAAATTTATTATAGCTATTTCTTTAAAAAAAACACATTTTTTGACAACATTATTAGTATAATATAATATAGATTTTGGTTTTTGTGTTTGCTTTGTTTTTAAATCAACTGTTGTTAAGAGGGAAAATAGCAATTAGCCTTGTTCTGGTGGGCGTTTATGTTGTGTTTTTCATTGGCATTTTTTATTTGTTATTTAAAGTACATTGAAGGCATCTTGCGTAGCCTGACTAAACTCTTTCCACAGAGTGTATCTGCAGATATGTGAAACCTGAAAGAAACTTTGAGACTAGAAGAAGATTCACACACATCAGACAGCACCACTGCGTAATATTGTTCAGGTACCATGTGCACAGTTCCAAAACTTAATGACCCCCAAAGATGCTACAGCATCTCGTGGGGTGCAGGGTTAGGCCATCTGTGAACTACTGCGTCTGTGAACTACTGCATGTGTGAAGTACTGCATCTGTGAGCTACTGTGTTTAGGAGTCCATCACTGATCATAAGGAAGGATTTGCAGTTGTAGGACAGTTGTAAGTTTGTGGAAGTGCAGATGTCCTCAAATGTCATCCTTGTTAAGTTTAAATTCCTGCATGATTCCCAAAGTCATATACAATTATTGTCTCCTACATGCATATTTACTTTGACTAAGGCTGGGCATCGTTCAAAACTTTTCATACAATTTTTTTTTCAATACCAGTACCAGAACAATACCTTGATGTCCATACCAGTTCCTGAACAATACTTTTTTCAATATCAGGTCAGGTCAGGTTTTCAGTACCAGTGTGTTTTAAATCAATTTCAGCAACAACAAGAATACATTAAACATTGCAGCATTAATCTTATATTCGTCGCTTAATTTTTTATTGAAGTCTTTTTGTAAGTAATTGGCTGGTTACTTCAGTCATGATCTTTGTTTACACTGTATGTCAGCAGGGCTCTGGTTTCATCAGAAGTTTGGAGGTAAGATCATGTTTGTCGGGGCGCAGTGCGGGTCTCAAGATCAACGCGTGACACTTCTACTGTACCAACCGCATTCATCACCTCTTGCTCTGCCACTCCCACCTTGTCTACACTCCGTATGTGTGCACACTTCCATGTAAATAATTAGCTTGCAGCAGGATCACATGCAAAATTCCTGTTTTCTGATTGGCTGGTAGGTAGACTATTAACTTGATCGAGACAGCTATGAACAAGTAGGAATCTAAACAGGACACCAGTACAAGAACACGTGACACATGGAACACGGCACATCAACCACATGCGTGATATAGACAGAGGCTATTTACAATGGCTCAAGTGCATGCTGGGATATTCTAAATCTGCTGGAGATACAGTACTGAAGTTCCGCACCCAGCCCTAACCTTGACCAACTTGTTGTATAACAAAACCTTCCAGTGGAATATCTAGATGTCTATAGAGAAAAAAGACGAGAAGAAATATTGTCTCAGTATTATGTCAACATCTAAATTTCCCTTATGCATCATTCAGTTCAAGGATTATTGTAAGCTTTCCAGCAGTGTTTTACACAAGGTGACGTCTTTCAAACAGCTCTTTCCAAAATGAAAGTTGTTGAAGGGAAAGGTTAGTCCATAATAGCACTCGACACAAAGAATCATTTCGCCGCAGAAGATTTCAGAAACTCTTGGTATCAAGGATGAGTGCTAGTATTGCTCACTCCACTGTCATGCGGTTGCCAGTTTGATGCCCCCACAAAAACCTATGCTTCCCAGCTGTCGCAAAGCAGTGACGGCTGAATCAAAAGCTCCTGGAAACAGATATTTGGTAACTGTCATACATCAAAACACAGGCTAAGACCCCTGGTTCCAACAAAATGACAGTGCTGATGGAGAAAAAATAGCTTGAAAGATGGACACGCAAAAACAATTCGGTGAATTTAATAATAAATATGTAACAACCTAGAGATAAGACTGCAAGATCAAAAAAGACACCTACAGCAAAGCAAAGGTTGGTGCCTACTTACAGTACAGTACAGAGCAAAGGCTTAGGGCCTACTCTACAGTACAGTGCAGAGCAAAGGCTGCGGCCTACTGTACAGTACAGTACAGAGCAAAGGTTCAGGGCCTACTCTACAGTACAGTGCAGTGCAAAGGCTGTGGCCTACTATACCAGTGGTTCTCAACCTTTTTTTGCAGTGGGCCGCACTATGTCCAAGTTCAAGTCTCATATTTACATATGACGTCATCAACGCTCAATAACCAGATATTATGCATCTTAAATTATTACAATTACATGTATTATTA